>NW_024121210.1:18864410-19459749 GCF_016745375.1 Pimephales promelas
TTGTTTTCCTTAGGAAAATTATTATTTTACTACCTTTTTGGCAATTTTGGGGCCCCTAACATGCTCGAAAACTCATTGGAACCCCCTGGAATCGGGTCCAAAAACTTGGTCCATAAATCAAACACGCTTGCACGTAATAATATGAAACTCGGTACACATATAGATCTCATTGGGGTGAACAACTTTTGTCCTCTTTTACACTCTTTTAAGTTTTACGCCAGCCCAACAGGAAGTCGTCTATAAAGGGTTGATTGGAAAACGCACGCAATGGAATTTAAAGTACTTCTCCTTGGGAATTGCTCCAAATTCTACAAAACTCGGCCAGCGTGAAGTCAAGACATTGAGGATGAAAATTTGCCAAGGGATTTTTGATATCTTGAATGGTTTGTCTGTGGCAAGGAAACAAATTTATGGTGAGAAACGTGAAACAGGAAGTGTGTTATAACTTCAGCATACATTAACTGATCTTGATGAAACTTCAGCAGTGTGTAAGAGGCTGATCACATGGATGTGACTTGTGAAACAAAGTTATAGTGCCACCAACTGGCTGCAGGAAATGTGTCACTTTCAAAATGCTTTGAAATCACCCTCTTGTTTTTACCCGATTTGCTTTATGTGTATAATGTAAACACTTGGCAGATGTTGATATCTTAGATACTGTTGCCGTGGCAACGCATCAAACTTTATATATGACTAGAATCCATACATAATTTAATGCATGCTATTCTTGCCATGACAGTGCAATAACATTAACTTCCTTAGATGAGAAAAAGTTATTAGTTCAGATTAGTTCTTATTTTGTATTAATTTTTTTAACAGTAAAAACCCATGATAGTCTGTAGGTATTGATTTCAGGTTAAAGCAGTAGCTAACAGCATTAAAAACATGCTCTGCCCCCCCTAAAGTGGATACCCCTAATTTGCATAAAGATATCTATATATTCCAATTGTGACTAGTACATATATATTAGATACTAGTAGTTATTCATTAGGTACTAGTGCCTATTAAATAGATACTAGTACCTATTAAATATATACTAGTAACTATTAAATAGATACTAGTACTTATACATTAGCTACTAGTACTTATTCAATAGATACTTATACTTATTATTTAGATACTAGTACCTATTAAGTAGATACTAGTACTTATTCAATAGAAACTTGTACTTAAATGGCAAGCCGTTTTAACATTTAATCATTTTAACCTACTAGTCTCTATTTTCATGCTACTAATACTTATTTTTTTAGATACTAGTATCTATTCCATTAAGTACTAGTACTTATTCAGTTGCTATTAGTGCTTATTCTTTAGATACAAGTACTTATTCATTAGATACTAGAACTTATTCTTTAGGTACTAGTACTTATTCTTTTAGGTACTAGTACCTTTTTAAAGATACTAGTACTTATTCATTAGATTCTAGTCCTTATTTATTAGATACTAGTACTTATTCATTAGATACTAGTCCTTATTTATTATATACAAGTGCTTATTTATTAGTTTCTAGTGCTTATTCTTTAGATACTAGTACTTATTCACTAGATACTAGTACCTATTAAATAGATACTAGTACTTATTCATTAGATACTAGCACTTATTTCAATAGTGACTAGTGACTATTCTTTTGTGACTAGTAACAAATTTATTTTTTTGCCATTGGCTTCTATGGGGATCTGTCATTCAGATATCAACTATTCAGTTCTGACTAGTATGTATTCCAAATATGACTAGTACATGTATATTAGATACTAGTAGGTATTCATTAGGTACTAGTACTTATTTTTTAGATACTGGTACTTATTCATTAGCTACTAGTATTTATTCAATAGATACTAGTACTTATTCATTAGATACTAGTACTTAGATACTAGTACTAGTACTATCTAATGAATAAGCACTAGTATCTAAATAAGGACTTTTATCTAATGAATAAGTACTAGTATCTAATGAATAAGTAATAGTATCTAATAAATAAGGACTAGTATATAATAAATAAGTACTAGTATCTAATGAATAAGTACTAGTATCTATTTAATAGGTACTAGTATATAATGAATAAGTACTAGTATCAAATAATAAGTACTAGTATCTAATGAATAAGTACTAGTATCTAATAAATAAGGACTAGAATCTAATGAATAAGTACTAGTATCTTTAAAAAGGTACTAGTACCTAAAGAATAAGCACTAGTATCTAAAGAAAAGGCACTAGTATCTAAAGAATAAGCACTAGTAGCTAATGAATAAGTACTATGTAAAGACTCTGTTTTGGTCTGATCAAAGGGGGAATTTGCATATCATAATTAATAAGTGATAATTAATAATTATTCATACTGATTTGGATTAGACCAGACTTACATGTTAATAAATCTCCCATTGAGGGAGTCTTTGTCAATTTTACCTGTATGCATGCATGTGTGTCTCTGCAATTAACCACAAATTAATTGAAATTAATTACACAGACCATGTTTTACAAGACAAGTAAAATTAATTAGCTCAATTAATTTATAGAGTTTGTGAAAACAAATTCTGTGGCCACAAAAATGAGTTTTCCTGCTCTATAAACACATACCCTTTAAGGTATCTTTGATTTTGTAGCTTTGTAGCTTTTGATCGACATTTCAGGGACTCGGAAAATGAGCAAAGAGACAGTATTTCAATCCAAATGAATAATGCATTTAATAAGGCAACTACTTAAGCATTTACTACGTTACAATGATACATGTATTTAGAAACATTAAAACACAAACTAAGACGACAAAGGGCGTTTAGACAATGGGTGCATGCGTCAATGAGGGTAGCCCAAATTTACTTGTGGAATGTGGAATGATTCTCTGATGTGTTGCTGCGTTCCTTGAGCGGCCTGCGTGGTCTAGCCGCTAGTTGGATGGCGGATCTTTTGTCCTCCGTGCGCGTGCGGCCCGCATGGTTTAGCTGCGTGCACATGGCTCCTTTGTTCCGTGGGCGCGGGGCGTCACGTGGCATTCGGCGTGAGTGTTTGAGAGGCTTAAAGTCTTTGGTGTGACGTTACCCAAGGAAATAGTTCGGCAAAGTCCGCTTCCTTTCCTGGGAGGCGAACTTGGCAGTCCACTTGAGGAAAAGACAAAACTTTTAGACGAACAAAAGAAAAGACCCTCTCCGTGAGGAGATCAGACCACAATAGGTTTCCAGCAAGAGAGTACTAGTCCAAAGGGCGGAGCTCACATTTATACTGCTTGAAGACACCCCACCTCTTCCTGTGGCTGGGCCTATCGGAGAGTGGATGTTGCACGCGGGAAACCTTCGTTTATGGCTCTTTGTTCTAAGACCACGCGCTCCTCGTGGGAGGGGGTGTGTTCAAGGAGGACTAATAGTAAAACAGTTTGATCTTTGTAGCAAATGCAACATTTAATAATATACATAAAATGTATTTAAGGGGGCCGAAGGCCAATTTAGCTCAAAGGGAAATGATTCATTGATTTGCAATGAATCTATGGAACCGAATCACTGAACCGAGCAAATGACTCGCTTAGAATTCATTTGAACGGGCCGTAATTATAACCAAATCTATAGTGAAACACTATGTCTTAGCAAGGTAACTTTAGATCGAACAGTACAAGACATTAAATGTGCAAACACGACACAAGAAGATTTATCTTTTCAAATATATGGAAGACTTTATTAGCTATTCTAAACACAAAACTAAGGTCTAAACCTAATTAAACATAATCACGCACACACACACATTCATACAGTCGCGAAAGGGAAAGAGTGAGTTGGAAAGAGTGAGAGAGAAAGTTTCAACTTTCTATATGCATGTAAGACATAACCTGAAAGGACCACCAAGCATTAATTTGAACCTTCATTTCTTAGAGAGGTTATTCAATTAACATTAAAGCACCAGTTCAGTTAGAGCCTGGAGTACTTGCGCTTTGTAGTGGCTGAGGGAATTCCCTTTGTCTGTGTCGTGTCGAAGGGGGTTTCCCGGCCGGGTCCGTTGCGTGGTTGTCTTTGAAGTGCAGGGATGGAAGTTCCGCAGCTGGTCACGTGTGATTAGCAAGCGAATGAGAGTCTTTTCCAATTCGAAGCGCGTTGCAAACTTAACTTTGAAACGAAACTTTTACGAAAAAGGAAAGAAAGGAAAGAAATGAAAGTAAGGCGAGTCGGATGGCTTGACTGAGCTGAATTGTAACCCTGGTCTTGATGGGTTATTCGTCTGCGGGTCGAATTTGGTCTAGTCGATGTAGAAGCATGCGGACATGTTCTTTGTTTCAGAGATAAGCACGAACAGAACACTCTCTTGCTGGTTTTAGAGAGAGGCACTAACTTAACAGTTACAGAACTGAACGAACTGAACAAAAATCTGACAAAAATCTGCAAAAATCTGCCCATGAGGTCCTTTGTTCGGATCTTTAACTTAAACTCTAGTCCAACCTCCAAGAAACTTCAGGCCAATGGGTAATGGCATGATCTCAGGAGGTGGATCTACTTCTTGCTTTATCATAATTTATGCATGGTCTGTGAGCTGGTCTCCAGCACTTAGCAGAGACAAAAGACCATCGTTTTAACCTTATGATAATTATAATCATAAAACAAAACCTTTTACACAGATTTCAATCAAGCCATCTTTTGAATTACGAGAATACGGTTCGTTTAAGAGCAAACGAGGCATTCACACTTCTAATGGTTGTATAACAATTACAAGAGTTAATAGTTAACAACAATTACATGGTTATTATGTGATCTAAGCATAATAACACATGAAGTGTAGGAACAACAACAATTATGATTGGTTATAGGTCCAAGAATTGTTCTGTGGTGAGTTTATATGATTTTATGTGTGAGATCTCCGATCTCAACCGCAAGGTTACTGCGAGTTCAAGTCGTAAGGGGGACGAGGAGATGTGTTCTGTGGAACATCTCTGTCAGGGGATCAAAGGGGTCTTGGTTGTGAGCCTCTCGTTCCACCATTTTGGAGCCGATTTGTCTTAGTAAACATTAACATATTGACACGTTTCTTCCTGTGGCATTCTGTTGCTATCTGCAGGACCATAAAAGTCTTCGGAGGGGGGGGGGGTTATTGTCCCCCCAAAAGCAAACCCTCGGTGCCGTTCTGTGACTCTGGAATGTGGGCTCCAGAACTTGGAGTGTTGAAGCCATGTGAATTAATCCCATGAGAGATTAATTTGATTAAGTTGTGTTTGATTCGCCTTGATTCCCTACATATTCATTGGCGGTAAAACATATTAAAAATACACTTTACTTTACATCTCTGTGCATATTCGGGTGTTTCATTCAATAAGCATTCTGGAGACATCAAGGAACATTATGTTACCTTAAAGGAATATATACTTATGTTTAAAATGCATAAAGAAGGTATTTCTAATTTCTAATTATGCTGCGACCAAACAAAGTTATTTCACTGTGACATGGGGAAGAACACACATACATAAAAACCATTGAAAATATTTTGAGACATTCAGAGACATTCGGCACATTCCGATGTGTCGAAGTCTTGTAACAGAAGTCTCCCTCGTGTGTGGGGGGAAGGGAAGGGCTTGTGTGTGTGTGTGTGTGTGTTCCAGTCCTGGGGGAGGATTGAGTCGCCTGGCAAAAGTCCTTACAACTAGTACTTAATAAAATAGATACTAGTATCTAAAAAATAAGTACTAGTAGCATGAAAATAGAGACTAGTAGGTTAAAATTATTAAATGTTAAAACGACTTGCCATAGTTAAATGTTAAAATGGCTTGCCATATCTATGTGTCTGTGCCTGTCTGAGTGTGTGTGTGTGTGTGTGTGTGTGTGCTTGTGTGTGTGTGTGTGTGTGTGTGTGTGTGTGTGTGTGTGTTTAGGGGGAGGGGGGCTAGATTAACCATTTCACTGCTGTGTGGCTTGGCCTGCATTAAAAAAGAAAATAAATGTCTTAAGTCTTGTATTTTTTAAATAAGTTTTATTAAATAAAGTAAAGGCATTTAACCAGTTTATATAATTAGTTTATTAATTAAATTAACTTGGTCCATAAATCAAACACACTTGCATGTAATAATATGAAACTCAGTACACATATACACCTCATCGGGCCAAACAACTTTTGTGCTCAAAGTTTTAAGCCAGCCCGACAGGAAGTTGTCTATTTTGGTCTGAATGTGGATGTTTTTTCTGTCGATATTGGAACATGAGTGAAGTACAAAGCCTATAATAAAGAATATTTTAGCATCCAAATACATCAGTAAGGGCTTTCACCACCAGCACTGGTGCCCCCCAAGGGTGCGTTCTCTCCCCACTGCTCTTCTCCCTGTACACTAACGACTGCACTTCTAAAGACCCCTCTGTCAAGCTCCTGAAATTTGCCAACGACACCACTGTCATCGGTCTCATCTGAAACGGTGACGAGTCTGCTTACAGACTGGAGGTTGAACGGCTGGCTGTCTGGTGCGGTTATAACAACCTTAGGCTGAATACGCTCAAAACAGTGGAGATGATAGTGGACTTCAGGAGGAACAGCCCAGCATTTCCCACACTCACCATCATGAGCAGCACTGTGGAAGCAGTGGAGTCATTCAGGTTCCTGGGCACTACCATCTCTCAGGACCTGAAGTGGGATAATCACATCGACTCCATTGTGAAAAAGGCCCAGCAGAGACTGTACTTCGCCAGCTGAGGAAGATCAACCTGCCACAGGAGCTGCTGATTCAGTTCTACTCAGCCGTCATTGAGTCTTTTCTATGCACATCCATCACTGTCTGGTTTGGTTCTGCTACCAAATCAGACATCAGGAGACTGCAACGGACAGTCCAGACTGTGGAGAGGATTATTGGTGCCCCCCTGTCAACCCTCCAGGACCTGTACTCTTCCAGAGTGAGGAAGAGAGCAGGTAAAATCATCACAGACTCACCCTTGACACCACCTGTTTGAACTGTTACCGTCAAGACGGCGATTCAGATCACTGGAACAGATCACTTTTGTGATCACACAAAAACATCTCGGCACAGGAACAGTTTCTTCCCACAGGCCATTTCCCTCCTGAATAGTTAACACATTTCCCAAGGCATATGCCTTAAGTGCAATACTCCCACTGTTTACTGCAATATCTTAAACTCAGGTGATATTAATGTGTAGATTTATTTATAATATTCAAAACACTGTAAATATGTTCATAATCTGTAAATGTTTATTCAGACTAAACACAACTGTGATACTTTTATTCCAATGTAGTCTCATCCCAAGGCATCATCTAACTGACCATTTTGACCATGCTTCAATATCCGACGATTTAGGCACCCTTTAGCATTAGTTACATGACTCCATCCTAGGGTGTCATCTAACTGATGCTAAAGGGAAAGGGTCAGTTAGATGATGCGGTTAGGTTTAGGTCTGGGGTAGGGTAAGGGTTAGAAGCGATCCTAGGGCGTCATCTAACTGATGCTAAAGGGAAAGGGTCAGTTAGATGACGCGGTTAGGTTTAGGTCTGGGGTAGGGTTAGGGTTAGAAGTGATCCTAGGGCGTCATCTAACTGATGCTAAAGGGAAAGGGTCAGTTAGATGACGCGGTTAGGTTTAGGTCTGGGGTAGGGTAAGGGTTAGAAGCGATCCTAGGGCGTCATCTAACTGATGCTAAAGGGAAAGGGTCAGTTAGATGATGCGGTTAGGTTTAGGTCTGGGGTAGGGTAAGGGTTAGAAGCGATCCTAGGGCGTCATCTAACTGATGCTAAAGGGAAAGGGTCAGTTAGATGACGCGGTTAGGTTTAGGTCTGGGATAGGGTTAGGGTTAGACGCGATCCTAGGGCGTCATCTAACTGATGCTAAAGGGAAAGGGTCAGTTAGATGACGCGGTTAGGTTTAGGTCTGGGGTAGGGTTAGGGTTAGAAGTGATCCTAGGGCGTCATCTAACTGATTCTAAAGGGAAAGGGTCAGTTAGATGATGCGGTTAGGTTTAGGTCTGGGGTAGGGTAAGGGTTAGACGCGATCCTAGGGTGTCATCTAACTGATGCTAAAGGGAAAGGGTCAGTTAGATGATGCGGTTAGGTTTAGGTCTGGGGTAGGGTAAGGGTTAGACGCTATCCTAGGGCGTCATCTAACTGATGCTAAAGGGAAAGGGTCAGTTAGATGACGCGGTTAGGTTTAGGTCTGGGGTAGGGTTAGGGTTAGAAGTGATCCTAGGGCGTCATCTAACTGATGCTAAAGGGAAAGGGTCAGTTAGATGATGCGGTTAGGTTTAGGTCTGGGGTAGGGTAAGGGTTAGACGCGATCCTAGGGTGTCATCTAACTGATGCTAAAGGGAAAGGGTCAGTTAGATGACGCGGTTAGGTTTAGGTCTGGGGTAGGGTTAGGGTTAGAAGCGATCCTAGGGTGTCATCTAACTGATGCTAAAGGGTGCCTAAAGCGTCGGACATTGAAGCATGGTCAAAATGCTTCCCAAAGCATCAGTTAAATGACGCCTTGGGATGAGAATGGGCTGTTCATTCTCATGATATATATATAAATATTATATATATACTGTATACATATATATATATAATTTGTATTACTATGTTTCTTGTTGTATTTGTATATGTGCACTGATAGCCTCAGTACCAAAACAAATTCCTTTTCACTCCACACTTCACAAACAAGCTCTTTCTGATTTATTTATTTATTTGCTTTAATTTTTCTAAAATGAATAAAGATAGAGTTGGAATATTTTTTGTTGTTTTTTTAAGTCTCCTGAAGACAAAGAAAAGGACGTTCCTCAGGCACCCTTTACTAATAATGGTCGCAGTGATAGTGACATCATAGGCTGTCGCTGGCCAATACAATTGACCCTTCGCTAAGCCCCGCCCTCCCTAGTTACTGTTGCTACGCCTGTCAAGCTTTCGCGGCTGGCCCATCTATTATAGTGTGGATGCACCCGGTATCAGACATTTCAATGAGATAATTAGTAATTTTCGGCGAACAAGTGAAATATCTGAGAGAGCAAGACAAAAGGCACTACAGTATGCATTCGAGGGATATATTCACGACATTATATGCAACCGATTAGAGAATAATTTCTTAAATTGAAGTTAAAGTCCCAGCGCAAGCAGCAGCGCCTCATACGCTGACCGTTCAAATGGGAAACACAAATTGAGGAACAGCTATGTTCATACACAGCAGGGTATGTGAAAATAATCTTAATAATTATAAATCAAACAGCTTATCAATAAATCTTGTGGAATAACACTAATACCGGGAGAGCCGCGATCGGATTGGGTTAAGTTACTTAGTAAGGGATAACGTTAGTAGGACGTCGATTAACAAAATGCTGAAATATATTTTAAAGTATTTCAGTGAGCCTTTGTCTTGTCTCTTTAATCGTCTTATTTTACGTTATATCATTATGACCAAAGAACCGTCAATATTTCCAAGCAATAACGTTAGATGTTTTTGTTAAGCATGTCGACATTTACCAGTAACGCTAGTTGTGAATGGGTCTCGCACATAGATGCTAGATTACGCCAATCATTTCTCCCCTTGGCTTTTAGATTTTCTGGAAGGAAAACAATTCCTCTCCCGCGTCCAAACTTTTAGTATACCGGTATCACGCACAATGCTTAAGCATGTTTCCCTCGTTCGAAAGCTTGCCAGACCTCCCGCGCATAGTTACGGTTGCTAAGACATGATTGGCCAGTGGCGGTTTTCGGGCGTGGCTTAGCGAAGGGTCAATTGTCGCATTTATAGTGCTTCACACAACAATCATGCTGAAGCATTTCCAATAGCGTCTTGTCAGATGCAATGCGAGTTCCCACTCGAAAGGGAGTGTGTTTTTTATAGATAATAAAAGATAATTTAGTAAGAAAAACACACACAAAAGTATTTGGTTGTTTGTTATATTTACACAGCGCATTTATGGGTTTTGGTTCTTTTGCTGTAGACTTTTTTTTAAATAACTGAAATATAAAATATATTTGATATTAAATAAAAACATTTATGTTTTATTTTGAATTGAAAAGAAAAAAGTAAAACAAATCAGTTTATATTCACCTGAAATTAAATTAGTTTGTTAACTTGAATTTTGTAAGGCACTATATTCGGGCTAAATAACTAATTCTGTTGAACTATAAATTGAGTGCACTCTGAGAGATTTTGTCGCTATCTAATTCTCACTTTATTCTGCCATTGAAAACAGGTTGAATTCTTGTCATATCACTGAGGAAGGTTTTGCTGATCTGAGTTCAGCTCTGAGATCAAACCCGTCTCATCTGAGAGAGTTGGACCTGAGTGAGAATGACATTGGTCATTTGGGATTGAAGCAGCTTTCAGATATACTAGCCGATCATCAGTGTAACCTACAGAAACTGTGGTACCTTTTTTGTTCTGACATCAATAGTTTATTGATCAGATTGTTTGACTGGACCCCCCCCCCCCCTCCCAAAAAAAGAAAGAAAAAAATATAATATAAAATACCTCATATATCCTTTGCAATAAGTTATTGTTAAATGCAGTTATCAATCAACTTTGCATGCACACTTAAGTCACCACAAACAATGCCCTCAAGTGTCTGATTTGTAACTATCCCCTCACACTTACAGGTTGATATCTTGTCAAATTGAAAATGAAAGCTGTGCTTTTCTGAGTTCAGCTCTGAGATCAAACCCGTCTCATCTGAGAGAGCTGGACCTGAGTGGGAATGACATTCAATATTCAGGAATACAGCAGCTTTCATATCTACTCACTGATTTTCAGTGTAAACTGGAAAAACTGAGGTGCGTTTCTAAATCTGGTATCTTGTAAATCTGGCACATGGATCTGTGTGGTTAAAAGCCTGACAATTGCTGTTTGTCTGCAAGATTATCGCATTCTCTCTGAAAACAGTATGTTTCTTTCAAATGTACAGGTTAATATGTTGTCATTTTAGTGACATGAGTTGTGCTGTTCTGAGTTCAGCTTTGAAATCAAACTCGTCTCATCTAAGAGAACTGGACCTGAGTGGGAACTACATTTCAGGATTGAAGAAACTTCCATCTTTACTAAAATGTTCTCAGTGTAAACTGAAGAAACTGGGGTGAGTTTCACTTGTTTATATATATATATATATATATATATATATATATATATATATATATAATGAGTTTTAATGATGACTGAAGTTACCTATTAGTTATAATTAACATGTTAGATCTTTTCCTATGTCTAGTGACACAAAGGTCAAAAGGAAAATCACATGAAGTTAGACCAACATGAATTGGGTATTATAAGAAATATTTAACATGCTTTTTTATACACACAGGTTGAGATCTTGTTATCTCAGTGACAAAGCTTGTGCTGATCTGAGTTCAGCTCTGAGATCGAACCCGTCTCATCTGAGAGAGCTGGACCTGAGTGGGAATAAAATTAAAGATTCAGGAATGAAGCAGCTTTCAGCTCTACTGAAACATCCTCAGTGTAAACTGGAGAAACTGTGGTGAGTGGAGTGTTCTTTGTGAAATTACCTGTGATTGCTGGATGACATACTAGTGTAATGTTAATATGATAAGAAATTAACTTTTGTCATATTAGCACTCGAATGATCTAATGCCTGCAGACATAAAGTGCATTATAATATAACTGTTACAAAATATTATAAAACGGTTAGTTCGAATCCTTGATTCTGATTGGTCAAGAGCTGTGCTTTATTCAGGATAAAACACGGCTATGACCGCTTCACCCAACGGTTCTATTGATTGCTGCACAACACTGCGGTTCTATGTTGTTTTTAATTGAGCTTTCATGCATTTTACACATTGAAGCATTGTTGCTGTTCACGCTCAGGGACTATTTTTTCTAGCGGAAGGAAGGCTTTTAGTGATTTTACTTCAAGAAAGTTGCACTAATACATTGTTTTTTACTTTAATATTGTGTGGCAACCGTTTTATAAAAGCAATAAGTTACTCGAGGCAAGTGCTGTATCGTGAATAAGTAACGGCTGAAGGGGTTACTCCGTATATATATATATATATATATATAGATATATATATATATATATACAGACAGTATATGAGGAACACATACCTAAAAGTTGTTGTGATTTATTTACAACAAAAATATATTAGAAAGAAGTTTATAGTTAAAGTCAAGAGAAAATATAGAAAGAGAGTTAATCTACCTTGGTTTAGTGACAACTTGAGGCCAATGATGAAGTCTAGAGACTCTGCTTTAAAGAAAGCAATAAGGACTAGAAGAGATACAGATATTTTAATTTATAAAGGTTTGAGGAATAAAGTGGGGAAGGAATTAAGATTAGCCAAATCACATTTTTATCTCCAAGTAATCAATGAGGCTAAAGGAAATAGTAAAGAAATCTGAAGAGCAATGAGTAATTTTCTTTGATTCTGTTGTCATTGCTGCACTTGTGGATCTCACACACGCGTCCCGTTTTCTCACAACTCTAAACTAATTTAAGACTGCTGGATACTCAACAAAACGGACATTTGGGCATAACTGTTTGTTATTATTCGTTCAAGCACGAAAGAGAAGTCGATTCTGGCGAGCGATGTACGTCGTCCTGTGTCAGCAGGACATTCACAGACAGCGTGTTCTCTTTTGTCTTTTTGTGGTTGCATGGTTTAAAAGCATTTGCATTAATAAGGACGTGATTATGTAAAGCTAGCCAAAAGATGACAGAAAAAAAAAACGAATGCTGCGTTAATTGTGTTTAAATATTTTTAACGCGTCGCCCCCATGTCATCCAAGATGTCCATGTCTTTCTTTCTTCAGTCGAAAAGAAATTAAAGTTTTTGATGAAAACATTCCAGGATTTTCTCCATATAATGGACTTCAATGGGGTCCAAACGGTTCAAGGTCCAAAAGACAGTTTCAGTGCAAACTGTTCAAAGGGCTTTAAACGACACCAGACGACGAATTGTACAGGCAAAGCTCACGTTGCAGTCTTTTCTAATGTAGACAGGATACATTATTGGTTACAATCAATCTTTTACATGTTATTAAAGAACAGTAATAGATCATAACGGAGTCGACCAAAGTATAAACAATTTTATTGACACAGGAACGCTAGATCAGCATCTGTTTTGCAAGATTCAATGTACTTTAGCTCTTGTCATTCTGTAAATGCACGACCAATATTTATTCTTGTGCTGTCCCTCGCTCAGTCTACAGCTTCCTTCCTCTCCCTCACCTCCTCCGCCGAGTACGTCTCCTTTTTCTTTTCACTGGAGCTTGTGAAGCATTATCCATCGTCACGTGTTCTTTTACCTAATATTGAGCTTGAGAGGGGCGTGTGTGTTTCGAATTCCCGTAAAGCAGTTCGTGTTTCTCGCTTGTTCTCGCTTCTCATGAGACTTCCTATTTCCAATTTAACGTGACGGTAGTCCTCATGTTGCAAGGCTGGTTTTCCACCAGGGAACGCTGGGGGGAGCGGGGAAAGTCACCATTCTCACCAGAACTGGTTATTTAGACTTCCAAGTGATTTCTAAATGGATTTATTAAGTTGAAAAAGTTGCCAAGTGCTGCTTTAAACTGAAAAACATTAATAGCACGCATTACCATTGACAGCAGCACGGACATAACCGACGTGTATGTGAAAACACGGCAAGATGGACATTGTGACAATGTTTCGTGTGTATTTGACCGTAAGCGCAACAAGCCATGAAAAAGAGGCAGCTTTATGTGTGGACGCACTGGGAATGAAGCACAAGAATTAAATCATGCGCAACCCCCGCAATTCAACGAATGCCGAAAACTTATGATTTGCATTCTTTATTATAAATTTGTGTGCATTATTTGTTGTTATTAGACACTTCTAATGATGCGAGATTGATGTAACCCTAACCTAACCCTACACATTTATATATACATATATATATATATATATATATATATATATATATATATATATATATATATATATGTTGGGGCATAGCCAGGACATTATTTCTGGGGGGCCAGCTTGTGCCAGTCTTTTATTTGGGGTGGCACTTCATTGTCAAAAACTACTATTACTAAAACTCACGTCCGGCTCGTCGTCAGGCCATACACAATGGATTGAACTCCCTTATGACACTAATAATGTCTAATTGATAAATGTGCGTGTGCAATGTCATTATGTGAGGGGTTAGGGACCTTAACATGAGACAGGGATGTTTTTAGTGCAAATGACCGAAAGACACAATATGAATTGTCATATTAGGCGATAATTTATTTAGGTAAACCATTGCATTTTAAGTGCAACATCCAATTTATTTGTGATAATACAACAGGTTACAACGGTTGCACAAATCATGACTAGATCATGTAGTAACACTTGAGTCATTACTACCAATGATCTTCACTTTATAATATGGATCCAAATAATTAGTAATTCCCACAGAAGTATCTAGTAACACTTTCATCTGTGAGCTATTACTTACTAATTCGTTAATAAGAGTTTATTTTAGTTAATAGTAGTTACTAGATTATTTTTTTTTGCTCAAACTTTTTTATTAATACAAATGATATTACAACACAATAGATTACAAATTATTAACACTTTTCTTTTTTTCACATAAAAAACTAAACATAAAAAATAAATAAATAAAAAAATAAAAAAATGAATAAAAATAATAAGAAGAAAAAAGAAAAAAAATATCTATATACACACACACATATATATACTGTATATATACTAATACACATATAAGAAAATGGCATACATGAGTGCGCACAGACACATTTAATCATGTATTAACCAGGAGGTAGGGTTTTAAGAGATTTAAAGTAGGCTATAAAGGGATGCCATTTACTGAAGAAGTTGCTCTTACGAGAACATCAAATTTTTTCCAGTTTCAGAAAGAACATAGTATCCACTAACCATTGGGAGGTTGCTGGAGGCTTATTAGATTTCCAGTGGAGCAAAATACGGCGTCTAGCTAACAAGGAGGTAAAAGATATAACGTCAAGTTGTTTGGAATTAAACTGAGACCAGATTTTTGGTACACCAAAGATTGCTATGGTGGGGCAAAAACATCAATTCTAATTTTTAGCACTTTAGACATGGTTGTAAAATAACTGACCCAATAATTTTGCAACATAGGACAACATATGACTCAAATTGCACAGGTGCATGAGGTGCATGACATCTGTCACATCTGTCTTCAACGTTGGGAAATATTTCCGATAGCCTGGCCTTAGAAAAATGAATTCTGTATAGTACTTTAAATTGTATGAGGCCAAGACGTGCACAAATTGTACTAGAGCGTATTCTGTCCAGAGCGCCTGCCCACCAATCCTCTTCAAAACTTTCCCCTAACTCCCCCTCCCACGCTCTTTTAATTCTGTCAAAAGAACAATCACTTAGACCTAAAAGACAACCATACATTTTTGAAATTTGTGACTTGTGATACGGATTGAGTTGCAGAAACTCTTCCCACACTAGCAGCGGGGGCAGAGATGGGAACCTAGAGAATAAGGTAAAGTGTCTAAATAAATAAAGTGTCTGATCTGCAAGAAACGATACACGTGGGACTCTAACAACTCCAAATCAGAGGATAACTGTACATAACTACAAAATGTACATATCTCTATACAGGTCTTGGAAACATCTCAAGCCTTTTGCGTGCCACTGCTTAAATACAGGATCAGAAAGAGATGGAGGAAATATATGATTTTCCAATAGTGGCATCAATGTTGAGGCAGAATTGAATTTAAAATGTCGCCTAAATTGGCACCACACGAAGTGTGGATACAACAATTGGATTATGAGTCAATGACACCGAAGAGACATTACAGGATAAGGGTGAAGTAAGCAAAGCCAATGGAGAGGTAGATATACACGAATTTGCTTCCAATCTGCACCATGTTGTAGTGGACGAACTAAGCCAAAATGTTATCTTGTGAATATTTACTGACCAATAGTAAAACATAAAATTAGGTAAGGAGAGTCCACCATTCAGATGGCATCTTTGAAGCAACGGTTTCCAAATTCGGGGCACTTTACCACCCCACAAAAAGTCAGACACAATCTGGTCAATAGATTTAAAAAACTTTTTAGGAAGAAACAAAGGAATGCACTGAAAAACAAAAAGAAACTTAGGCAACACATTCATTTTTACTGCATTAATCCGACCTATCAAAGATAGAGGCAGATTACTCCACCGCTGAAAATCAGACTTGGCTTGTTCTAGCAGAGGGTGAAATTACCAGATACAAGAGAGGACATCGAATGAGTGATATTGATACCAAGGTATCTGAATCCTGATCTGCTTAATTTAAATGGAACATCTGACTGCAAAAGGCCCTTAGCCAGTGCATTAATCGGGAAACACTCACTTTTGTGGATATTTATTTTGTATCCAGACAAAGAGCCAAATTTTTGCAACATGGATAAAATAACTGGAACATTTTGAATTGGATTGGAAACATATAATAATAGATCATCTGCATATAGTGATAATTTAATTTTAATGCCTGACCTCACCACTCCCTGCAGTAACGGAGAGGACCTCAAAGCAATCGACAGCGGCTCAATGGCCAGGGCAAAAAGCAAAGGGGAAAGTGGGCACCCTTGTCGTGTTCCACGTCCAAGCCTAAAATAGGTGGATCTATTGTCATTAGTGTGCACACTCGCCTGAGGCGAAGCATATAAAAGACGTATCCAATTTGTAAATTTATGTCCAAATCCAAATTTTTGAAGCACAGTGAAAAGATACTCCCACTCTACACGATCAAATACTTTTTCAGCATCAAGAGAAATAACAACCTCAGGTGTCTTGGCAGAGTGTTTAAGATTAATTATATTTAAAAGAGTACGGACATTAAAAAATAACTGTCTCCCCCTAATGAACCCTGTTTGCTCCTCAGATATAATCTTTGGAAGTATGTTTTCAATACGAGATGCCAACACTTTGGCCAGGATCTTGGCATCCACATTCTGTAAGGAAAGGGGCCTGTAAGAATCACATAGCTTAGGATCCTTATCTCTTTTAAGCAACAGAATTATGGACGCTTGTGTAAGTGTTTCTGGTAGGAAACCACGCTCTAAAGATTCCGTATACACTGACAGAAGTAATGGGGATAATTTGTTCTGAAATTTTTTTAAAAACTCGACAGGAAACCCATCGGGCCCAGGGGATTTATTACTGCATCCTTTTAATTGCCTGATTAATTTCGTTTGTGTCGATTGGTGCTTCAACATCACCAGCGACAGCTGAATCAATCGTGATGAAATTTAAGTTCTGTAAAAAGACAGTCATATCATGGGCATCAGACTGAGATTCAGAAGTATATAGCAAAGAATAAAAAGACTTAAAGGTGGCATTAATACCAGGTTCAGATATTAAATTACCAGATAAGTCCTGAATCTGTGGAATCAAACGGCTAGCTGCTTGACGTCTTAACATATGAGCTTTATCACCATGTTCATAATAAGTACTACGAGAATGCAAAAGGAGCCGCTCAGCATCTTCAGTCAGAACTAAATCAAGTTCAGCTTGTAAATCGAGACGTTGTTTAAATTTATCTTGTGAAGGGGAATTGGCAAGCAGCTGATCAATTTGACAAATATTTGAAGTGAGTTCACGTATCCTCATGTTACGAACTCTCCTTGAGTGTGCAGAGTAAGAAATAATATGTCCCCAAAGGTAAGCCTTAAGTGTTTCCCAAAGCAATGAGTAAGTAACCACCCCATCTTGATTTGTAGCCAAAAAATTGTCAATGGAATTTGAAATAAAATCAATGAATTTTTCATCAGATAACAGAAGAGGATTCAACCTCCATAGCGATGAATATCTAGGCTGCACAGAAAACTGTATATCAACACTAAGAGGGGCATGGTCAGATATAACAATAGCATGGTAAGAAACAGATTTTACTTTAGATATCAGTGAGCTATCTATAAAAAAAAAAATCAATACGGGAATATGACTGATGGGTTTGTGAGAAGAAAGAAAATTCCTTATTTTGAGGATTATAAAATCTCCAACACAGCCATTTTTGGACATAAATTCCATTTAGACATAGATGTTGGAGTTATTGTTCTGGAGCTAGAGCAGTCCAAAGCAGGATCGATTACACAATTAAGATCGCCACCAAAAATAAGCAGATGACTATTTAATGAGGGGAGGATCTCAAATAACTTGTTTATGAAACCTGGATCATCGAAATTTGGTGCATATACATTGACAAGAATCACAGGATTTTGTAGTATGGTGCCAACAACAATCAAATATCTTCCATTTTTATCAGTTATTACCTTAGTAGAGGAAAACTGAACCCTTTTATTAATCATTATCGCAACCCCTCTGGCTTTTGAATTGAAATCAGAGTAAAAAAAACTTCCCCTATCCAAGTACACTTAAAGGGGTGATGAACTGAGAAATCAAATTTTCCAATTTATAGGACTTCATGGATAAACTTTATTTTTAATGACGTTCCAGCTGATGAGGTAAAACATCGTCGTCTGTTCGCTTCATTTCACTGAGGATTGTTTTGTAAACAAGACTGTATTTGCAGACCGATTAAGAGTAAAGAACGGTTCTGTGCCGTCTATATTGGATCTGATAGGAATTGTGCAACAAACGGGCTCTGGGTTGAACATGTATGGGCGAATCATAGGGGCGAATCCGGTTGCCATTTGACAACATTGAACATTTTCCCCTACGTGCACCGACGGGTGAGTTAAACTCATTATAATATGCAAAACTGTTCTCCACTCGCAGCAGTGGGCGTTTAGTTCCAAGTCTTCAGTGCGACACGCCCATAAAAACCGACCGTTTTTCAGGAAGGCTCACAACTTGGGTACAAAATAGCCTATTACTTATTCATTTTGATGTTTTTGAATGCAAAAACCAAGCGAAAGTCATAAGTTGACCTCAGACAACAGTATAATAAAATTTTAAAAGCCAGTTCATGACCCCTTTAAGCTTCAGATGATCTTGGTTTCTCAGATGTGTCTCCTGTAAAAAAGCGATGTCTGTATTTAACCTTTTCAAATGTGCAAATATTTTTGACTTTTTGATAGGGCTTCCCATGCCATTAATGTTCCAAGTTACAAATCTTATTGCAGAACTGACAGGATGTGGCAAATTACCATGATAATTAGCCATCTACTTAACTAAACTAAAACAATTCCCTTGCGGGGAAAAACCTCCTGTAAGACACACACACACACACAAAAAAAGAAGGAAATTCAACCCTCAGAACATTCCCACCCACCCACGCACATACAATATCCGCATCCCCAATTGACGCGGACCCATGTGCAGACTCCAACTGGAGCCAACCCAGTGATTCACTGCTCACGATTAAAGATAAACAAAAAGAAAAAAGGTGACCTGCAGAATATGACATTCAGTATTGCAAACGCACATTAGAACAAATTTAAAAGATGACTCCAAATATGCCCAGATAGGCTGATAATTAGACAGCAAGCATATAAAAATCGTGTTGATGTTTTAAAGTGGGCACGTGAAAAGAAACAGCTCAAAGTTGGTGACATGAGTATTTCCATCTTCCCGGATTTCACAGCAAAGACCGCTCGCGCCCGATCTGCCTTCAATGGTGTTCGTCAGCTACTTCGCTCAATACCTGGAGTCAAGTTTCGGTTTCTTCACCCAGCTAAGCTACGTGTTACTTTTAACAGCGTCGAAAGACAGTTCAACTCACCGGAACTTGCTACTGTAAGTCATATGCCAATCAGCCTCGCCAGAATGCATCTCGTGATGCGTGAATGTGTAATGCATGATTAAAATGTGATATTAAGTTACTACAACAGTTTAATAAACAATAACTTAATTACAACTACAAAATGTTGCAGAATAATGTAATATATGAATGAATAATAGCCTTTAAAAAACCTTTGTGCCAAAAGTGTTCTTTCTTGTCATTATTGAACCTTTTTTAGCATAAAATGTCCTTTGGAGTTGAGTAAAGAACTCTATGCTACATATATAGAACCCTTTTTCCTAAGAGTGTAGCTTCCACTATAATCACCCACATGGAAAGAAACTATATGAGGATATATGCGCATATATGAAACCTATATGCAGTTTATATGCACATATATGCTGCATATATACAGCATATATGCACATATATGATAATATATATGCTGCATATGTGTGTATATATGACACATATAGGCAATTTTAGGTGCATATATGCACATATATGATAAGATATATGTTTCATATGTGTGTATATATGGCACATATAGGCAATTTTAGGTGCATATATGTGCATATACAGGCCACATAGGTCTCATGCATTGCTTCTTTATATCCACACTTAAGTGCTATATACAAGAGTATCCTATACTGTAGCTCATGGCAGGATCTGGTCATTTGTAGCTCATCCACTCTAAACAATGCTGGGTTGTTTGAACCCAAATTTGGGTGAAATATGGACAACCCCAAATGTTTGGTTAAAAATGTAATTTCAAATTTTAACCCAAATTCAACTTTCACTTTCACTTTTTCAACTGTACATTTTTTTAATTGCATTTTTAACCCAACATTTGGGTTTGTCCATGTTTGACCCAAAGCATTTTAGAGTGTATATGTCACTATATTGCTCAAATAAATAAATAAATATTTATATACATATCAGAATGACTTAGTGGAAAAGAAGGAAATGTATAACAAAAGGGTTTGTTGTTTTTTCATTTTACCAAAAAGCCCTTTTTCCAATTTCAAGTCACTTTCCCATACACATCCACACATTCACCGATACCAAATGCAATGCAAATTGCAATGTTTTCTGTATTGTCTGAATGCAGTTTTTTTTTTTTTTCTGGCTGAAAGGTCATTACAGTCAAAATGTAGCAAAAAAAAAAAAAAAAAAAAAAGTGAATAGAACGTACATTCAAATAATCATCATCATCCCACCATCTATCTGAGCAATTCACAGTGGTTAATAAATTCGAATGCTGCTGCACTGCCGATTGGCCGCTACAGCGCCCCGTAGTTGATGACGTCACCCGCCTAACGCTTGACGTTATCCGTATCCGATGAGATGAAGTCAAGTTTCGCGCCGGAAGATAACGGCTCGGAGTAAAAATTGCGATTTCAGCATTGGAGATCCTCTAAGTCCTACTTATCACCAATCGTAAGTATTCCTAATTTTATATTTATTTGCAGGGTGGAAATTGCGGTGGCAGAGAAGTATAAACTTAGCATTTATTTTTTACCAAACACACCTGTTTCAGCCCATACACTTCCTATGTTGTTAGCTGGTGAGGTAACATAACGTTACTGTGGGTGCTAAAATAACTTAGCCGTTGATAAGATTCAATTCAGAATTAACGTGTATTTATTTGTTTCTTTCTGGAGGAATTCGTAGAGGGTTAACAAAAGTCATGGCCTAGAGAACATAACGTCATGAGAATAAATGATACTTCTCTGCCAACGGCTCAAGAAGGCAATCGGCTCCAGAAAAAAAAAAAAAAAATACCTGTGGAGTTTGAATTTGGTCGAAATTGGTGAAAGAAAGAGCCGTATCAATGGGCTTGCCTTTACAGTTGCAGGAAATGTCTTTCAAATAGTAAACATTAACGTTAGGGCATTACTATTTTGATTAAGTGATTGTAATTGTTTTTTTTTTCTTTATATAACCTCTTTCTAGAATTACCTCAAATGAAAAGTTACCTCGCCATTATTGCTCAAAAAGGTAAGTTCCTCTGATTTTGCTTTTTAAAATGGTTCCTTTAGCAGAGCTGTAGAGACTTATGATGTTGGGCTGATTGATAGTGTTAATTATTTGATTTAAGTTATTTGCACTTTAATTTATTGAAGAGAATAACTTTTATTTTTCTTCTATGAACAAGACTGGAAGGAGTCCTGTTGAGGATTTAGATTCCTCCTCTTTTGAAAAGTGCAACCGGTGAGTAACCCCCTTGAATTTTTATTTATTTATTAATAAATATCCCCATCCCCACCCCGACACCCTATCCTCCTCCTCCTCTCCTTTAAGAACATTAAGGGCAATTATTAATTTGTTTCATATTATTATTTTGTGTAATATTATTATTTTGTTTCTTTATCATTAATCTGCATTCATACATAAAAACATATAAACTATTGGGAAGCTAAGGATAAGAATCAATATGAAACAATGCCAATAAATGAATAAATTATTTTTCAGATTGAAGTTATAAAGGGCTCTGGGGTGTTTTGCCAGGCAGAAGTGTGGAAAGCAGCCCTCCTTGCCACCTCTGCTACTGCCATGGTGTGGAATCTGCTGCTGGGCACATTTGATCTGGAGACTTTGCTGAAAAACAACCTGAATGGTACAAATTATTCTCCTAATCTCTTCTGTCCGTAAAAAACAATTAATATTCTGTGGAATAAATTATGTTTGTGTGCGGGCATACCATCGCTTTTTTACTTGCCATTTTTGTATTTCCTTGCACCTCAAGAAAATGTGATGTGTATATAAAAAAAGTATTGCTTTCACAAGCTTCATTTTAACCCCCTTTTATAATAATTTTGAAATTTTACTTAAGGTGGGAAGCCAACCAGAGGGGATGGGGAGCAGCTGGTCGCCCTTGACCAAATTAAAAAGGCATCATTATTGGTGAGTAAATGTATAAAAGTTTTGTTTTCCCTTCTCAACGCATTAGGATTTTATAAGTTCACCACTTTAACCATAGCCTACTTGTATCAATGTTTATTAGGCATCAATTGAGACTGTATAAGGGATTATTGTTACTATATCTACTTGGAACCTATAATACTAATTCATCTCTTGCTCAGTTCTTGATCCTAACTTTCCTTTTCTTAAGCCACGTTTCAGATTTTTCAGAATCTTCAGAATCTTCCAATTGACATGTTTACATGACGCATTTTTTAAAATGATCAACCTTTTATCAAAAAATATGTGTCCGATCACATCTGTACTGTAAGCACTTTGGGTTCCTGATGAAGTACTATATTCTTCTTCTTCTTCTTCTTATTATTATTATTATAGTGTCTTATTATTTTTGTCTTCTCTAGATGCTACATTGAAGAAGTGGCCGTCAGCCAGCCGAGGGGAGGTGGGCACGTCTATCAATTCAAAGCTCATGGAGCTGAGAAGATCAAAAAGATTTTTTTTCTATCCAGTTTTTTTGTCTTATTTTTGTTTTTGTACTATTTGATCTTAAGTAAATAAATAATCTAAATGCATACATTTTGGACTATTATTTATGTTGCCTAGTAGCTATGGATTTTAATAATTATTCTAATATAGGTAAACATGTTGGTGCATGTATAAATGCACCTATATGTGCACATATATGCGTACATACATGTACTTATATAGGTACATGTATGCATGTATATGTGTACATATATGCATGCATACATGTACATATATAGGTTCATATATGCACAAATATATGCACCTATATGTGTACATATATGCGTGCATACATGTTCATATATGCACCTATATGTGTACATATATGTGTGCATACATGTACCTATATAGGTGCGTATATATGTGTACATATATGCACGTATATATGTACATATATGTGCATATATGTACATATAATATAGGAAAACGGCCAATTTTATATATGTCACATATATTAAAAACATATATCAAAACCTATATTAAAACATATATGTTTATATAGGTTTTTTCCATGTGGGCAATGGAAGTAGCTAGGTTACACTAGACGTGATTGCAGCGCCAGCACGTGCGTTTGAAGGAAAAAAATAGACCAGATTAGTCTAAAAGGGATTTTACGTGTCGTCGTGAACGGAACGCTTCAGTTAGTGCCTGTACCCTAAGTGACACATTGGAATTGACTTAAGCTAACTGTCTAGCGCTAGCCAGCCAGATAATCATACAAGTTTGCAAAAATAACCGCAGCGGCGCTGCTTCACTAAACTCACTCTATGTCGACGACACATTCTTACACATTAAGAATGCAGGGGGGCTGAGCCTTGACCAATGGTGGCCGTGGCCCCCCCTGGCCACCATGTAGCTCTGCCCCTGAGTGCACCCACATATATTATGTAAACACAAACTTTTATTTTGGATGCGATTAATCGTTTGAAAGCCCTAATATATATATATATATATATATATATATATATATATATATATTTAGCAATATTAAAAATGTTTGATGGATTTTTTTACACGGCACCCCTACTCTCACCCTGGTTGGGAAACGCTGATCTAAACATTTTAATATCTAATATATAATATACCTGTGGCACTGGCTTCTATTGTTATGAAATGTTTTGAGAGGATAATGGTGTAATTTCTTAAGTAAGATGTTGTTGTGTTCTTAGATCTGTTTCAGTTTGCTTACAGGCAGGGGCCTGGCACAGATGATGCTATTAACAGAATTTCACATCTGGTCAGTAAACACCTGGAGGACCCCAAGGCCTATGCACGTATTTTGTTTGTTGATTTTAGTTCGGCTTTTAATACGTTGAAGCCTCACATGCTCATCCAGAAACTGAAAGATATGAATGTTAACTCCTTTATTCTCAACTGGTCCTTTTTCTTTTTAACAAACCATACTCAACAGGTTAGAGTAAATAATGCTCTTACGGCGCCTATAGGCCAATCAGCACTGGTGTGCCTCAGGGCTGTGTCAGCTGTCCAGGCCTTTTTACACTGTATCCTAACGACTGCACTAGTCAGTGAACGACTGTTTGTTTGTTTGTTTTGATTGATACTCTCTGCTACCATTTCGAGCAGTTCCTGTTTCATTTATATTTATCTATTCCTGAGTTTTGGATTTCTTGTTCTTGTCTGCCTCTGTGGATTGTGTTCGGACTGATTGCATGTGCTTGACCCTCTGCCTGGTATGGACGACTATGACCTCAGATTGCACCAAAAATTAAAATTAGCCCATATGAGGTGCATAGACAAATTGAGAGGCACTTTAAAGAGCCCGCACACTCCACCAAAGACAAGAGCCCTTAAAAACATTTTGGTCACATGTGACCTTTCTCAATGCCAAGCTTACATTTCAGTCTGCAATAGTTCAACTAGTAGGCTACAATGTAATATGGGGTTTATGCAACAATATAACATTTTTTGGACAATAAAAGTTAAAACAAGTACAATCAAGCCCAAAAGACCAATTCATACACATAATGTAATTATGAGATGTAAGATATAATACTGTAAGTGAGCATAAATTCATTTCCTCAGCTTTATCAATCGTGTTCCTCTTCTTCTGAGGGAAACTCACATCATGTTTACCAAACTCGATGAAAAACAAAAGAATGATGAAGTTTGATGGGTTGTTTATCAAGGTGATGGGGCGTTTACAGGTTAGCGTGGTGAATAGCATGTGAATCGCTTGTGTAGCGTGTGTGGGTGTGGTCACATTACTTACACACCCTTCTAAAGACATATCTCTCATATCAGTGTGGCAAGTATTCACTGAGTTACAGTTCATTTTCTGACGCATTTCAGAATGAACTTCACTGACAGAGAGTGATAGCAGAACATGAATAATTTGTTTTCTTTATTTTGTGAGTGTACACCAATAAAAGTAGACACTTGGTTTCGAATGTTGTATAACACTTATCTCTATGACCAAAATCAAAGGAATATTTTGAGTCTCTTTTGCACTGATAAGAAGATTTTGAAATAAGATATCAATTACGTTGTCTACTATTTTGGTATTCAACAATATCATAGAAAGCATGATAAAAGACACTCGATTACAAGCACACAGACATATATAGGACACCCTTTAGAGTTGATGTCTCTCTGTTGCTAAGAGCCCAGTAATGATTGTGTTTTAATGTCTAATGATCTGATTCTCACTGTATTGTGACTGAAAAAAGCTTATGTATTTCTCACATTCACAGGTTGAGATATTGTTATATCAGTGACAAAGGCTGTGCTTTTCTGAGTTCAGCTCTGAGATCAAGCCCGTCTCATCTGAGAGAACTGGACCTGAGTGAAAATAACATTACAGAATCAGAAATGAAACAGCTTTCAGATCTACTAAAAGATCCTCAGTGTAAACTGGAGAAACTGTGGTGAGTGTGTTAATGATTAATCAAGAGGACTTCAGAGCCTGTCAGAGATTAGATGGAATCAACTTAAAGAAATTTGTTCTTAAAGAACAGACAGGTTCAACAGAGAAACTAGATTTGAGAATTAAACTGATTAACAGTTTGTTGCAGGTTAACTTAAACCAACTTATAACTGACTCTTATTATTGTAAAGCCCAGTTGTTACTGTGCATATTTTTTCTGATTCTCATAAAATATCCCACGTTCACAGGTTGAGATATTGCCGAATTAAAAAGGAAGCTTGTGCTGTTCTGAGTTCAGCTCTGAAATCAAACCCGTCTCATCTGAGAGAACTGGACCTGAGTGAGAATTACTTTACAGATTCAGGAACGAGGCACCTTTCAGATCTTCTAGAAGATCCACAGTGCAAACTGGAGAAACTGGGGTGAGTGTGTCATTCTGGTATTTTTCCACCAGACAGGTGGACATACTAAATTAATCTTCAGCAGATATATTTGGATTGACAATATCTTTGTTAACAAGTTTCCATGCTCTTATATGAATTGAAAAATATGTGGCTGTAATTGTGTTAATGTATTTTATACATTATACAGTGTATTTATACAGTTTATACAGTGTACAATTGTTTTGAAAGTAAAATCTGAAATCAAGAGCAGCTGACAGGACTTAAAAACATAAAAAATTAACATAAAAAATTATGTTATTGTTAGAATATACCAGAATATAACATTACTAGCTGAATCATAAGGTGAGTAAGGATTCCAGAGAAGTCCAGACAGTGGCCCTCATTTATCATTCTTGCGTAGAAATGGGTGTATATGTTGGTGTAAGATTATGCTTACACTCCTCTCACCGCCTGATTTATGAAGATGTGTGTACCTTTGAAATCCAGGTGTACGCAATGCCTGCCCTTGATAAATCCCGCGGCTGAAAACGATCGTCATTAGGATAACACGCCTCCAAATATTCAAGTCTCCGCTCCCCCCACGCCCTCATTTTACGCCATGGACACACAGAAGACGGCAACTAAGAGACCACAATGCATTATTTTAAAGCACGTCTTTTGAATTAGCATTCAATTTCAAATCACGTAACATGTATAATAGTTTATTTAAAAGAAGAAAAAATGTATTTTTTAATATTTTGTCAGTCTGAATAATTTTTTGGTCATTGAAAGCCTTTCATTACCGAACCCAGTGTTCGGAATACTATGCTTACACATCAAATGCTTTAGTAAAGTCACAGAAATTAAACATTGAAGTCCATGTTGCACAAAAATAAACACTGAAGTTTATAATTACTATGTTGTTGTTGTTTTGTTGTTGTTGTTTTTTACAGTGGGTCATAATATATC
Organism: Pimephales promelas; assembly: GCF_016745375.1. Next base: position 18,891,670 of record NW_024121210.1, read on the forward strand.
ATATCTCTTAGTTTGTAAGTGCGTTTTGTGGTGTTAGGAACTTTTCTGCACATTTCCGCACTAACTCAAACGTGCGTACACCACCTCCTGAGCTGGTGTAGGATTCGAGCGTGCCGTATGCCCACGTCCATATTGATAAATCTCAAACTCACCGTGGTTTTGGGTGTATGCCAGGTGTACGCTGGAAATTTGGTGTACGCACTTTTGATAAATGAGGGCCCTACGAGTGAATAAGAGGTATATGCTTAAATACTGGCACTTAATAATGTGATGATGAGGGACAGGTGCTGGTGATCAGACCTCAGAGGAGAGTGAGCATTGTTCGTGTGTGCGTGTGGCTGTGGAGCCTGGTATGACCGTGGCATTAACCCTCCCCTCCATGGTCCGCTCCTGGGGGTCTGATGATTTTGACGCTGTGTTCGCCTTCGTCTGCATGGTGCTGGACACTGGTGATGTTACTGATAGAATTCTGTGAGGATAACAGGATCTAGAAGGTTGTCTCTGGAAATCTAACATCTCTCCACTGGGCAATATTCCTCCCAGTCAATGAGGTATGCTCTCCCCAGCAGCTTTGTGAGTCCAGGATCTGCTTGATAGTATATACAGGCTAATCACCAATGAGTTTCGTCCACAGGGCCAGGCTCTATCAATGGCGAGGCGAGTTTATTTATATAGCACATTTCATACACAATGGTAATTCAAAGTGCTTTACATAGAAGAAATTAAAATAATCAAAAACAAATAAGATGAATTAAAACAGTTTTGAATAATAAAATGAAGTGCAGTAACAGTCGGACGAACAGTGGCACAGTGCTCATTCAGTAAATGCACAGCTAAACAGATGTGTTTTGAGTCTGGATTTGAATGTGATTACTGTAGGAGCACACCTGATCTCTTCTGGAAGCTGGTTCAGCATAATAGCTAAAAGCAGACTCTCCATGCTTAGAGTGAACCCTTGGTATTTCTAGCTGATGTGATCCTAGTGATCTGAGTGATCTGTTGGGTTTATATTCAGTGAGCATATCTGCAATATATTGAGGTCCTAACCCATTGAATGATTTATATACCAGTAATAATACTTTAAAATCAATCCTAAATGTAACTGGGAGCCAGTGTAAAGACCTGAGGACTGGTGTGATGTGTTCATATTTTCTGGTCCTGCTCAGAATCCTGGCAGCAGCGTTCTGTATGAGCTGCAACTGTCTTATGGTGTTTTTAGGAAGGCCAGTGAGGAGGCCATTACAGTAATCCACCCTGCTGGTGATGAAAGCATGCACAAGTTTCTCTAAGTCTTTACTGGAAACAAAGCATCTAATTCTTGAAATATTTTTCAGATGATAGTATGCTGATTTAGTTATTGCTTTGACATGACTATTGAAACTAAGGTCTGACTCTAGTGACACACCAAGATTCCTGACTTGATTTTTAGTTTTTAGACCCCTAGCGTCAAGGTATGCATTCACCTTGAGAACTTCTTTGTTTCCAAACACAATGACTTCAGTTTTGTCCTTGTTTAACTGAAGAAAGTTTTGACACATCCAACCGTTTACTTCATCAATGCATTTGCACAGGGAGTCAATGGGGCTGTAGTCGTTTGGTGATAGGGCTAAGTAGAGCTGTGTGTCGTCTGCGTAGCTGTGGTAAGCGATTTGGTTCTTTTTCATTATTTGGCTCATTGGGAGCATATACGGGTTGAACAGGAGTGGCGCAAGAATCGAGCCCTGAGGGACTCCGCAAGTCATGGATGTCCACTCAGACTTATGGTCTCCTATACTCACATAATAACCTCTCCCTTCTAAGTATGACCTGAACCATTTTAGGACTATTTCAGAAAGCCCCACCCAGTTTTCCAGCCTGTCAAGAAGTATGTTGTGATCAACAGTGTCAAATGCAGCACTGAGGTCGAGTAGTACCAACACGGATAATTTGCCTGTATCAGTATTTAAGCGAATATCGTTTATTATCTTTATGAGCGCTGTCTCAGTGCTGTGATGCGATCGGAAACCAGATTGAAAATTGTCAAAATATCCATTTAAGCTTAAAAATTTGTTCAGCTGATTGAAGACAACCTTTTCAATGATCTTGCCTATGAAAGGAAGATTTGAGATCGGTCTATAATTGCTCAAGATGGTCTTATCCAGATTGCTCTTTTTCAGGAGGGGCTTGACAACTGCAGTTTTCAGGGAGTTCGGAAAACTCCCAGAGCGAAGTGAGGCATTTACCACTTCTAGGAGATCTGCTTCTAAACAGTTTAACACACTTTTGAAAAAAGATGTGGGAAGTGCGTCAAAGGCGCAGGTGGATGCACACAAAAAGAGTGTGTGTGTTGTTTATATTGCTGTTTATAATATTTGAGAAGAAAGTCTGTCTGGCTTTGCCTAGTTCCCTATTAAAAGCATGGATGCTGTCTTTGTAGATGTTATAATGGACTACAAGTTTTGTCTTCCGCCACATGCGTTCTGCTCTTCTGCATTGTCTTTTCATATTTTGCACAGCTGTTGAGTTTCTCCAAGGTGCTTTTTGTCTACTATTCTTCCTGACTTTCACAGGAGCAATATCATCAATTACACTCTTAATTTTTGAGTTGAAAGAATCAAGGAGAAAATCAACAGAGTCGGCAGATATGCTTGGTTTTAAAGATATAGCCTTCATAAATAGCACACCAGTGTTTTAATTTAAGCATCTCTTCTTGACAGACACAGCTCTAGCTTCAACTGCAGGAGAGATTGTCATGATCCTGGCTCTTTCTTTCTTTCTCTGGTCTTTCTCTGCCCCCTTCTGGCCACTATCTTACATTACATTACTTGCATCACTCATTCATTATCCCGGTCACCTCCAGCTGTGGCTCATCCTCTCATTACCTCCTCGTTACCTTCCCAACTGTTTCTCACTATCTCTGATTAGACTCTCTATTTCATGGCTTCTCTCTTATTGTTCTTTGTCAGATTATTGCTCTATGTTACGTACCTGTGCATATCGCTCCTGACCCTGTCGTGTCGTGTCCTGTCTGATCCAAGCTGTTCCGTTCTCTGTATTACCTCGACTCTACTCTGCTACCCTTCCAGCATCGTGAGTGGTTCAGGATTGGCGTTCCCGTGCCTCTACGGACCCAGTCTGTCTCGTCCTCTGAGTGACCGTCCGTGCTGATCCAGACGGCAGTTTTCTGTTCTGTTATTAAGAGACTTTCTGTTCCATTACCATTGAGATTCCTGTGTTGGATTTACTCGCCTTACGGCTCCTGTGTTACTCTTCTGAACATTAAATCACTCATTGACTGTCCTTTGCTTTTGGGTCCTCTTTCTCTTACGTGACAGAATAATCTGACCAGCAATGGACCCAGCGAGGGAGAATTCACTTCAGACCGCGCTCGAGCTCCAGGGAGCCATGCTGGGCCGACATGAGGATGAGCTGGCTGCAACGCACCATGCCATGGATTCTCTGGCGACTCGTGTCACCGACATTGTCCAGCAGCTCCAGCATCTCCGCACTGATCCTTCCTCTTCTCGAGGACGGGATACGCCTGAGCCTAGAGTAAACATCCCGCCGTGTTATTCCGGTGAGCCCAAGGAGTGCAGGGCCTTTTTGACTCAGTGTGAGGTTGTCTTTTCTCTGCAGACCTCCACTTACGCTACTGATCGTTCCCGCATTGCCTTTGTCGTCTCCTTGCTGACTGGCCGAGCGCGGGAGTGGGGAACCGCAATGTGGACTTCGGAGGCTGAATGTCTTCGCCGCTATTCCGCTTTCAAGGAGGAGATGTTGAGGGTGTTTGACCGCTCTGCATATGGGGCGGAGGCTTCTCGTCTCATGGCTACGCTGCGCCAAGGAAGAAGGTCAGCAGCAGATTTCTCGATTGAGTTTCGCACTCTATCTGCTTCTTGCGACTGGAACGAGCCAGCCCTAGTTGCCCGCTTCCTCGAGGGGCTCAATGCGGACATTAAGGACGAGATACTTGCCCGGGAGACACCGACTCGACTGGACCCTCTTATTGACTTGGCCATTCGGGTAGAGAGACGTTTTGAGATGCGCCGTCGCAGCCGGGGTCTGGAGAAAGCTCTACTCACTACTCCGGTTCCCTCATCGGCTCCATCTTCCGCATCCGACGCTGAGCCCATGCAGCTGGGAGGGTTACGGATCTCCGCAGCCGAGCGTCAACGTCGTATCATGGCTCGCCTCTGCATGTACTGTGCGTCTGCTTCTCACCGTGTCGCCTCGTGTCCAGTAAAAGCCAACGCTCACCAGTAGAGAGAGGGTTACTGGTGAGCGCGTCAGTCCTGGACCCTCCGACACGCACGCGCACTACTTTTCCCGCACTACTCCGCTGGCCTGGGAATTCCACCTCTTGTCAGGTTTTGATCGATTCTGGAGCCGAGGGAAATTTCGTGGATGAAGGTTGGGCTAGAAGACAGGGGATTACCCTCCTAGAACGTGATGACGTCACTTCCATCCACGCACTTGATGGTAGTATCCTCACTAGAGCCCGCTTTGCCACCGCCCCGGTGAGTCTCACCATCTCAGGCAATCATCGAGAGACAATTTCTTTTCTAGTTTTGCAATCTCCTTCTAGTCCAGTAATTTTAGGACACCCCTGGTTAGTCGAACATAATCCCCAGATTAACTGGGCCAGAGGTTCAATTTTGTCTTGGAATTTGTCGTGTCATGTTAAGTGTTTGGTGTCTGCCGTTCCTCCTGTCTCTTCTGTCTCTGTTTTTCAGGAGGAGCCGGGAGATTTGGCTGGAGTTCCCCGGGAGTACCATGATCTTCGAGCGGTCTTTAGTCGTTCCAGGGCCACCTCTCTTCCTCCTCACCGGCCGTATGATTGTGCCATCGATCTCTTGCCTGGCACCGCCCCTCCCCGTGGGAGGCTCTATTCGCTCTCTGCGCCCGAACGCGAAGCCCTCGAGAAGTATTTGTCTGACTCGCTCGAGGCGGGTACCATTGTTCCATCCTCCTCCCCTGCTGGTGCGGGTTTTTTCTTTGTTAAGAAGAAGGATGGTTCGCTGCGACCCTGCATAGATTATCGAGGTTTGAATGACATAACGGTCAAGAATCGTTACCCCTTGCCACTTATGTCTTCAGCTTTCGAGATCTTGCAGGGAGCTAAGATCTTTTCAAAGCTAGATCTTCGTAACGCTTACCACCTTGTCCGCATTAGGAGGGGAGATGAATGGAAGACCGCGTTTAATACGCCCCTTGGGCACTTCGAATATCGCGTTCTTCCTTTCGGATTGGTCAACGCTCCGGCCGTGTTCCAGGCGCTAATAAATGAAGTGCTCAGAGACATGCTGAATACTTTCGTTTTCGTTTATCTTGACGATATTTTGATCTTCTCTCCCTCTCTCCAAGTCCACACTCAGCACGTGAGACAGGTTCTCCAGCGTCTTCTCGAGAACCGATTGTTTGTTAAGGCCGAGAAGTGCACGTTCCACGTTCAGTCCATCTCTTTTCTGGGGTCAATTATTTCCGCGGAGGGGGTAAGCATGGATTCCTCGAAGGTCCGTGCGGTCACGAATTGGCCCGTGCCGGAATCGCGTGTTGCTCTGCAACGGTTCTTAGGTTTTGCGAATTTTTATCGTCGCTTTATCCGCAACTTTAGCCAAATTGCCGCCCCGCTCTCAGCCCTCACGTCCGCCAGGGTTAAATTTTCCTGGACGCAGGAGGCTCAGACCGCTTTTGATCGTCTCAAGTCTCTTTTTTCCTCTGCTCCTATTTTGCGTACTCCTGATGTCTCTAGACAGTTCATTGTTGAGGTTGATGCCTCAGAGGTGGGCGTTGGGGCTATTCTCTCCCAGCGCTCATCTTCTGACGAGAAGGTTCATCCCTGCGCTTACTTTTCACATCGCCTTTCGCCCGCCGAACGTAATTATGATGTTGGTAACCGCGAGTTATTAGCCATTCGTCTAGCTCTCGGAGAGTGGCGCCACTGGCTAGAGGGTTCTGTGGTCCCGTTCGTGGTCTGGACAGATCACAGGAATCTTGAGTATATCCGCTCCGCTAAGAGACTATGCGCGCGCCAGGCTCGTTGGGCGCTATTCTTTACGCGCTTCAATTTCTCCATCTCCTATCGTCCCGGGTCCAAGAACCTCAAGCCAGACGCTCTCTCGCGACAGTTTACTTCCCCAGAGGTTATTCCCATTAAGGAGGAGATCCTCCCTAAGGGCGTGGTAGTGGGGGCAGCTGTCTGGGGAATTGAACGTTTGGTCAAGCGCTCTTTAGCCCACGCTATTACCCCTCGTCTTTGTCCCAGGGGTCTTCTGTTCGTTCCTCCGTCCGCTCGCCTCGCGGTTCTTCAATGGGGTCACTCATCCAAGTTATTTGCCCATCCCGGCGTTAGGGGCACCATCGCCGCCATCCGTCAAAGATTCTGGTGGCCCTCTCGTGAGCGCGACGTCCGTCGTTTTGTCGCTTCGTGTACGGTATGCGCCCAGACTAAGTCGGGTAATTCGCCTCCGGCCGGGCTACTGCGTCCTCTCCCGTTACCGCCCCGTCCGTGGTCACACATTGCTTTGGATTTTATCACGGGTCTTCCCCCCTCCCAGGGGAACACCGTGATACTGACCGTCGTTGATCGCTTTTCTAAAACCGCTCGCTTTATCCCGTTACCCAAGCTCCCATCTGCTAGGGAGACGGCCCAGATTATCGTCGACCAGGTTTTTAAGATCCACGGTCTTCCCTCTGACGTCGTATCTGATAGGGGTCCCCAATTCTCTTCCTTGTTTTGGAAGGAATTTTGCCGTCTTATTGGTGCGTCGGCCAGTCTTTCCTCCGGATTTCACCCACAAACTAACGGTCAAGCGGAACGTGCCAACCAGACCATCGGTCGCATCCTTCGTAGCCTCGCCTTTCGCAATCCGGTTTCGTGGTCCGAACAGCTTTCCTGGGCAGAGTACGCTCTCAATTCCGCTCCATCCTCTGCCACGGGTTTATCTCCGTTTCAATGCTGTCTCGGATACCAGCCTCCACTCTTTTCGTCTCAGGAGACTGAATCTCAGGTGCCGTCCGTTCAAGCCTTCATTCAACGTGCTAAGCGTACTTGGAGAGAGGTTAGGTCCGCTTTAGTTAAGTCTCGTTCTCGTACCCGGCGAGCCGCTAACAGACGTCGGGTCAAGAGTCCCCGTTATTCTGTGGGTCAGAGAGTTTGGTTATCCACCCTTAATCTGCCTCTCCAGTCCACGTCTCGCAAGCTGGCCCCCAAATTCATCGGGCCTTTCCGTATCCTTAAGATACTCAGCCCTGTCTCTGTCCGTCTCAAATTGTCTACTAATCTTCGGCGCGTCCACCCGGTCTTTCACGTGTCATGTATTAAACCCGTCATCCGTGCCCCCCCTCGGCCTGTCACTCCTCCTGTCCGCGTCGAGGGCGCTCCCGTCTATAGGGTTCGCAGACTTCTCGATGTTCGCCCCCGGGGTCGTGGTCATCAATTTCTGGTCGATTGGGAGGGATACGGTCCGGAGGAGAGATGTTGGATTCCATCCCGGGACGTCCTGGACCGCTCGCTGATTGATGACTTCTATCGCTCACGCCAGTCCTCCTCTGTTGCGCCAGGAGGCGCTCCTTGAGGGGAGGGTACTGTCATGATCCTGGCTCTTTCTTTCTTTCTCTGGTCTTTCTCTGCCCCCTTCTGGCCACTATCTTACATTACATTACTTGCATCACTCATTCATTATCCCGGTCACCTCCAGCTGTGGCTCATCCTCTCATTACCTCCTCGTTACCTTCCCAACTGTTTCTCACTATCTCTGATTAGACTCTCTATTTCATGGCTTCTCTCTTATTGTTCTTTGTCAGATTATTGCTCTATGTTACGTACCTGTGCATATCGCTCCTGACCCTGTCGTGTCGTGTCCTGTCTGATCCAAGCTGTTCCGTTCTCTGTATTACCTCGACTCTACTCTGCTACCCTTCCAGCATCGTGAGTGGTTCAGGATTGGCGTTCCCGTGCCTCTACGGACCCAGTCTGTCTCGTCCTCTGAGTGACCGTCCGTGCTGATCCAGACGGCAGTTTTCTGTTCTGTTATTAAGAGACTTTCTGTTCCATTACCATTGAGATTCCTGTGTTGGATTTACTCGCCTTACGGCTCCTGTGTTACTCTTCTGAACATTAAATCACTCATTGACTGTCCTTTGCTTTTGGGTCCTCTTTCTCTTACGTGACAGAGATCAATATATCAAAGAAAATACAGAAATGATCAGACAGTGCTGCATCCTTAATAACAATCGATGAGATGTTTAAACCCGTACTGATAAGTAAATCTAGAGTGTGTCCACGATTGTGTGTGGGACCATGTACATGTTGTGTCAGATCAAAAGTTTTTAAAACAGTTTTGATTTCTTTTGCCATATTGTTTTCTGCATTATCTATGTGAATGTTAAAATCTCCAGCAAATGGCAAAACAGTCAAACTCAGAGGCAATTGTTGATAACAGTTCTGTAAAGTCCTCAGCAAAGGCTGGAGAGTATTTTGGAGGCCTGTAAACTATGATAAGTAAAATACGTGGAGCACCTTTTAACACAATACCCAGATATTCAAAAGAGGGGTAATTCCCAAATGATATTTGCTTACATTGATAAACATCTTTAAAAAGAGCAGCTAAGCCCCCACCTCTCTTACTCGCTCTGCAGACGCTCATATAAGTAAAATTTGGAGGGGATGTTTCGTTTAGGACCGTTGCACTACAGCTGTCTTCTAGCCAAGTTTCAGTTAGAAACATGAAGTCCAGGTTGTGTGTGGTTATTAAGTCGCTGACTAGAAGTGATTTATTTTGAAGTGAGCAGATGTTTAAAAGTGCTAACTTTATAGTCTTACTTTTTGTTCCCACAGCAATCTTAGTTTGGCGTGTAATGGACACCAGATTAGATGGGTTTGCAGTGCGACTTTTGAAGGCCTTAGATTTTCTATCATGTATTTGAACCGCTATAGAGAAGGATTCAGGCACACTGGGTTCCCACTTGTTTTGTAAACATTTAAGAAAGTTACTGATATCAAAGCGGATACCCGACTCATACCATTTAGAGTTGGTATCAGTTGTTTTTGATTCTCCTCGAGCAGATGGAGGATGGTGTGAGCACAAAGGGCCAATCCCAATTCTACCCCTTACCCCTTCACTTTCCCCTAGCCCTACCCCTTTGCCTTCCCCTTGACCCTTGAAACAGAGTGGCAATGCGTAGGGGTGAAAATATTCCCCTAAGAAATGGGACACCACTACGCCTCCGTTAAACGTCATTATAAGTCGTCGCTAGTGCCTACGTCACAGGAGATGCGCTGATGTTTATCACAACTTCCAAGATCCCGTCGACAGCTGCAGTTATCTCAGTCGCGTGGGTTACAGCTATTTTCTTGCATTTATCTTGTGAAGTTCGCAGGAAACAACGGAGACGACGAAAATATGTTGCGGGACTATCGTTAGCAAACTACAGTAATTTTAGCGATTTTTTTTTTTTAACAAACGTTTCTGTGAAGCAAATCATTGTTTGTCGTTACAATACTTATTAAAGCCACAAATACTTAAATTTATGGGTATCTTTGTTGCTTGGGCAGCCAGCCTGGGTTAGCAGTGACACTTCTCATACCCCTTCGTTTGAAGTGTGCTCCCGAAAAATCTTCGTTTGAAGGGCTATCTGGCCCTTCCCCCTAGCCCTCCCCCTCCAACCAAAAGAGAATTGGGACAACCCTACCCCTTCACGTGGACGCGCAAAACGGAGGGGAAGGGGAAAGTGAAGGGGTAAGGGGTAGAATTGGGATTGGCCCAAAGAGCGCAGCACAAAGAGCTAGATTACGATCGTCATTTTCAGGAACATAATCAAACATAAATTGTATCCATTGTTGAGGAAGTACAGCGTCTGTGCAGCTCGAACACGAAGACCACACACTCGACGTGCCGCAGAAATATGGTCATGCCCTTTTCTGCATATTCCGGAGGGAGGGTTGATGAAAATGTGTGGGTTAGTGACGTACCATAACCCAGCTGTAGTCCCAATCCAGTCGTTTTTGTAGGCAATTATACTTCCTGATTTTTAAAAGACGATATCTCTGCTTACACTGAACTTTCAGCGCTGCAACTTTGCAGATACTGTTCATGCACCAACAGCAACATTACACACTATTTAAAATCAAAAAAGTGAAATCGCAGTCAACCCTCCCTTTAATGGCTCGTTGTCAAGGTTGTTTCAGATCAACACCTGTAAGAGTGTTGAGACATGGTGTCATGTTGAGACAGGTGCATAGCTGTCAACATTGAACATTGAAAATAAGGGAGATTTCCCGGAATCCATCGCCAAAATAAGGGATTTTTTTTTCTTACATTATTAAGAGCATAAGAAACAAATGAAAAAATATATATATTTTATTCCTATGTTATGCTATGACCTCTGTAGTGGACACCAGGACGGTTATTTAAAAAAAATGACATGAAAATATATAAAGGCAAAAATAATGGACATTTTTGACATACAGACATCGTTTTTTTGTTTTGTTTTGTTTTTTTTGCCTGGAAACGCTTCCAACACACTTGCGTGTCGCGTGAAAAATAGGCATCTCTAGTTCTATTTCTAGCATGCACGCATTTGCGCGTGTCACGCAGGCAGTGGTGCAAGCTCTAATCTTTTAACATGGGAGCCGAAATAAAAACCATAGACAGTAAAAATAAAACGGTCACGCCACGCAGCTGAGACGCACGCAGCCAATGTGTCTCCAACCAGCGCGCGTGGCGCTGCATCTGAGTATGAACGACTTCAAGTCGAATATGTCCGAGCTTGTACATCTCACACAATAAGAGCGTAAAAATACGGGATATTTTACGGGAAAATACTAAAACGGGAAGACAGCGGGAACAGAGATAAAATACGTGAGAAACCCGGAAAAAACGGGAGGGTTGACAGCTATGGACGGGTGTCGGATTGATTTGAAGCCTCGACACATGGCACATTTGGTTCAAGCGTGCGTCAACAGCGCCGCCATATTGCGGAGGGTAACTTTCCCATACCTCTCATTATGGGAATTGAGAAAAATGCCTGTTTCGTGTGCTGCTCGGGCTGTACACATCGCCACACAATTGATAACCAGTCTCGGGGAATTATCTTTCACAAACAAGACTGAACATTTTTTTCTGGTTGTATTTGGTTCTTATATAATTAGTAATAGTAACATACACCACGTACAAACCACTGAAATTGGTTGATAAATGTAAACGTTATTATTGTTTTTATCCAGGAAAACCGCAGCTCACCCGTTTGCCTTTGTTCACAGTGCAGTCTTGCCGTCAGCAAAATGACGGACGGACGTGTTGACGTATTGCAGCAACGTTCCAAAGCGGTCAATAGGGGGTCTATGTATTTATTATATCTATGGTTTGTGACATCAGTGTTTTTGATTCACTTTGGTTCACTGCAGTTTTATGGAGGAAATACTCAGCAATGCTGTCCACTTATCAACTTACACATGGTGTGTGTTAAAGCGGATTAAAAACACCACATACACACACAGACAACATTAAACACTGGATTTTCACCAAAGGCGGACTAAGTTGGTAAAAGACTGTACTGTTGCTAAGAGCCCAATAATAACTGTACATCTTTATGTCTGTGTGTGATTGTCTGATTATTTGATTCTCTCTGTATTTTGATTTAAAAGGTCACTCTGTTTCTCTCTCAACACAGGTTGAGATCTTGTGATATCAGTGATGGAGGTTGTGCTGGTCTGAGTTCAGCTCTGAGATCAAACCTGTCTCTGAGAGAGCTGGACCTGAGTGGGAATAACATCACAGAATCAGGAGTGAAGCAGTTTTCAGATCTACTAAAAGATCCTCAGTGTAAACTGGAGAAACTGTGGTGAGTGTCATTATTCTGCTTCAGTGTGTTTGTTTTAAGAAACACTTAAAGGAATGTCAAGACCATATTTATTTTATATGGACAAAAAGTGATGACACCCAGATTTCTCTTCAGCAGAAAGATTTGGACTCGCATTATTGTAGCAAACACATCTGCTTTCCATTTCTTAGATAAATGATCATAATTGAGTATGTATTAGGGATGCACCGATCCACATTTTTTCACTTCCGATCCGATCCCGATACCCAACTTTGGATATCGGCCGATACCGATACTTTTCCGATACCAGAGCTGTGTTTGCTTTAATATTATTTATCATTATTGTTGATTTTATATGATGTTGAAATAAACTCCCCTCTACAGGCTAGGATGATATGTACGTATGTATGTCAGTATATATATTAAACAATAGATAGACAATTAAACAAAGATACACATTATACAGGCCTACACAGTGCTTTAATTTCAGGAAGGTCTACTAACATTATTCAGGTATGGTCTAAAAAGAATTATAATAAAGTAATCAAAAGTAAAATAGCACTGCAAAGCTTACCATAGATAGATTTATGCTTATTAGAGCTGAAGTAATTCATTCAAGAGCTGTGAGTGATTTTCTCTTTGCCTTTTGTTGTTTGACTCTCAGTAATGTCGCAATCGTCACATTATACTGCTGCCCCTTTAAGAACGAGTTCAGATTTCATATCTACTGATGCACCATATTTTCTCCCAACTACTTCCATAACTACGTTCATTTTAGACATAAACGGTTTAAGTGTTAATCTCCAAGCCGGTCGGTTTGACATTTTTCTTGTGCAGGCTACATTTGATCGTTTAGACGCGCATATGAAGCCCAGATTATAATTTGCTTGTCTTGTTGCAGTCTGTTTCGGAGCGCGCGCGCATTGGGAACAGCATTTCTTGCGCAAATTTTGTGCTTTTAATAGCTCTCTTTATTATTAAAAGTGTCCCGCAATTTAGCAACAGCAGAGCCTGCATTTTACAACAATCACAGATCGTGCTGATTCTGTCTTTAAGTTTTAGTATTAAGGAGAAATGACAGCACACCGCCGCGATGGGAAGAAAGTTGGCTAGACAGAATGCGGCTATTGTTTTTAATGGTTTTTTTACCTCAATATATTCTTTAATCTTTGGAAATCAGACTAATATCATAGATATAACCAGGCTACGTTTCCTCTGTCGTCACTCATTAAGCAGGGCTGTCGTGTTGTGCGTGCTGTGGGACTGCGTGAGAGATCTCTCTCTTTCTCTTCTGGACTGCGAATTGCAAAAATGCATCACAGACAAATAGTTTAATTAATACGGCTTTGCAAACATTGCATTTTGCGGTCTTGCTCTGCTGCGGTGTTTCCAGTGTGAAGTATTTCCACACAGCGAACATGTTGGTAGCTCAATCCTATCCTGCTAGCTGGCTGCAAACTGCGGAATGGATTTCCTGAGCGGGGGTCTGTGTGTCTCATTGAGCCCTATTTTTTACAGTCTATGATTGAGCTGCACCTCCGTTCAGAATATCCATTCCACAGTTTGCAGCCAGCTAGCAGATTAGCAGGCCCGGGGAATCCCTTTTGCAGTCATTTCAGCAGACAACGTTAAAGCGCAGACATGGATCATAAATATCGGATTTCTCCGCAGGTTGGATCGGAAAAATCCGATACGTGAATTACGCTGGTATCGGTCCCGATACCGATACTGGATCGGATCGGCCCCATCCCTAGTATGTATATATATATATATATATATATATATATATATACACAAACAATTTATCTGGCTTATTTTTACCAGCAGTGCTTGTGTTCTATTCATTTGATACTCAATTCATTGTTATTTGATTGATGATGTAATGATAATTTGTTGTTTGTTGTTTCACAGGCTGAAGTGCTCAAACAAGTATGGAAACTTTGATTTCCTGAGGTCACACAAGTCAAGAGAAAATCGAGTGTGAGAGAGTGACAGAGAACTTGAGATATTTTTTGAAAGGCTTGACATAAAACTGACTTCATTATATCAGGAGTGCAGTTTCGGTGATCAGATGTTCTACATTGCAGTTAATCACATGCTGTGTCATCCATCATGGCTTTCTTCGGTGATTATTTTAGTTTTTGCATATTAATTGAATCAATAATATTGTCAAGGACCATTGTTTATGGTGCTGGCACTGAGTGTTAATCTGAATGGAGGCAGAGTTTAGGGGTATATTCTTAATTTCACTTAAATTTGGATTTGTTTCGCCCATATAGCTAATGAATGGCTTCAGAAGGCTTATAATACATGAAGTGCTTTAAAATCATTTTTGGATCTTGGCAGTTGGTTGGCTCACTGGGGCTTGTAGGTCTCTCACAACATCTTTTCATGGCCCATTTAAAATATTGGGATAAATGAAGAAAGTCAGGTAAAGTTACAATATGCAGGATTGATTCACCACTAGGCGTCGCTAACCTCTTACAATAACAAAGGCGTATATTGATGACGTATATTCCGCATTAAGCAGAATTATGGATCTTGTCATCAAGGTGATGGATCTTTTATGGATGAGTGAATACATTGATGTTTTTAACATGACTGTAGTTGGAAGCAGAACGCGATTGCTAGACGTATACCAGCGCCACACGCAACGCGAGTCCCGCAGATATAAAGGAATAAGGAGTAACACTTTATTTTACGACCTGCAAACAACTGTGTAAGTACACTGAAATTACGGTGTACGTTTCTGTAATTATAGTGTACTTCCGTGTAAGTACTTTGTATAAGGGAACAATATGTTAAGTTTGGGGTAATAAAGGGGTAACAAGCAGATGCAAATTATTTAATTAGTTAAAAAATAACAGGTACCTATTCTGTTAATATATTCCAGGCAAAAATTGTACGTCTGTTGTTTATAAAATGTATCACATTTCTGGCAAAATATGTTCTTGTGCAATGTTACAGGGTAATGTTACAGGTAAATCTGTTGGTTAAAAATTAAACACACACACACACACACACACATATATATATATATATATATATATATATATATACATATTGGATAACATTACCTTTCTGTGCAAATAGTGTTGTTTCGTTTTGCTACATAGTAAGTAGCGTTTGTTACCCCCTTGTTCTGTGTAGTTACAGGGTAAGTGTAACGCTGCCTTCACACTGGCAGTTGAAATCAGCTCCGTAATACGCAATACGTTCCCAACGGACGTCGTACTACACAGTGAAAAGCGTCGGACGCGGGTAGACCAAAAATGGCGGAGAGATTAAAGTTTGATTCTGTCAGTTCTGTATGATCTCTCTGATTAGGGTTATGCTGCGTGAGGAAAGTTGCTCAGGACGTTGACATGTCAGGTCGGCTAAAAAATGTGATATAGTGGTCAATAGTTCAATGTCTACCTTCAATTTAATTGTATTAACTGCCCTTATAAACGTTAGAAAGTCATGAAAATAAAAAATGACATCACAACTTATCGTTATGAAATCAATATTTATTTTATTAAAAGTTAATAATTCAGGTTTGTTTATCAGTACCATAGCAACGGTCAACTTCCGCTGGAATTGTCGGATAGGAACCGTCCGTAGCTTTTCGCAAGAGTTCAAATTTTTGAACGCATCCGGATGACCAACGGACACGATTTTCTTCGCACCGCACTCGGTCGGAGCCGTTTCGGACCCATTCGCATGCGGTCTGCGAATCTCCATAGGAAATGAATGACTTCCGGTCGTTTCGCAGCCGCATCGGAGCTGATTTCAACTGCCAGTGTGAAGGCGGCGTAACTCCTGCGGGCTGTAAATGAAAGTGGTGCTTGTTACCCCTTTATTACCCCAAACTTAACATATTGTTCCCTTATACCTAAACGGAAGTACACTATAATTACAGAAACGTACAGCGTAATTTCAGTGTACTTACACAGTTGTTTGCGGGTCGTAAAATAAAGTGTTACCCTTGAGGTAACGCAGTGATGCTTCACTTGCTCTAACAGTTTCACTATCACACTAAACTAAACAGCAATTGTGTGTGTTGAATGTTGTTAGTTAGGTTGTGTGTTGGCTGTATGAGACTAAGCTAGATTAACTTTAGAGAATAACATACAGATCATATTCTATCTTTTCATCATGTTGAATGATGATATACGTCATATGACGCGGATATGACGTCATTGACTGGCGACTCCTCACCCCTGCTCACATGTCCTGTTTCCTTGGTTAAAAATCGCAATTTTCTCATGATTTACAAATAGTTGGAAACATCTGGGATATTGCAAGTAATCAACTAAACACAATATATAACATTGGCATAGTGTTTTTTGGATATTGTACTGCAAAAATCCTGCATATTGTACCTTTGAGACTAACACCAAAATTTAAAAGTATTAATATTAAAGGGATAGTTCACCCAAAGTGAAAACTCTGTCAGTAATGACTCTCCCTCATGATGTTCAACCCCGTAAGACTTTTGTTCATCTTCGGGACACAAATGAAGATATTTGTGATTCAATCTGAGAGCCGGATCACTCCTCCATAGGCTTCTTGAGGGACTGAAACTGACTGGCCTTCAAAAGTTATTAAAGACATTTTTGAAATAGTTGAGTGACTACAGTGGATCAACCTTAAGATTATCAAACGACGAGAATACTTTTTGTGTGCAAAACCAAAACAAAAATAACAACTTTATTCAAGTATTATTTGCTTCTCTGTTAGCTTTTAGATTTCACGTAGTGTAACACGTAGCGCTTCTGTGTTGTACGTCACACGCAGGCTCACTATTGGCCGACGTTGGTCGTGTGTGTGTGAGTGTGTGTGTGATATCCAGCAGCCATATCACCCTGTAGCCCAAGACTGGTTGCCCACTGAAGCTAAGCAGGGCTGAGCCTGGTTAGTACCTGGATGGGAGACCTTCTGAGAAAGCCAGGTTGCTGCTGGTAGAGGTGTTAGTGTGGCCAGCAGGGGGCGCTCACCCTGTGGTCTGTGTGGGTCCTAATGCCCCAGCAAAGTGATGGGGACACTATGCTGTCAAAAAGAGCACCGTCCTTCGGATGAGACGTTAAACCGAGGTCCTGACTCTCTGTGTTCATAAAAAATCCCAGGATGTCTTTCGTAAGAGTAGGGGTGTAACCCCGGCATCCTGGCCAAATTTGCCCAGTAGCCTCTGTCCATCATGGCCTCCTAATCATCCCCATATATACCAATTGGCTTCATCACTGTCTCCTCTCCACCAGTAAGCTGGTGTGTGGTGAGCGTTCTGGCGCAATATGGCTGCCGTCGCATCATCCAGGTGGAGCTGCACACTGGTGGTGGTTGAGGAGACTCCCCCCCTTCTATGTGAAGCGCTTTGAGTGTCCAGAAAAGCGCTATATAAATGTAACGAATTATTATTATTATTATTAGATGATGAATAACCTGTGACGTTCAACCAGAAGCGCTGCCCTGTTACACTACCAGAACTCACTCGAGGCCGACAGAGAAGGAGATGAAGAGTTGAATAAAGTCGTTATTTTTATTTGTTTTTGCGTGCAAAAAGTATTCTCATCGCTTGATAAACTTAAGGTTGAGCCACTGTATTTTAATGATGTCTTTAATAACATTTTGGGCCGGTCAGTTTCGTTACGTTAGAAGCCTATGGAGGAGTGATCCAGCTCTCAGATTTAATCAAGATGAAGGAAAGTCTTACGGGGTTGGAACATCATGAGGGAGATTAATTACAGACAGAATTTACATTGTGGGGTGAACTATCCCTTTAATATTATGACTCAAGTAAAACTTATTTAAACACTGTATGCAAAATACAGGATCTGCATGTATAAATTCTGATTTTGGAATTTTGTGTATTAAATATTCATCTAAATATACATTTGTTTATATTGTGTGTGTGTTTATATTCTTAAAGGGCACCTATTATGCCCCTTTTTACAAGATGTAATATTGGTCTCGGGTGTCCCCAGAATGTATTTGTGAAGTTTCAGCTCAAAATACCCCATAGTTAATTTATTATAACCATTTGAAAATGTCATTTTGGGGCCTGTTTAAAGGGATACTCCACTTTCTTTTGGAAATAGGCTCATTTTACAACTCCCCCAGAGTTAAACTGTTGAGTTTTACCGTTTTTGAATCCATTCAGCCGATCTCCGGTTCTGGTGGTACCACTTTTAGCATAGCTTAGCATACATCATTGAAGTACACAAGACCATTAGCATTTCTCCCAGAAAAATGACCAAAGTGTTTCGATTATTTTTCCTATTTAAAACTTGACTCTTCTGTAGTTAAATCGAGCACTGAGATCGACGGAAAATGTAAAGTTGTGATTTTCTAGGCTGATATGACTAGGAACTATACTCTCATTCCTGCGTAATAATCAAGAAACTTCACTGTCGTACCGTGAGTGCAGCAGGCGCGATGACTACACAAAAACACTGGGTGGATTTTTATCACTCTAGGGTGGCTTTGCTCACACACTGCCATTTATGTTCAAACACCATGTAAAAGTGAATTTTCCATAATAGGTGCCCTTTAAGTATAATCTATAAGTGATAATGTGCTTTGGGTGGCGTTACCTCTTTGGATTTTATAGGCTGTTCAATTGCCTCCAAACTAACTTGCCATTTCCTTTAGCTTCTAATAGAGCTTGAATATACTGATTTGATTTGGACATTCTAAGGTCTTTAACAACTTGGTTACTGTTACGATTTGCTTTGTTCATGTCATGTGATTCCCTGTTTGTCATGTGATCCTGCCATGTGTCTTGTCATTGGTTAATCGTCTGTTCATTGTTCACAGCCCTCATGTTTGCCATGTGTCTTTGTCAAGTATTGTTTCCTGTGATCCTCTGTTGTGTAAGTCTATGTCCACGGTTTTGTTTCATGCCACGTCATGCTTTGTTTTATGTTTTAATCTTGTTATGTGTTGTTTTTGAATAAATACTGCACTTGGGTTTTCACTACATCTTGCCTTTAGTGGATCCTTACAGAACAGAGGATCACAGATCAACAATACTTGACCAAGACACATGGCAAACATGAGGGCTTAAATACACAACTAATGGCAGGACAAGGAACACCAATCCTCTTGATTGGATTAGAAAAGGAATAAACCACCCCTTTCAATCTGATTGAAATTTCATTCACATCGATGTTATTAGGATCAATTCAAGCAGGGTTTCTCAAACTCGGTCCTGGAGGGCCACTATAGGGGATTATCACGCTGATACGTAGTACTTCCGGATTCTGTGATCTTTGTGCACTGCCACTTCCGTTGAATCATCGATCTCACTGGCAAACTGATGACGGACTACACTAAGTTTATTTATACGGCATCCCTGGCTGGTAAATTAGTCTGATTCACTAAAGTGCCGGCAGCGAACAAACGTGCTACCTTAGGTGCTTTTCCACTGCATGGTACGGTACAGTACGGTTCGCTTCGGGTCGCTTTAAATGGTACCTGGTCTGTTGAGGTTCCAAGCGTACCGTACCGGTACTAAAATGTGATGTGAAACACTGCAGATCACTGATTGGTCAGACAGAATCATCACTACCAGCTTCACTACTAGCGTCATTGGATTTGCGACACGAGACACTAGACACTTTTTTAGCAGTATTTTGTTTTGCTGCCATCAGCCTCATTTTAAACACATTTTTCCGTCTAGCAGTTAAAAACAACCACATACCGAGAATCAGGAACACCATCCCCTCGATAGTCTCCATTGTTCCTGTGTTGTGGGTTTGAAAATGTGGCGCTTTTAAGATGATGTCATGGCAGTAGAGGCGCGCGCAAATAACGATCAGTCCCACACACTTTGAAGGGGTACTACTGCAGTGGAAACGCAAAGCGAACCGAACTGTTCCGCGCCGAGTCGAAGCGTACTGAGCCGAACCGTACCATACTATGCAGTGGAAAAGCGCCACTTGTTTTATTTTAAAGTTTTAATTCAGTTCTTCCTTATACTCAATTCAGTCGGGAATCCATGAAAACTTAAGTAGGGTTGGCGTTGTTGGTTAGATTTACAAAGTGGAACAGAGCAGTGATATATAAAGCCTTCGTCTCAGCCATATTGTTGAACTGCGTCAGAAGTGGACATGCACAAAGTTGACAAATCCCGCCCATGAAACCCGGAAGCGTGATAATCCCCTATCCTGCAGAGTTTAGCTAACCCTGATCAAACACACCTGAGCAAGCTAATCAAGGTCTTTAGGATCACTAGAAACTCACAGGTAGGTGTATTTGATCAGGGTTAGAGCTAAACTCTGCTGGACAGTGGCCCTCCAGGACCGAGTTTGAGGAACGCTGAATTAAAGTGTTCACATGAAGGCTTTACAGTCCAATTGAGCCGCCAATGCATTTACTAATGAATAATTTGGTTGCATGTAAATGTTGCCTGTTGCAATGAGCCTTTTATGAAGCGCTGCCTTTTGTGTAACACTGAGAACAGTCTTGCGACCCCCTATAGAACAATCACATATTTATTCACCATTATCCTGATCTGTTTTTTCTTTTTTCTTTTTCTTAAATTCATCAGTAGAAAGCATATTTTTCTCACTTGCTCATAGAGATGAGGGGGACACCATAAAATGCCCCGAGCTGGAATGTGGAAGCAACATGGTGTACAGACCCAAGCTGATATCAGTGGTCAAAACAGTCCAGATATTCTCAAAAATTTGCTATAAATCTTCAAAATTGAATCAAAGGGCATATACCGTGGAGGTCAAAGGTCAACATAGGCATTTTCAATAGGTAATTTTCAATCTCCAGAGGATACCCAAGGTCAAAGGTGACACTGACCTGTGTGGTCAAGGTCGCTGGAAGAAACACGAGTTGGGTGGTCCGGGGGGAGGTATGGCGTGACAAGGTCAAGAGGTCGCCAATCATTTTGACATTCTGTGCTCGCTAATCACTACTACAATTTTATTCCATGGAATATCACTACAGAGACTTTTCTTAAACCTCAGACTGTTGTATGTTATCACTGCATGCCTGTTTCCAAAAGATTACGATTGGTGGATCTGAATCAATAGCTTCTGAGCATGCTCAAGATGATGAAGATGATCATCCACAATATTATAGGAAATAAAGGAAAACATTTGATGTTTAGTTTTATAAAACCACCCCCATATGGTAAATTTATCCCCACTGTCATTATTGTTTATACGTAAAAAATTACAAATATTTTTTTTTTAAAATTTTGATGATGAAGGCTAATTGAATACTAACAAAAAAAATTAACCAATGAAAAAGACTTAAATTCATAATTTTTTAATTGAAGGGCTGTAGTACTTCAGAATTCAGATAATTCCACTCAGTTGGCATATTAGCTATGATAAATAATGTTTTAAATGTACACCTAATTTACTAAATAGCAATAACAGCAACAATAGCATGAAATTATTAAATAAAAAATATAGAGTGATCTTACTTACAGTATTTTTTACTCTGAAGGTCCAAACTTCATAGTTCACTTCATTTTATTTTTGTCCACACATTTACAATCAAAAAACATTTCTTTTTTTCTTAAAAAATATTATCGAAGGTCATTAGCATTATCAAATGGCAAAAGTTATTGTCTGCTTAACCTCAAAACAGATTTGTAATTTATTGTTTATCTCTCCAAAACGGAATTGAAGTCTGTCGTGGAGCCAAACCATCTAAACAGGGTTGATAGTAACCCCTTGTCTTCCCACATTCAAGTTTGAGCTTGAGACAGACAAAACAAAACACTGTATGACATCTAGAGCATGTAACAGATTTACAATTGTTTGTGTTGTGGTTAATCAGCAAACCACATGTTATACAAGCACGAACCGCTGGACATTCAATTTTCGCAGCATCTTTTAAAATAATAGTTTCACAATCTCTCAGTAGATCCAGATCTCTGTTGCTGCAGCCGTCATTGTCACATCTATCAGATCGAGGCTGATGACCTTTCCACTCTCTCAGACACTGCCAGCAGAACTCAAAGGTTTTGCCCTTATTT
Organism: Pimephales promelas; assembly: GCF_016745375.1. The sequence goes on from NW_024121210.1 coordinate 18,913,454, forward strand.
GCGGAGCAAACGGTGCATTGCACACTGAGATTAGACGAGTCTGATCTCTCAATCAACCAGTCGCAACCAGGACACTGAAGAGACAGAAAGAACTTGTGAAAAATAGCACAATCATTCACTAATGCTGTCAAGAATAGAAAGAAGACCATCCTTACATTCTTGATGTCTACTATCTTTCTGGTAGCATTCTTAGCAAGTGTTTCTTCAAAGTATTGCTGTTCTTCTGGTGTAAGTTTGGCTAATTTACGGACTTCAGTGTAAGACCATTGTTCACTACACAAAGGACATCTCAGCTCGGCTTTACCCTGCAATTAAATGGGGAAATAATGAAAAGCTGTCTCGTGATATCACACGAGGGCACATCATTCAGAGACAGCAAACTGTTACTTTGTTGAACAAATTAAATCCAGTCTTGATAGAGGTCAACTGCTATATATGTCAGAGGTCGCACGCCTCTGGAGCAACTATGGATTAAGTGTCTTGCTCAGGGACACATTGGAGATTCACAGTGGATTCGAACCCGGGTCTTTCACACCAAAGGCTTGTGTCTTACCCACTGCGCCATCACCAGCCCCTGCATGTTTGTCCACCAACTGGTAAAATAATATTTCAAATGCTGACAATACATTATCAGGATGAACTTCTTTATAAACATCAATCCAACATTCATTATCTACGTCTGTACAAAATGTTTCTTGAATGAATCTCTTATATGATCTTTTATAAACTACTTTTGGTTTCCTAAGTTTCTACGTGTTTACATGCTTGCTAAACAATACATAATATAATTTTATGCATGTGCTTAAAGGCCTTAAACCGCCTGAACCCTGATTCATTTATTTTTGTTATTTATACTGTTAAAGGAGAACTCCAGTGCAAAATGAACCTTTGGTCTAATAAAACATCGGTACCTAGTCAACCGTTTTCTGAGATTTGTTTTCTATTTTGTTTTGTGTCTCTAAAATCTGTTTAGTGTATAATGCTAGTACTGGGGGCATTTACTAAGTAAAAAGAAATCGCTAGTTTATACCACTAACAAGGCTCAGAATAGCCCCACACTAACACAGTAACATAATGAGACTCCATACATGCAAAACGAAGCATTGAGAACTTTGTAAGTGTACAGACCGTTTAATAAGAAGATACTTTATGAAGACAGTTCACTTCGCGTATACAGACAGGAGCCATCTTAGGAAATAGTCTCGATAAGTCAAACCACGAACGACGTGCTGAGTGAGCTGAACTGTATGAACGGCATTCGGGGATCGACTTATAGAGACTATTTTCCAAGATGGCTCCTGTCTGTATACGCGAAGTGAACTGTCTTCATAAAGTATCTTCTTATTAAACGGTCTGTACACTTACAAAGTTCTCAATGCTTCGTTTTGCATGTATGGACCCTCATTGTGTTACTGTGTTAGTGTGCAGCTATTCTGAGCCTTGTTAGTGGTATAAACTAGCGATTTCTTTTTACTTAGTCAATGCCCCCAGTACTAGCATTATACGCTAAACAGTTTTTAGAGATAAAACTCTTCACATTCGATTATCATGAAAACAAATCTCAGAGAACGGTTGACTATGTACCGATGTTTTATTAGACCAAAAGTTTATATTGCACCGGAGTTCTCCTTTAACAGTCACACACATCCTTAATCAGAAGTTCTGGAAGCTCATAATTCACAGATAGTACAAGGTCTGAAGAGACTCATGTGGATGCATACAGGAGAGAAGCCAGTGATTTGAGTTTGTGGCAAAACCTTTTACAGTGCTTGTATATTGTTGTCTTTCAGTGCATTTGATAATTCATACTCATAAAGTATAATTAAAATGGCATTCATTACAAGATTAGTTAAAACATGCACATGCAGACTTTATTTCCAGTCACAAATTTTTGTCATTGAGGATTTCTATTAAATATTGTGGAAAAATCTTGTCTCGTTCTCATGAACCTAATCTTGTGTCTCGTCACACCCCTAACCCATGCGTGTTGAAAGAAGTTTATAGGTAAACTTTAGTTCTCACAATACACTGGAGAATAGACCATATTTGAAAATAGAATATGATATCTGAAAATAATTTAAAAACTACACTTACATCCATCAGCAGTATTCTGCAGTATTCAGTCAGTGTATATGGACCAGTGACGTGACCACAGGATAATTCAGCTCTTAAAACATCTGGATCATCATCATATGGATCTGATGGAAATTACATAGGCTATATTATTGCAGAGAGATCTTTTCAAATTACATTCAAACTACAATTGCTTTTCTAGTCTTTACTTTCATTCAAGGCCAGAGCACTATTTATTCACTTATTTCAACTAGTGAAGCATGCGACCACCCAACTTCCCAGAATGTACTGTGCAAGCAGGATCTTCTTTCTTTCTTTCTTTCTTTCTTTCTTTCTTTCTTTCTTTCTTTCTTTCACAGATTTCATTGTTCAATACATATACAGTGAAAGGGTGGACATATCAATCATTTTTACCCGCAGTCTCAGTTGGATAGGCTATAAAAGGGTGCCTAGATAAAACAATCAGCTTTAGATTGTCTGAAGTATGCAACAGCATCTCGAATGACTTACGTGATGCAGAGGGAATCCTGGAATCCAGTCATGAAAATGGAATTATTCACCTAACGCAGATGTCACGTAAAAAACGCAGAAATAATGGATGGATGCATGGAAAGTTTTTGTATTTGTAGTACAAGTATTTGTTTCCTTGATTCAAATTACACCATTGTAAAAACACAATGAGTGAGCAAACATTTAGGTGACAAATGTAATAAAATAAAATAAAAATCTCACAAAAATGGCCATTGGGCATTTACAGTAGCTAATTGAAAAAGGATGGAAAGTGCCCTTGTTCCATTTATTTTTTTTATTGCAAATATTCTTGAGATCTAGGTGTAGTTTTTGCTCCCTTTAATTTTAGATTTCTCGAGGATTTTAGATTTCTCGAGGGATTATAGGGGTGAAGGAGGTTACTGGGTGAATTGTAGCCAAGCAACCGAATTTTTATGTCAATTCTAAAAATGAACGAGTAGCAGGACTATTTTCCACATTCCTTTAGGAATTTTGCTTCTGCATTTTAAACCAACATAAAACAAAATAACAGAATCGAAAGAATAACACAAGTTAACTGGAACATTTAAACAGCTCAAAACAGAAACAGAAAGAAACTAAAAGGAAAAAAGAAAGAAAAAAGGAGAGCCAAATCAATTCAAGGCTATTTCCATAACATTTGCATTTTGCATTTGCATATATATATATATATATATATATATATGCTGGTATATATATATATATATCATGGTATATATCATGTTGGTAATATATATATATATATATATATATATATATATATATATATATATTACCAACATGAAACAATCTTTGCAGAATCTACCAAGATATATAACGAAGATCTCTTATATGACCTAAAAGCCTTTCGTCAAGTAGGCCTACTAACTGCAAATGATTGTCGACTATTGCTACATCAGTCGTAAAAGCGAATTTAGGCAACCGAAACGCGTATTTCGGGTCATGCTAAAAAGAGAATAAAAATGTTAGCATGTAACATCATTTATGGAAATATAATAGATTAACATTATTTTGTCTTATGGTGAAATGTGTTAGCGGGTAAGAGATATTGAAAAGGTAGAAATTCAGCATATTGAACAAACTCACCGATATCGTTGCTTTTTCTCACGAGATTAATTCCGAGGTTACTGTCAGATATCTCATATCGTTTCTCATCAAATGCCATTTCGAATTATAGTGTTTTTTATTCATACGTCTGTGTGACTGTGACTCACAGAAAAAAAAAATAGGCTACTTTCGTTTTACTCGAAATCACATGACTGATCTGGACGACTGCGCACCTGTCTATGCTTTTACTGTCTATGCTGCGCACTTGGGTGCGCACTTCCCTGTGTTAAAAAAAAAAAAAAAAAAAAAAAAGAGGAAAAATTGTGCCATGCAATATTCAATGAAGGAACACGGGGTTCGACCTATGAAGCCAGATCAGTCTCATTAATAATTCACGCAAAAAAAAAAAAAAAAAAAAAAAACATTCTCACGTACATGCATAATTTCACATGCATGAAAACAAATTCAAGTGTGTGAAAAATAGGCCTATATTCACAAAAAGCAATTAACATGAGCAAAATAAAACTGCATATTCATAAAATACATTTAAAAAATATAAAACACAATTCGTAGACACAGCTACAACTGTGCACAAAAACCTAATGTTTAAATTTAGTTTATCCTCGAATGTACAAATCGTCATTTGCATGGACCACCTTTGATGTGTGTGTGTCACACACACACACACACCTACACACACACACACACACACACACACACACACACACACACACACACACACACACACACACACACACACACACACACACACACACACACACACACACACACACACACACACACAGCTTCTGGCCTGCTTTAGCATACACGAATCTGATGAATCAAAGAGCTCATAGAAAAGCTGGATGGGATTGATATTCATCATGACAATAATAATCTTACCTTGACTGCCATCAGCGACGAGTTTCTGGTTCGTCCAGCACAACAAAAACCTACAAAAAACAACGTATATAATAAAAAAAAATGTTTATTGACAAACATGTTGAAGAATGAAGATTAACAGACAGGTTGTCAATTCACATGTGAACATTGAGAATTATAGTAAATGACTGCACCTTGTGATATAAAATGAAATAAAATGCATTTATCATAGATTGTAAAAAGGTATTTATATAAATAAAGTGGAGGAAGGTCATGTGATCATCTGTGTTTTCTTGAGGAACAGCTCCATCTGCTGGTCATTCAGGAGTTCATCATGACAGTCATATGATTTCAGCTCAGTATCAAGAATGCATTGCGAAACGCACAACTCAGTGCACAACTCACAACTCGTTTCATTCGACAGGGTCCCTACGCAGTGTTCACTGCTCCATACTCCTTCACTGACTTCCTGTGAAGTGATAACCTGCATTTTGGTGTTTTGATGGCCAAAAAAATTGATGACAGTTGCTTTAAAAGCATGAAGTAGTCTATTTGATTAGATTTTTAAACATCAGTTCCAGTTTCAGCTACTTTTTCTTTCCTAAATTAATCAATGTTTTTGGACTAATCTGTTAATTTAATTAATGTTTAAATGCTCACTCAAAAAGACAGTCACTTGTCGCCGCCCTCTGGCTTAATTATGCAAGTTACGCAAATACAGACAAGCAGATACAAAAAGTGAAAAGTCGAACACATTTGAAAACTAATATATATACTAATATATTTATTACAATAATAATGGCAATATATTTAATAGGGTGCTTGTGTTGTTAAATTGATCTTATCATTTCCACTGTCTTTGATCAAACTGATTATTTCTGTCGTTCATTTAAAACGTCTATCGAAAACAGCCGTGTATTTTACTTGCATCTTATCTCGCAGTGAATGATCGTTAACTGAAGTGAAGCGTCGCGTTGGGATTCGCGCTCGGCTCGCGCTTCTGTGAACATAAATCCTGCATTCTTTGATTTCAAACTTGACGAGCAGGTGTTTGAGTGCTGAAGCAGATCAGATGAGAAGGTCAGTTATCGTCGCGATGGGAGAATCAAATTAGAGTTACACTAAGAAGACATAGGCTACCTTTTTAAACTTGCATTCACTTGTTGATGTGTTTGTTTTTTGTGATGTGATGTGTTTGCCTTTAACAATTGTCCATTGTATGTACAGTGCTTTGAGAAGCTGCTTTTAAAGGCGTTTTATAAAATATAGGCCTAGGTTATTATTATTATTATTATTATAAAAAGGTAATTGCAAAATTGTTTGATAAATTAGTTTTTTGCCATTTTTTTTTGCAAAAAAACAAACTCATTATGAAATATAAACTAAGAATTGTGATATAAAAAGTCCTAAATAACTTAGATTGTTGATCATTAGATTTGTTAGATTGCATGTTTCAAAGTAAAAACTGTAAAATGTAAACAGAATTCTGAGGGGAAAAAAACACATTTGAATTTTGAGAAAATGTCCCAATTCCACTTATTTCTTCCGTGGCTGAAAGAAGCCTTGACAAATATGGCAGATTTGCACATTTCACAAATCTGAGGTAGAATATTCAAAACATTTATAATGATAAAATCATTTTCAATCAAAGTGTTTTTTCCTCGACTCTAAAAATTGCAAGAAAATTAATAGGCTAAATCTTCTTAGGACAAAAATAATATTCAACAGTTTCAGGATTTGTTTTAAAAAAACATTAAAAAAAGACTTTTAATTTGAATGTTTGAGCGGAGGGAATAAAGGTCTGTTTGATGTGGTCCAGCACTGTTTCATTTTTGATTTGTTATTTTATCAAATTATGTTGATAATTATCATTATGTATTTTTAAAGGTGCAGTGTGTAATGTTTAGCGGCATCTAGTGGTGAGGTTGTGAATTGCACCCTACAGAAGTTACATTGGCCGTCAGGGAGTGATGTCGTCTGAGACAGCCTTACAAAGATAAATTAAGAAATTTGGTTTACTAAATTATTCAGTAAATGATTTATTATTGCGATTATTATTGTTAATTGTTCATTATTGTGACTTTAGCAGCTTCTTTACACAAGGAACAACATAGTGACTAAACACATTTGTCCGTTCAGGACCACCGTAGAAACATGTGGATGTAAGCAGACCCGCTGTGTGTGGAGAGAGAAACGCCTCATACTAAGGTAATTAAAACATAAAGCTTCATTATCTAAGCTCTTTATACACCACTGTAAACCTAGTTATGAATATGGATATTGCATTTCTGTCAACAGATCCTCCTAAATATTGCACAATGCACCTTTAAATGAGTGTGAGCTTCCACTGATGAGGTTCACAGGCTGATGAGGAGTCGTGAGTCGTCGTGAGGATGACCGTGGTGTGGCTACTGGACTGTGTGTGCCACAGACCGGGGTGTGTGTCTCTGCTGGTCCTTGCGGACGAACCCCTTCTATAGACCGCAGCTCAGGAGGTTCTGGTTCTGCCGGGTCAGACCGCACGCAAACACCTGTGCCTTCAGCACGTCGCCAAAGCAGGAGTCGGCGGATCTCAGGCGTCAATCGTCCCGTCTGCGCGCTGCTCTGGACTCGCTTCTGAAAGCAGTGCGCGGGACGCGAGCGCAGATTCTGTTCCGACTCAAAGCAGTGAAAGTGAACTCAATACTGCCTCTTTTATCACAGGCCCCGCCCTCTGCACCCCAGTCTCTGCCCTACACACACAATGCCCCGCCCACTGCATCTGAAGCTCCACCCCCTGCACTGCACTTGCTGCTACGCCAACTAAGATTCAAGAACAGAAAGAGCACAGCGTGACCAGAACAGCCCCGCCCACTGCACCTCAGGCTCCACCCTCCATAAACAAGGCCCCACCCACTGTCACTCAGGATCTGCCCTCCACACACAAGGCCACACTCACTGCACCTCAGGCTCCACCCACCGAACTTGCTCCTAAATTAATTAAGATCCAAGAACAGGAGCATGAAGTGACTGCAACATTCATTATTTATACAACATTCATTCATTAATAACAACACAGGCCGACTGTGTTGTTATTGCCGGAGTCTCTGGCCATGTCCACACGGACACGGGTATTTTTATAACCGTGACTTTTTTTACGCGGTTCGGCCGTTCGTCCACACGGAAACGCAGTATCAGGACACTGAAACCGAACATTTTTGAAAACCCCTGCCAGGGTGAGTATTTTCTGAAACGCCGGTTGCAGTGTTGTCGTGTAGACAGCGAAACCGGAGTTTTTGCACCGCTGACGGCTTCTGATTGGCTAACGTGGCTTTACGGTAGGTTTATATCGCCGCCTGCTGGTGTTGAATGCTCTTGACAGCGCTTGATGCCTTGTTTTTGCGTTTTCATGTGGATGAAGGTTTTTTTTTTAAATGCAGGAGGGAAAAACTCCGGTTATAAAAATACCCGTGTCCGTGTGGACAGGGCCTCTGAAGCTCGTGTGAAGGCTCCTCCCTCTTCTGAACGGAGGCGGAGCTAAAGCTCATCTGCATTTAAAGGGACACACACAAACGTGTAAATTTGACAAGCTATAATGCATTATCTGGTGGTGTTATGACCTCTGGCCCCTCCTGTCACCGCTCTGATGTCTTCAGAGATTGACCTCTGACCCCTGGTGTGATGTGTTCTGCAGATCGTGGTGCGGGTGAGTGTGGATAACCGGACCCGGGCTCTGGTTCAGGCCCTCCAGCGGGTGTCGGACATGCGTCTCTGTGTCCGGCGGGTGGAGGAGCTCAGTCTGCATCTGCTGGAGTTCCCGGAGACGCGGGTCGCGGCCGTCAAGGTCAGTCCGGTCTCGCTCAGTGCAGCGGGTACCAATAAAGCGTAAATTATGACGTACGAAGTCAAAATATTGACACTATTTTGAAATTAAAAATTTGAAATAGACACTATTGACAATGACACATCATAATTTTGAAGCAAATAACATAATTATGACACAATTAAAGTCAAAATTAAAGTTCTAAAATTGGAGAAAATTTAGAAAATCAAAAATTCGAAAAAGTTCTAAAAATGGTTTTCCAGCTAAATTCAGCATATTGACACAAACTGATAACTGCAAATCCACCTTTCGCTGACTCGAGTCCAGTTGTTTCGATCCATTTGCTCCTCTTTCTATCGCAGTCTGTAAAAATATACCTCCGATTTTTGTCAAATCTAGTTGTACAGTCAATCGCAAAGCTCTTTCCCACTTTATGTGTGTTGTGTTTGTTTTTCGCTGAAAACATATACAGCCGCTCAGTGTTTTTGCCACTCACTGTGATGAACTGCAGCACTCCGGCCGACGGCCGACGGTAGTTAGCAGATATTAAGCAGGCAGTCTACCAATACTCTAATGAGAGGTAGTTGGCATGTACAGCGGTTGGACAATGAAACTGAAACACCTGGTTTTACAACACAATAATTTGTTAGAATGGTGAGGGCCTCATTTTGCATCCAAATACAGCACCAATTGACAGATAGAAGTCCTTCACAGTGACCAGAGGGATTATGAGCCGTTCCTCTTCCAGAACAGTGTCCAGGTCACTATATGATGCTGGTGGACTCGCTCCTCCAAAACACCTCAATAATATTCAGATCTGGTGACTGTCAGACCATGGGAGATGTTCAACGTCACTATCATCTTCATCAAACCCTTCTGTCACAAGTCTTGCTGTGTGTGTTGGTGCATGATCATGCTGATACACGGTTTGAGCATCAGGTGCTCATGATCCTCCAGAAGGGTTTGGTAGTCCTCGGCAGTGTCGTGTCCATCAAATACAATCAGGATTGTCATGATATTGGAGCTCAAACCATCACTGATCCACCCGTGCTTCACTCTGAAGATTGGCCGCCAGGCATATAGATGTGAAACCTCCAACATTGGCCAGTGTTTCAGTTTCATTGTCCAACCCCTGTAGTTGCAAAGGTTACTTATAGTCAACAGGATCTTCAAAAGGGACCATCAAAATAAAGTGTTACCGAAAATCCTTAAATGTAAAAAAGAAAAGTTGGTAACACTTTATAATAACTTACAACTTTATAATTAGTTAAGTATGAGTAAACAGTTAATTCATCATTCGAAAAGCATTAATAGACATTAATAAGGAGTTTATAAATACAGCTATAAATGCTTTCTTCTTGATTTAAAAGCATATCTATAATTTGTTTAATAATTGTATTTTCATACTTTATTAATGATCAATTTATCATTTCTAAATGAGGAATTGCATTTTTTATGTACCAGTTATTTAAGAGTTGTCCGTGGTTCATACGATTACTTAGAGCGAGTAAGTAAATGATTAATAAACTATTTAAATGTACATTCATACATCTTATTATTCAGACATATAGTGATGATTACTTAGTGTGTTAATAAATGCTTTATTAACATGTATTTATGCTGTAATTCAGGGTTAATTAAGCATATAGTAGTGGTCAGTTAACTATGTGTGTGAGCTCATCTAAAGTGAGGACTATTCATGCCTTGTAATGCATTTATAAAGGAGATTTAAAGGCTGTAAATATTTCTACGTACTGTATCACTGTGTTGTGTTTGTTACATTTTACTGTTTAGAAGATTGACGAGTCTTTAAATCTCCTTTATAAATGCTTTACAGGGCATGAATAGATGAGGTCACGATCATAGTTACCTGTATTTAATACATTTACTTACACTTTCTAAGTGATCTTATGAATGACTGACAACTCTTAAATAACTGGTTTGTAAATAATGCTATACTTCATTTAGAAATGATTAATTGATCATTAACAAAGTATGAAAATACAATTATTAAACACATTATAGATATGCTTATAAAGCAAGAAAAAAGGTCATTCACTTCTCCATCTGTGCCGATCCATTGTGGCGTTCCACAGGGATCCATTCTTGGCCCTCTTTTGTTCTCTCTCTACCTGCTACCTTTAGGCGCAATATTCAAGAAATATAACATAAATTATCACTGTTATGCTGATGACCTCCAACTATATCTCCCAATCAAACCAGACGATGACTTTTCATTAGATAACCTGTTCGCGTGCCTCAAGGAAGTCAAGACCTGGATGACAAAAAACTCTGCAACTGCAACTGAATGAAAATAAAACTGAAGTGCTTCTACTGGGTCCTGCTGCTTACAACAACTCCATAAAAACACAGCTTGGCCCTTTAAGTAACAACCTGCACAATAATGCAAAAAACCTTGGAGTCTGTTTTGATCCCCTTCTCCAATTCGATAAACATGTAAATGCAGTTGTAAAGAGTAGCTACTTTCAACTCCGTTCAATAGCAAAAGTGAAAAACTTTCTCTCTAGTAAAGACCTTGAAATTGTGATTCATGCACTAATATCGTCTCGATTGGACTATTGTAATTCTCTGTACGTTGGCCTACCTCAGACTACACTGTCTAGGTTACAGATGGTTCAAAACTCAGCAGCCAGATTGTTAACAGGAACTAAGAAAAGGGATCATATCTCGCCTGTTCTTGCCTCATTGCATTGGCTACCAATAAAATTTAGAGTAGACTTTAAGATCCTCCTTTTTGCTTATAAGGCTCTACATAACTCGGCCCCAGATTATATTTGTGATCTTATTAGACCATATACAGCTTCTAGGTCACTAAGATCTTGTGATCTGTCACTTTTATCTGTCCCTTTCTCTCGGTGTAAATCAAGAGGTGATAGAGCTTTCTCTGTTGTTGCGCCAAAGCTCTGGAACAGTTTACCTTTAACCATCAGGATCTCTCCATCCTTGGCTGCTTTTAAATCAAGTTTAAAAACCTATTTTTACTCTCTTGCTTTTGAATAAGGTCATGTATTTATTTTTAAATTAGTCGGTGTTCTACAGGTTGTATATGTCGATACACCAAAGGTTTTGCTACTTACTTTTATCTCTTTTTGCTTTATTTATTTTATTTTATTTGAACTATTTTATTGTACTGGAAAGCACTTTGGATCAACTACGGTTGTGTTAAACTTGTGCTCTATAAATAAAGTTTGACTTGAACACAACCTGTCATAAACATGACATAGCAGATTAATGATCAAACTTAAGAAAGCACTTAGCTTTATGGGCTAACGTTACATTAAACTGTCAGGTGGTTGGCTTTGACATTGGCTGTCATGAGGCCATTATAACTTTTTAATGAAAAATCCAATGTGTACCACTGTAGTTGAGGTCACGAAAAATATTCATGACACAGTTTTAATGGCTTCATGACAGCCAATGTCAAAACCAACCACATGACTGTCTAATGTAATGTTAACCCATAAAGCTAAGTGCTTTCTTAAAGGTGCCCTATAATGTGAAATTGAATTTATGTTGGCATAGTTAAATAACAAGAGTTCAGTACATGGACATGACATACAGTGAGTCTCAAACATCATTGTTTTCTCCTTACTTAAATCTCGTTTTTGAAAAACACCCCTGAAAAACAGGCGAATCTCCACATGATACCGACTGTTGTGAATTCTTTACTATCTGGGTTTAAGTAGTATCTACTGCTGTAGTTTATATTTACAGAGTGTATTATATAGAGTACTTAGTATGTGGGATGTAGGTAGTATGCAATTTGGTTGGACGCTGTTTGAGCGGAAGTGACAAGGTTAAAGTCCCCGTGAACCGGAAGTCGCAAACGATTTTTCTCCAGTGCTGTGACGTATTTCCAAGTGAAACGGAATATTGAACAGAGGGCAGGGTTGTACTCTAGCGCTCCTCCTCTCCATCTCTCGCTCATAGCAGAGACATGGCTCTGGCTCATAGCAAACTAACGGTTTGAGGGGAGTGGTTAAGCGTTTCCCCACCCAAGCTCTGAAACCTACGTCATCAGAAAAAGAAACCGTTCCAGACCGGAAGTAACTTTTCAGATTTTGATTAAAGATTACCAAGGTAAAACATTTTTTTAATATATTTTTACTTGCACGGATTAATTGTTCACCACAAGACTAGTAATATGCGCTAACAAAGTAAATAGGTTCAATTTTGATTTCACAGGGACTTTAAGTGGTGCATACAGCGCGGTCAGAGTATGACGCATTTTTCCAGTCGCGCAGTATTTCTGAGTGCAGGGAAAGTTCTTGACGAAGTAAGTTCATTTCCTGACTATATTTATAATATTGAATGTTTATTCTGTCGGGATTATCTTAAACATTAAGTCTGTAAGCCGCGGGTGTTTCGCAATCTTTCTGTACATTAGTTTGTCACGTGAGACGCGTGTGACGCACGTGGAAGTGCCGATAGCTTTATGGCTAATGTGGATATTTTTGGATATATCTCGTTTAGTTATGTTTATGCATCTATATAAAATATTATACTCATACTTAATACTATGAGGATGCTGTATAATATACCTTAAGTTTTATATGCTCTGTTATCTTCTGTTTGCTTATTTCTGTTATGCTAAACCCACTGAGAGAGAACTGTTAAAAGTGTTTAATTGTTAATGTGCCATTTATCACACTCTATGTGAGTATGTATGATTAACATTTAGTTATTTATGTTTGTTTATTTGTTTATTGCAGAAACTACCTCAAAAGCATAGCTCATATGTTTTAATGGTGAAAACCTGCACAGAAATAAAAGGTGAAATATCTGATGACTCCTACTCCTTGATCAGAGTACTGAAGCGGTTAAGCACAATAAAGAATCGGCATTCATTGGGCAATACCCAACACCGACTCTGACGTAAAAGTCGGGATCATTAATATGTATGACCCAAAATATTTGCATATGCCAGCCCATGTTCAGTGACAGACGAGACGGAGCTGCGCAGTCGAAGCATGGCCGTTGATCAGTGCTTGGATGTACACATCAACACAAAAGTATATTTGAGTTCCTTCGTCCGAGCCTCTGAAGAAACAATGGGTTAATTTTATTTTCTCTGGATATTTCCAAACATTTCACCGACGACTGTTTCCTCAACTTCCCAAGAGCTGGCCTCGGACCGAGCTGATGTGTTATTGTTGTTCGAGTTCAGTAACGTTAATCTTTCACTCAAAATCGTTCAATACTGTTTATGCATCAGTAAGTCAAGCCAGGGACTTCAAATCATTTCTTTTTATTAGGATGAAAAAAAAAATCTTATTTAAATTGTGAATTATATACAGAAAGAAAGCGGTCAAAGAACAATCACAGCGCGAGTTTATCTGGACATTTGCCAAACTCGTTACCCAGCAAACATTGGTCCGACGGCGACGTTGTGTCCCTGGCCAAAAATAGTTGCGGCCAGGACGTCATAAATCGGTAAAAATATGTAACAGAAAATTTCCTAAAAATGCATTCAGATACATTTGTACATGTCTACAGTTGCGTGCATAATAGTTATTTTAAGTTTTAGGTACGTGTAGTTTTTATACAGTGCATATCGGGTGAAAGGACGACGTCTTTTACACGTGCATTTATAGTCCATCATGACCCTCCATGAAATCCTTGTTAATTATGCAAAAGCTGCGCTTAATCCTCGCATGGTTTATACCGCAATAATTAATGTAATTGCCGAAGTAGTTTTTAAGAGGTTGTGAAGACGTCCAATGGCGTCCAGTCTGGCTGTGAATATACGTCCACTGGCGTCTTTTGCACGTCTAGTCTAGCCAGACAGAAAAAAATATCCGGAATTATCTTTATGAAATACACGATTTGTATACAATGTAAATTATAATCACAAAATGCCCAGTGTAGTCAAGTGATTGCAAAGCCACTGCATTTATTCATGTTGTGGATCAGTTGTAAGTTGACGTCCAGTAGGTGACGTCCTTTACACGTGCATTTATAGTGTAGCCAACCCTGGTCCCCGAGAGCCACTACCCTGCTTGTTTTCCAACTATTCCTGCCCTTGCAGCTTCTGAAAACACACCTAATCCGTTAATAGTCAGCACTCAGCAGTAGGACAGGGATAGTTTGGAAATAGCAGGAGTGAGGCTCTCGAGGACCAGGGTTGGCTACCTTAGAGTTAGTCATTATGAATGATCATTATATGGCTACAATTAGTCGGGTAGGAAGGGGGGGTTCACCTGCACCCGAAAGATATATTTTTTTAACCTAGTTTTTTGTAATCCTTAAGGTGTCTAGAAAAGGAATTTTGATGTTCCCCGCGCAAATTTTTGTCCCATATGTGATTTTTTGTATCATCTTTTCTTTTGTGTCCGTGCTTGATTTTTGGCTGCGGAAAATGAAAACTTTAAATCTACATAGAATCTGAACAATACATCCTACAGACACAATCTACCCCATTTTCTCTTCGTCTTTGCATGAGGAATTGATAGATATGAGGATTGTCTTGATTAGATGATGTATAGTGCATAAAAACTCAAATAAACACCATAAAAAAACGACAAAAAATTGTGACATTGGATCACTGGAACTCCTCCCCTATGGACCCTTCTGATATATGTTTTCTAACTTTTGTATATTTACAGTCTTTAGGATGTCTAAGAAGCAAATGTTGATGATCCCCACCTGAAATATTGTCACATGTATGTATTTTCTGGCTATATTGGTTGCCACCCTGGATATCCAAAAAAGCAAAAAAGCACATTTATAGGCAGTCTGTTTTTCTCCTTTAGTTTTCGATTTGATAAATCTCCTCCATTTTTCATAACTGGCTATGTAAATTATTGTTGAGCACATGTTGAGCTTGTTCCCAATGTTCACTTGTTGCACATTAAAAATATAACATAGATATTTTAATTAAATAATACATTTTAAGATACAACGTGTTCAAAAATATGCATTAATTAAAAATCACATCATGTAATTAGGATTCACTGGTAATGTGAGGTTTATTTAACATACATTTTTAAACTAACTGCACAAATACATAGCCTACACCATGCACCAACACACAATTAGAAAGGTCTTTCTTGGTGAAGAGCATTTAGCGTTATGGAAGCCCACATTAACTGGCAGATAATGGTCTCTCCAGATTTCTGTTAAGCAGTGTTGTAGTCGAGACCACCTCACTCGAGTCCGAGTCGAGACCGAGACCAGAGAGAGTCGAGTCCGAGTCAAGACCGAGTCCATAGAGAGTCGAGTCCGAGTCGAGTCCGAGACCAGAGACG
The DNA here is from genome assembly GCF_016745375.1 of Pimephales promelas. The sequence continues at coordinate 18,929,054 of NW_024121210.1, forward strand.
GTCGAGTCCGAGTCGAGACCAGTGAGGGTTGATTACCTAATTTACTTTTATTTACTTAGAGAAATCCTTTTTTTTTTATTTTTAATGAATTTACTTAGAGTTTAAAAAATATGATCAGTTTAGGGTAAAAAGGCCGCATAGTAGGTGGTGTTAAAAGTAATTTTATTACAATTTGTCATGCGCAGTTGCACTCTAGAAAATCACCAATCACTGGGCGTGTCAATCAATTTAAAGAAATATTTTATTAACATACATTAATAATCATGAAAAATATTTTGAATTGAACTCGAGTGGACTCGGGAATAAGTCCGAGTCCTAAAAAAAAAATGTTCGAGTACGAGTCAATTCCTAGTCCAAATGCACACGAGTCCATGACAAGAGCAAGACCATTAAAATATGGTCTCGAGACCGAGTCCGAGACGAGTCCGAGTCTCGAGTACTACAACACTGCTGTTAAGTTGAAAAAAAAAATGTTATGCTTAATAATTCATTAATTATACTTTCATTATTATTATTATTACTACTGGTGAGGGAATGTGTTTCATCTCGAGTGGGACAATCTGAACAAAATAACAACAAACATTCATGGCTCAAGTGTGGTGAACTGGACCTGTGGGATCATGATACGGTGAAACCTGAATTTGATGCCCCCAACTCTCTGGAAATTCCACGAATGCTCCCACTATACGAGTGGAAAAAGACGCGCTCCCTTATGGTAGATATACCTGAGACCCTAAATTCATCATCAAGTCAGGATTAGATGATGTATAGTGCATAAACACTCAAATGAACACCAAAAAATGTAAAAATAAATTGTGACATTGGATCACTGGAACTCCTGTCCTCAGGACCCTATTGATATATGTTTTCTAACTTTTGTACTTTTACAGTCTTTATGATGTCTAAGAAGCAAATGTTGATGATCCCCACCTGAAATAACTATCTATCCATCATTAAAGTGCATCTGTCCATCATAAAAGTGCATCTATCCATCATAAAAGTGCATCTGTCCATCATAAAAGTGCATCTGTCCATCATAAATGTCCATCTATCCATCATAAAAGTGCATCTGTCCATCATACAAGTTCATCTGTCCATCATAAAAGTGCATCTATCCATCATAAAAGTGCATCTGTCCATCATAAAAGTGCATCTATCCATCACAAAAGTGCATCTGTCCATCATAAAAGTGCATCTGTCCATCATAAAAGTGCATCTGTCCATCATAAAAGTGCATCTGTCCATCATAAATGTTCTATTATTTAAAATGCAAAAAAAAAAAAAAATTTTTTTTTATTATTTTCAAGGTGAAAAGGATTCATTTGCCTGGATCCAGGCCGAAGAAAACGTATAAATGTCACATTTTTAATGAAGCAGCCTAATGAGTAAAATGTCTATTTTCTTGGGCGTCCCCCAGCTCCTCATTTAAGCAAAAGGTACGCTAAAAACAACGTATTACATCGACGTTAAACCACGTTAACCGTGTTAACCATAACCTTTTAAATACTCGACCTAGTTCCGTTAGCAACGGGAAGAAACTCCTGTAACTTCAGTGCCCAACCCGTATCACGACAAGACGTGACATAATCACGTTGGTCCATTTTGGAAAACGTGTAGATGTGACGGTTTAGTTTAAACTCAAAACCATAAATAGGGCTATACTGCCCTCTTGTGTCAAATTATATTTATTTTTCCGACAAATAAAACCAAACCCGCAATAAAACCCCATCCAATTCACCCTTGAACTCAACAGATTCAGTGGCTCAATTGATAAAGCGTTGGGCTTTAATCAAGAAGACTTGAGTTCAATTCCCAAACTTGCTTATGTTCAATTGTTGTGATTATATCAAACAAAGTGGCCAAAACAACATTTCTTCAACCCGGGGTATATTCCAGAAAGCAAGGTTAACTTACCGTCAGATAAACCTTGAACTCTTGGTTGATTAACCCCAAACTTGCTTACTCTGCGTATGTCGGTTCCAAAACACCTGTGAGGAGTTAGTTTAATCAACCTCCTATTGGTAACCCAGAGTTAATGCGTGTGCACGGCGAGTTCATAAAGACATTTTCAATGGATCGCAGATTTCAGGAGTCACCATGGAAACTAAGGGACAAAAAACCGAGCTACATACTTCGGTGAAACTGAGTTGGAGGTTTTAATGCTTGCTTATGAAGACTACAAGCCCATTATAACAAAAAAAAAAAAAAAAAAAAAAAAAAAAACAATATTGCTGCATCAGCAAAAGAAAGAGAGTTGGCTTGGCAAAAAATAACGGACAGAGTAAATGCATGAGTTTTATAAATTATATTAAAAAAAAAATTATAAATGGGATATTTCCCCCTGTCATTAGGCAAAAATTATCTGGGGCATTTAAAAATAGACAAGTAGCCTATTTACTTGTTGGCCTCCATACATTTCTTAATATTACAGTAGTAATGCACATAATTGGCTAGTTATATGTTAGGTTCTTATAAGGTGAAACGTTAATCCTTCTGGAACCAGAAGAAGTGTGAACCAAGTCAAAATGAAACAAAAACATTCCCCAGCAAGGTAATATTTTCTAAACTTACTAAACTAGTTACTGATGCCATGTAATTTAGTATCTAATGTAATTTAGTTTTCTAATAGAAAGAAGGCTGAGGCCTGTAAAACAGGTGTGGTCCCCCTCCACCTCCCCTCACCCCAGCCGAGGAGCTGGTACTGTCCCTGAATAAAGGGCGACCTGTGGGCGATGGGGTACCAGGGGGCAGTTCATTAGACTTATTATTGCCTTATTTTCATTGAAGGATGACGATGAAGAGACCACTTCTGCTGTGACAGAAACACAAAATGTGGAGAGGCCCATAGAGGTATGATGAATACAATGCATTCCCCCTTTTTTACAAAAGAGAATAAATAAATTGTCATTTTACAGAAAATGGCAGGAGATTTTAATATCTACCTCCACACAGAATCTTAGCAGTCTAAGAAATGTTCTGCAGTTCTCCTTCCTCATTTAAATATTTGGTCTGTGTTTATATTACAGACTTTTTCAGTCATGTTTAATTATTCTGTCTTTCTAGTTGCCTAAGAGCTGTATAAGGCCCACCTTCAAAAGCAAATCAGAAAAAGTGATTCTCCTCTCAGTGGCAATGTTGTGAAGAACAAGACAAGCAGCAATGATGTCACATGACCTTTCTGGGCCTTCAGGATGCCTATGGTCATTTCCACTTGACCCGTGTTCTGCTGCGGGCCAGGTTGAATTGTGCCTGCGGTCCAGGCTCAGGTTCAGGGTAGGGTGTCATCAAATAGGGCAGACAAGGGTACCCTCTGTACCCCAGCAAGTAACCATTGAAGTGTCCTATAAAGGTAGTTAAAGTGTATAATTGCATTATGTAAGGCAAAACATACCCTGTTGAAATTTGTGGCACTGGCAACATGTACAGACCCTGGCCATTTGGCTTCAACATTAGTGATGAGGTGGGTTGCATCACATATAACCTAGTTAGTGGGGACCAGTAATGAGGGTGATTTAATGGTTTAAACACCCAAACATTTAGCAGCCAAAAAATCTATTGTCACCTGCACATTGATGCTATGGATTGACTTCCTATTATCATAGTCTCCTTTATTGACTGAAGGACCTTTAATGCATGAATGTGGGTTCCATCAATGCACCCAATCACATTTGGGAACCCTTAAATTGAGTTATATAATTAGAAACATTTAAAATGATTGTGACTGTAAGTAACCAGTATGAATAGATTAAGTAAATGGTCTGTCATAGAATATCATAGAATGGACAAACCATTATATATATATATATATATATATATATACTCTAAAAATGCTGAGTTGTTTTAACCCGATTTTGGGTAAAATATGGATGAACCCATATAATTTGAATATATATATATATATTCAAATTATATATATATATTTTTTTTGTTATCCATATTATCTTTGCTTCCACATCCACTGGATCGTCTTCAAAAGGGAACGCCATGCTCCGTCACCTGTCTGAAACAAACTAACCCTGCACAACCCCCTGCAACATAACCTGCTCCTGAGCAGGTTCTCCTCAGAGAGTCAGTTGCTATGGTTACTTACATAACCCGAAAGTTCCCTCCGTTTTTGGAACCAAAAGCAGAGGTTATCCGCTTACTTACTCCTAAACTTACCCGGGTAAGTCACATAACCTGCTTTCTGGAATACCCCTCCGGTATCACGACAAGACGTGAACGTTGGTCCACTTTTGAAAACGTGTAGATGTCATGGTTTAAACCCCCTCAAACGTGAAACTTACACTTAAACTGAAACTTACCGTCACGACCTATTGGTTTTCATTAAACCGAGAAAAATGGAATTTTGTTTTATTGACGATCACCGAGAAATGGTCTATTATTTAAAATGCAAAAAACATTTATTATTTTCAAGGTGAAAAGGATTCATTTGCCTCGATCCACGGCGAAAAAAACGTCTAAATGTCACATTTTTAATGAAGCAGCCTAAATAGTCCACTTTGGAAAATGTGTAGATGTCACGGTTTAACCCCCTCAAACGTGAAACTTACACGTTTGCGTTAACACGCTCCAGTGGAGAGCAGTGGCGTATCCAGGACATTTTACCTATCTCACGACCAATTCGTACGAGTGATTAAAAAGTGGCTAATTCGTATTAATTCGTACGATCTCACTCGTACGAATTCATACGATTTGTCCAAACCCACGTGACGGTTATGTTTAGGGGCGGGGTCAGGGCTAGGTCATTTGTACGAATTCATACGAATTGGCCAATTCGTAAAATATGTACGATTTAGCAAAATCGTACTAATTTGTATGAGTGAGGTCGTATGAATTGTTACGAATTAGCCACCTCGTAAAATTCGTACGAATTCCCGTGAGATCGGGTTGGGGGTGGCCAAGATGGGACACAAAGCTAGAGTGGGGTGGCCATGGCATAGCGAAGTTAAATGCGTATATGTACGCAGCCGACCATGGATCAAATCCCGGTCCTTTGCTGCATGTCACATCCTCTCTCTCTCCCATGATTTCCTTTCTCATAACTGTCAAATAAAAGTGTCTATCCTGTTAAAAACAATCCTAACCACCAATCACAGACAGTCCTCAAGTATCTCTGGTTATTTTAACATGTCTATTTTTAATCAGTAATTATGGTCAGGATAGGGTAAATATTTTCTAAGAGCTATTTTCTTGTAGTGGATTTAAGTCCTTGTCACTTCACAAGTTAGATTAGATTAGCAAAATTAAACTGCTCTTAACTCATCCTATACAATAACATGTATCAGTCGTCAGCTCATCATCTGTGTCACCTGTATTGTTACCTGAGTTTGCTTTACTAATTGAGGCACCATCTTGTGGTTACATGAAAACACAGAAATCCAACAGGACAAACCAACATGCTTAAAGATAGGACTTTATTAAAAAGTGTATCTGTAAAAGCAAAAGAAAAAACTAAGTTTGTGAGGAAAAAAACAAAATATTTGTTGTTCTTTACATGTTTAGTTTATGTTATTATTCAGCTTAGATATAATTTGTTAGAGATACTGGAATTTGAATTTCTTAGTTTGTTCTTTGCCAGGAGTGTTTTTATTTAACCACAAGAGGGGACTTAAATAAGTAAAGCAAACACAGGTAACACAGAGAGTGGCCTGATGACTGAATAATTTCATTAGGATGCCTTGTGATGTATGAAAATGTGCAAAAAGTGTTTTTCAACCCAGACAGTATTCATGTCCAAGCCTTAATGAAAGTATTGAAATGTTGGCTTTGATTCAGCATAGCCTACATTAATAAGTTTTTAAGATCAAACAGTTAAGACTCAAAATCATAAATAGTCAAGATGCTTCTTCATAATTTAACTTATGACATTTGTGCCATTTTAATGCAATTTACTCTGCCTATTTAAACTTCTAAAACTATATGTGGACTGTGAAGATGAGCTAATTGATACAACAAACAAAAAGTCCTTTTTAAACACCCCTTAAACCACAGAGCAAATAAATAAGTCACAGCTTGTTTTTTTTTTTGTGTTTTAACTTAAATCTACTGTCACACTATATTTAACACACTGGTTGGCGAAAAATATAACATTAGCTATAATTGAACACACACATCTGCAAAAACCACCATCTGTCCAGAAAATAGCGTTTTATATTTCATGGCGACGTATATCGAGTGGAAATAAGGTGTGGCCCCTTTAAGAGCTGCTCGCGTCCTCTTTACTGTCTGCACTCTCTCAGGATGCTAATCTAGCTAGTACTGTGTAGTTCGACTTTTTCAGTTTTCCTACACATTCACAGGGAACTACGATATAACTAAACATTAAATTACCATACCTCTCAATCTACAGATTCCCTCGTTTTTATCGTTGTATTTGTTGCTGTTGCAAGACTGTCCACCTGTTTCACGGAGCAGCAGCCAGCGCGCGCATCTCATTAGTAACCTGACCTGCATGGCCAAACGTCCGCTGAGCAGAAATCAGCTCTCAGAGCCTCAGTATGACTATTACTGTGTTATTAAAAAAGGAACTTGACCAACTACCTATCAGATCTGGGGTGGCCACAGGGGTGGCCAATGAGCTTTCAGGGGTGACGTAAGACGTAAAAAACCGTAAGGGGTAACACTGTCGTTTTTTTTCTGGTCGAAATTTTGAATTTCGATATCTCAGCTCTGGAAGGGTCTAGACTAGAGCCTCCATTGTTGCACTCAGGTCTATGTCTCATGGCCCTCTATCAGAATCCAGAGTTTTGAGAAGATTAGGGATACTTAATTTTTCGCCCCCCCCCAAAAAAAACGTAAGGGGTAACACTGTAGTTTTTTTTACGGGTCGAAATTTTGATTTTCGATATCTCAGCTCTGGAAGGGTCTAGAGCCTCCATTGTTGCACTCAGGTCTAAGTCTCATGGCCCTCTATCATAATCCAGAGTTTTGAGAAGATTGGGGATACTTAATTTTTTGCCCCAAAAAAAAAAACGTAAGGGGTAACACTGTCGTTTTTTTTTTTTCGGGTCGAAATTTTGAGTTTCGACATCTCAGCTCTGGAAGGGTCTAGAGCCTCCATTGTTGCACTCAGGTCTATGTCTCATGGCCCTCTATCAGAATCAGAAGTTTTGAGAAGATTAGGGATACTTAATTTTTCGCCCAAAAAAAAAAACCTAAGGGGTAACACTGTCGTTTTTTTTACGGGTCGAAATTTTGATTTTCGATATCTCAGCTCTGGAATGGTCTAGAGCCTCCATTGTTGCACTCAGGTCTAAGTCTCATGGCCCTCTATCAGAATCCAGAGTTTTGAGAAGATTGGGGATACTTAATTTTTCGCCCAAAAAAAAAAACGTAAGGGGTAACACTGTCGTTTTTTTTTTTCGGGTCGAAATTTTGAGTTTCGACATCTCAGCTCTGGAAGGGTCTAGAGCCTCCATTGTTGCACTCAGGTCTATGTCTCATGGCCCTCTATCAGAATCCAGAGTACACTGTCGTTTTTTTTTTTTCGGGTCGAAATTTTGATTTTCGAAATCTCAGCTCTGGAAGGGTCTAGAGCCTCCATTGTTGCACTCAGGTCTAAGTCTCATGGCCCTCTATCAGAATCCAGAGTTTTGAGAAGATTGGGGATACTTAATTTTTCGCCAAAAAAAAAAAACGTAAGGGGTAACACTGTCGTTTTTTTTTTTCGGGTCGAAATTTTGAGTTTCGATATCTCAGCTCTGGAAGGGTCTAGAGCCTCCATTGTTGCACTCAGGTCTAAGTCTCATGGCCCTCTATCAGAATCCAGAGTTTTGAGAAGATTAGGGATACTTAATTTTTCGCCCAAAAAAAAAACGTAAGGGGTAACACTGTCGTTTTTTTTTCGGGTCGAAATTTTGATTTTCGATATCTCAGCTCTGGAAGGGTCTAGAGCCTCCATTGTTGCACTCAGGTCTAAGTCTCATGGCCCTCTATCAGAATCCAGAGTTTTGAGAAGATTGGGGATACTTAATTTTTCGCCCAAAAAAAAAAACCGTAAGGGGTAACACTGTCGTTTTTTTTTTCGGGTCGAAATTTTGAGTTTCGATATCTCAGCTCTGGAAGGGTCTAGAGCCTCCATTGTTGCACTCAGGTCTAAGTCTCATGGCCCTCTATCAGAATCCAGAGTACACTGTCGTTTTTTTTTTCGGGTCGAAATTTTGATTTTCGATATCTCAGCTCTGGAAGGGTCTAGAGCCTCCATTGTTGCACTCAGGTCTAAGTCTCATGGCCCTCTATCAGAATCCAGAGTTTTGAGAAGATTGGGGATACTTAATTTTTCGCCCAAAAAAAAAAAAACGTAAGGGGTAACACTGTCGTTTTTTTTTCTGGTCGAAATTTTGAATTTCGATATCTCAGCTCTGGAAGGGTCTAGAGCCTCCATTGTTGCACTCAGGTCTAAGTCTCATGGCCCTCTATCAGAATCCAGAGTTTTGAGAAGATTGGGGATACTTAATTTTTCGCCCCAAAAAAAAAAAGTAAGGGGTAACACTGTCGTTTTTTTTTCGGGTCGAAATTTTGATTTTCGATATCTCAGCTCTGGAAGGGTCTAGAGCCTCCATTGTTGCACTCAGGTCTAAGTCTCATGGCCCTCTATCAGAATCCAGAGTTTTGAGAAGATTGGGGATACTTAATTTTTCGCCCAAAAAAAAACGTAAGGGGTAACACTGTCGTTTTTTTTTCGGGTCGAAATTTTGAGTTTCGATATCTCAGCTCTGGAAGGGTCTAGAGCCTCCATTGTTGCACTCAGGTCTAAGTCTCATGGCCCTCTATCAGAATCCAGAGTTTTGAGAAGATTGGGGATACTTAATTTTTCGCCCAAAAAAAAAAAACGTAAGGGGTAACACTGTCGTTTTTTTTTCGGGTCGAAATTTTGATTTTCGATATCTCAGCTCTGGAAGGGTCTAGAGCCTCCATTTTTGCACTCAGGTCTAAGTCTCATGGCCCTCTATCAGAATCCAGAGTTTTGAGAAGATTGGAGAAACTTAATTTTTCGCCCAAAAAAAAAACGTAAGGGGTAACACTGTCGTTTTTTTTTTCGGGTCGAAATTTTGAGTTTCGATATCTCAGCTCTGGAAGGGTCTAGAGCCTCCATTTTTGCACTCAGGTCTAAGTCTCATGGCCCTCTATCAGAATCCAGAGTTTTGAGAAGATTGGGATACTTAATTTTTCGCCCAAAAAAAAACGTAAGGGGTAACACTGTCGTTTTTTTTTTTGGGTCGAAATTTTGAGTTTCGATATCTCAGCTCTGGAAGGGTCTAGAGCCTCCATTGTTGCACTCAGGTCTAAGTCTCATGGCCCTCTATCAGAATCCAGAGTTTTGAGAAGATTGGGGATACTTAATTTTTCGCCCAAAAAAAAAAACGTAAGGGGTAACACTGTCGTTTTTTTTTTCGGGTCGAAATTTTGAATTTCGATATCTCAGCTCTGGAAGGGTCTAGAGCCTCCATTGTTGCACTCAGGTCTAAGTCTCATGGCCCTCTATCAGAATCCAGAGTTTTGAGAAGATTGGGGATACTTAATTTTTCGCCCAAAAAAAAAAACGTAAGGGGTAACACTGTCGTTTTTTTTTTCGGGTCGAAATTTTGAGTTTCGATATCTCAGCTCTGGAAGGGTCTAGAGCCTCCATTGTTTGCACTCAGGTCTAAGTCTCATGGCCCTCTATCAGAATCCAGAGTTTTGAGAAGATTGGAGAAACTTAATTTTTCGCCCAAAAAAAAAAAAACGTAAGGGGTAACACTGTCGTTTTTTTTTCGGGTCGAAATTTTGAGTTTTCGATATCTCAGCTCTGGAAGGGTCTAGAGCCTCCATTGTTGCACTCAGGTCTAAGTCTCATGGCCCTCTATCAGAATCCAGAGTTTTGAGAAGATTGGGGATACTTAATTTTTCGCCCCCCAAAAAAAAACGTAAGGGGTAACACTGTCGTTTTTTTTTCGGGTCGAAATTTTGATTTTCGATATCTCAGCTCTGGAAGGGTCTAGAGCCTCCATTTTTGCACTCAGGTCTAAGTCTCATGGCCCTCTATCAGAATCCAGAGTTTTGAGAAGATTGGGGATACTTAATTTTTCGCCCCAAAAAAAAAACGTAAGGGGTAACACTGTCGTTTTTTTTTGGGTCGAAATTTTGAGTTTCGATATCTCAGCTCTGGAAGGGTCTAGAGCCTCCATTTTTGCACTCAGGTCTAAGTCTCATGGCCCTCTATCAGAATCCAGAGTTTTGAGAAGATTGGGGATACTTAATTTTTCGCCCAAAAAAAAAAACGTAAGGGGTAACACTGTCGTTTTTTTTTTCGGGTCGAAATTTTGATTTTCGATATCTCAGCTCTGGAAGGGTCTAGAGCCTCCATTGTTGCACTCAGGTCTAAGTCTCATGGCCCTCTATCAGAATCCAGAGTTTTGAGAAGATTGGGGATACTTAATTTTTCGCCCAAAAAAAAAACGTAAGGGGTAACACTGTCGTTTTTTTTTTCGGGTCGAAATTTTGATTTTCGATATCTCAGCTCTGGAAGGGTCTAGAGCCTCCATTTTTGCACTCAGGTCTAAGTCTCATGGCCCTCTATCAGAATCCAGAGTTTTGAGAAGATTGGAGAAACTTAATTTTTCGCCCAAAAAAAAAACGTAAGGGGTAACACTGTCGTTTTTTTTTTCGGGTCGAAATTTTGATTTTCGATATCTCAGCTCTGGAAGGGTCTAGAGCCTCCATTGTTGCACTCAGGTCTAAGTCTCATGGCCCTCTATCAGAATCCAGAGTTTTGAGAAGATTGGGGATACTTAATTTTTCGCCCAAAAAAAAAAAACGTAAGGGGTAACACTGTCGTTTTTTTTTTCGGGTCGAAATTTTGAGTTTCGATATCTCAGCTCTGGAAGGGTCTAGAGCCTCCATTTTTGCACTCAGGTCTAAGTCTCATGGCCCTCTATCAGAATCCAGAGTTTTGAGAAGATTGGGGATACTTAATTTTTCGCCCAAAAAAAAAACGTAAGGGGTAACACTGTCGTTTTTTTTTTCGGTCGAAATTTTGAGTTTCGATATCTCAGCTCTGGAAGGGTCTAGAGCCTCCATTGTTGCACTCAGGTCTAAGTCTCATGGCCCTCTATCAGAATCCAGAGTTTTGAGAAGATTGGGATACTTAATTTTTCGCCCAAAAAAAAAAAACGTAAGGGGTAACACTGTCGTTTTTTTTTCGGGTCGAAATTTTGAGTTTCGATATCTCAGCTCTGGAAGGGTCTAGAGCCTCCATTTTTGCACTCAGGTCTAAGTCTCATGGCCCTCTATCAGAATCCAGAGTTTTGAGAAGATTGGGGATACTTAATTTTTCGCCCAAAAAAAAAAAAACGTAAGGGGTAACACTGTCGTTTTTTTTTCGGGTCGAAATTTTGATTTTCGATATCTCAGCTCTGGAAGGGTCTAGAGCCTCCATTTTTGCACTCAGGTTTAAGTCTCATGGCCCTCTATCAGAATCCAGAGTTTTGAGAAGATTGGGATACTTAATTTTTCGCCCAAAAAAAAAACGTAAGGGATAACTCTGTCGTTTTTTTTTTTGGTCGAAATTTTGAGTTTCGATATCTCAGCTCTGGAAGGGTCTAGAGCCTCCATTGTTGCACTCAGGTCTAAGTCTCATGGCCCTCTATCAGAATCCAGAGTTTTGAGAAGATTGGGGATACTTAATTTTTCGCCCAAAAAAAAAACGTAAGGGGTAACACTGTCGTTTTTTTTTTCGGGTCGAAATTTTGAGTTTCGATATCTCAGCTCTGGAAGGGTCTAGAGCCTCCATTGTTGCACTCAGGTCTAAGTCTCATGGCCCTCTATCAGAATCCAGAGTTTTGAGAAGATTGGGGATACTTAATTTTTCGCCCAAAAAAAAAACGTAAGGGGTAACACTGTCGTTTTTTTTTTCGGGTCGAAATTTTGAGTTTCGATATCTCAGCTCTGGAAGGGTCTAGAGCCTCCATTGTTGCACTCAGGTCTAAGTCTCATGGCCCTCTATCAGAATCCAGAGTTTTGAGAAGATTGGAGAAACTTAATTTTTCGCCCAAAAAAAAAACGTAAGGGGTAACACTGTCGTTTTTTTTTCGGGTCGAAATTTTGATTTCGATATCTCAGCTCTGGAAGGGTCTAGAGCCTCCATTGTTGCACTCAGGTCTAAGTCTCATGGCCCTCTATCAGAATCCAGAGTTTTGAGAAGATTGGGGATACTTAATTTTTCGCCCAAAAAAAAAAACGTAAGGGGTAACACTGTCGTTTTTTTTTCGGGTCGAAATTTTGATTTTCGATATCTCAGCTCTGGAAGGGTCTAGAGCCTCCATTTTTGCACTCAGGTCTAAGTCTCATGGCCCTCTATCAGAATCCAGAGTTTTGAGAAGATTGGGATACTTAATTTTTCGCCCCCAAAAAAAAACGTAAGGGGTAACACTGTCGTTTTTTTTTTCGGGTCGAAATTTTGATTTTCGATATCTCAGCTCTGGAAGGGTCTAGAGCCTCCATTGTTGCACTCAGGTCTAAGTCTCATGGCCCTCTATCAGAATCCAGAGTTTTGAGAAGATTGGGGATACTTAATTTTTCGCCCAAAAAAAAACGTAAGGGGTAACACTGTCGTTTTTTTTTTTGGTCGAAATTTTGAGTTTCGATATCTCAGCTCTGGAAGGGTCTAGAGCCTCCATTGTTGCACTCAGGTCTAAGTCTCATGGCCCTCTATCAGAATCCAGAGTTTTGAGAAGATTGGGGATACTTAATTTTTCGCCCAAAAAAAAAACGTAAGGGGTAACACTGTCGTTTTTTTTTCGGGTCGAAATTTTGAGTTTCGATATCTCAGCTCTGGAAGGGTCTAGAGCCTCCATTGTTGCACTCAGGTCTAAGTCTCATGGCCCTCTATCAGAATCCAGAGTTTTGAGAAGATTGGGGATACTTAATTTTTCGCCCAAAAAAAAAAAACGTAAGGGGTAACACTGTCGTTTTTTTTTCGGGTCGAAATTTTGATTTTCGATATCTCAGCTCTGGAAGGGTCTAGAGCCTCCATTGTTGCACTCAGGTCTAAGTCTCATGGCCCTCTATCAGAATCCAGAGTTTTGAGAAGATTGGGATACTTAATTTTTCGCCCAAAAAAAAAACGTAAGGGGTAACACTGTCGTTTTTTTTTTGGGTCGAAATTTTGAGTTTCGATATCTCAGCTCTGGAAGGGTCTAGAGCCTCCATTGTTGCACTCAGGTCTAAGTCTCATGGCCCTCTATCAGAATCCAGAGTTTTGAGAAGATTGGGGATACTTAATTTTTCGCCCAAAAAAAAAACGTAAGGGGTAACACTGTCGTTTTTTTTTTCGGGTCGAAATTTTGATTTTCGATATCTCAGCTCTGGAAGGGTCTAGAGCCTCCATTGTTTGCACTCAGGTCTAAGTCTCATGGCCCTCTATCAGAATCCAGAGTTTTGAGAAGATTGGGGATACTTAATTTTTCGCCCAAAAAAAAAACGTAAGGGGTAACACTGTCGTTTTTTTTTCGGGTCGAAATTTTGAGTTTCGATATCTCAGCTCTGGAAGGGTCTAGAGCCTCCATTGTTGCACTCAGGTCTAAGTCTCATGGCCCTCTATCAGAATCCAGAGTTTTGAGAAGATTGGGGATACTTAATTTTTCGCCCAAAAAAAAAAACGTAAGGGGTAACACTGTCGTTTTTTTTTCGGGTCGAAATTTTGAGTTTCGATATCTCAGCTCTGGAAGGGTCTAGAGCCTCCATTGTTGCACTCAGGTCTAAGTCTCATGGCCCTCTATCAGAATCCAGAGTTTTGAGAAGATTGGGGATACTTAATTTTTCGCCCAAAAAAAAAACGTAAGGGGTAACACTGTCGTTTTTTTTTCGGGTCGAAATTTTGAGTTTCGATATCTCAGCTCTGGAAGGGTCTAGAGCCTCCATTGTTGCACTCAGGTCTAAGTCTCATGGCCCTCTATCAGAATCCAGAGTTTTGAGAAGATTGGGGATACTTAATTTTTCGCCCAAAAAAAAAAACGTAAGGGGTAACACTGTCGTTTTTTTTTTCGGGTCGAAATTTTGAGTTTCGATATCTCAGCTCTGGAAGGGTCTAGAGCCTCCATTGTTGCACTCAGGTCTAAGTCTCATGGCCCTCTATCAGAATCCAGAGTTTTGAGAAGATTGGGGATACTTAATTTTTCGCCCAAAAAAAAAACGTAAGGGGTAACACTGTCGTTTTTTTTTCTGGTCGAAATTTTGAATTTCGATATCTCAGCTCTGGAAGGGTCTAGAGCCTCCATTGTTGCACTCAGGTCTAAGTCTCATGGCCCTCTATCAGAATCCAGAGTTTTGAGAAGATTGGGGATACTTAATTTTTCGCCCAAAAAAAAACGTAAGGGGTAACACTGTCGTTTTTTTTTATGGTCGAAATTTTGAATTTCGATATCTCAGCTCTGGAAGGGTCTAGAGCCTCCATTGTTGCACTCAGGTCTAAGTCTCATGGCCCTCTATCAGAATCCAGAGTTTTGAGAAGATTGGGGATACTTAATTTTTCGCCCAAAAAAAAAACGTAAGGGGTAACACTGTCGTTTTTTTTCGGGTCGAAATTTTGAGTTTCGATATCTCAGCTCTGGAAGGGTCTAGAGCCTCCATTGTTGCACTCAGGTCTAAGTCTCATGGCCCTCTATCAGAATCCAGAGTTTTGAGAAGATTGGAGAAACTTAATTTTTCGCCCAAAAAAAAAAAAAAACGAAAGGGGTACCACTGTCGTTTTTTTTTTCGGGTCGAAATTTTGAGTTTCGATATCTCAGCTCTGGAAGGGTCTAGAGCCTCCATTGTTGCACTCAGGTCTAAGTCTCATGGCCCTCTATCAGAATCCAGAGTTTTGAGAAGATTGGGGATACTTAATTTTTCGCCCAAAAAAAAAAACGTAAGGGGTAACACTGTCGTTTTTTTTCGGGTCGAAATTTTGATTTTCGATATCTCAGCTCTGGAAGGGTCTAGAGCCTCCATTGTTGCACTCAGGTCTAAGTCTCATGGCCCTCTATCAGAATCCAGAGTTTTGAGAAGATTGGGATACTAAATTTTTCGCCCAAAAAAAAAACGTAAGGGGTAACACTGTCGTTTTTTTTTTTCGGGTCGAAATTTTGAGTTTCGATATCTCAGCTCTGGAAGGGTCTAGAGCCTCCATTGTTGCACTCAGGTCTAAGTCTCATGGCCCTCTATCAGAATCCAGAGTTTTGAGAAGATTGGGGATACTTAATTTTTCGCCCAAAAAAAAAAAACGTAAGGGGTAACACTGTCGTTTTTTTTTGGTCGAAATTTTGAGTTTCGATATCTCAGCACTGGAAGGGTCTAGAGCCTCCATTGTTGCACTCAGGTCTATGTCTCATGGCCCTCTATCAGAATCCAGAGTTTTGAGAAGATTGGAGAAACTTAATTTTTCGCCCGAAAAAAAAAAAAAAACGTAAGGGTAACACTGTCGTTTTTTTTTTTCGGGTCGAAATTTTGAGTTTCGATATCTCAGCTCTGGAAGGGTCTAGAGCCTCCATTGTTGCACTCAGGTCTAAGTCTCATGGCCCTCTATCAGAATCCAGAGTTTTGAGAAGATTGGGGATACTTAATTTTTCGCCCAAAAAAAACGTAAGGGGTAACACTGTCGTTTTTTTTTCGGGTCGAAATTTTGAGTTTCGATATCTCAGCACTGGAAGGGTCTAGAGCCTCCATTGTTGCACTCAGGTCTAAGTCTCATGGCCCTCTATCAGAATCCAGAGTTTTGAGAAGATTGGGGATACTTCATTTTTCGCCCAAAAAAAAAAAACGTAAGGGGTAACACTGTCGTTTTTTTTTTCTGGTCGAAATTTTGAGTTTCGATATCTCAGCACTGGAAGGGTCTAGAGCCTCCATTGTTGCACTCAGGTCTATGTCTCATGGCCCTCTATCAGAATCCAGAGTTTTGAGAAGATTGGGGATACTTAATTTTCGCCAAAAAAAAAAACGTAAGGGGTAACACTGTCGTTTTTTTTCTGGTCGAAATTTTGATTTTCGATATCTCAGCTCTGGAAGGGTCTAGAGCCTCCATTGTTGCACTCAAGTCTAAGTCTCATGGCCCTTTATCAGAATCCAGAGTTTTGAGAAGATTGGGCATACTTAAATTTTCGCCCAAAAAAAAACCGTAAGGGGTAACACTGTCGTTTTTTTCGGGTCGAAATTTTGAGTTTCGATATCTCAGCACTGGAAGGGTCTAGAGCCTCCATTGTTTTACTCAGGTCTATGTCTCATGGCCCTCTTCAAGTAAATGCACTCCGATACTGTCCGGCTCTGTTTTTCCGGTGTCCCCCAGCTCCTCGTTTAACCTTTTAAATACTCAACCTAGTTCCGTTGTTTAGCAACGAGAAGAAACTCCTGTAACTTCAGTGCCCAACCCATCACGACAAACTTAAACTTACCATAACGACCTATTGGTTTTTGACATTTTGACACCAACGACCTATTGGACCTAATGACTTTTTGGTTTAAGTGCTATAACACGCTTTGATGATTGGGCTGGGTTTGCCTAAACTTTTCTCCAAAACTATACAGTAAAATGACTTTTGATCGCTCTCTCTCTTCTCTCTCTCTCTCTTCTGAACTGCGAATGTCAAATTTGCATCACAGACAAATGGTTTAATTAAAATATAGTTTATATATAGAAATGGCTGGCGATATAAACATGTTCAAGATAACGTCTTTATAGGAATAATAAATAATTTCTCCAGTACCGACAGCAGAACCGATAACGTCCAAGCTTATCGATACAGCGGTCTTTCAAAATTCAGTACCGGGGCCCGTTTAATACCGGGTTTCGGTACCCATCCCTAATCATTACATATATTAATAATGAGTGTATACATATACAAACATTAAATTCAACAAAAAAAATGCTAAATAAATTTATCGATAATTAATATTAATATTCAATTTAATTTACATTAATAAAGTAGGCAATAATAATGTATAATAAAAAAATCTAATTATATATATATATATATATATATATATATATACATTCATAAACATTCATAATTAACAATTAAATGTAAAAAAATGATGTATGATAATTAACATTAACATGAGCATGAATAAATTAAATCTTTAAAAATAAAATTTAAATTAATGTAAATCATATAGGCCTACAAACATTAAAATAATAATAAAAAATGAAAAAGTCATGTTTTTAAAAATATATATATATATTTTGTCTCCGAATAAGATGGAAAATAGCAGAAAGTAGTGTCTAAAAAACGTAAATATTAACAATAAAAATGTATGATAATGTTTAATAATATGAACACGAATACATTATAATTGGTATAATTAATATTTAAGCCTAGAAACATTACAATAACAACAAACAAACAATATTAAAAGTCATGTGTTAAGAAAAGATCATGAAATTGTATTATTTGTGTCCTAATATGGAAAATATCAGGCAAAAGAGTCAAAATCAATTTTGGCGTCCTTCAGCACCCATACCGTAACTGCAGGATTTGACGCGCATACAAAAAAAAAAAAAAAAAAAAAAAATGTGCGGCTAGCTTGACCGTGTATTTTTCACGCGCGGCCCACTTGACCGCAGTGTTCTAAGCGCGAACACCCGAAGTGCACATGTAAAGCTTGTCTAACAGCGCCTGGTTGCTGGACTAAGTTATCTTTGGAGTATTATTTCGCTATTACTTTCAAATACACACAAGGTTTACATAAAAACAATTGGTTATGTCTAAACTCAAAGCAAACCGAGAAAATTGAGAGAAATCTGCTTGTCAAATGCTCCGTGTATATTAGACGCGTCGCGCATAGGTCTTAAAGTGACAGTAGCCCTAATAATAAACATGCAGCCGCTTGTTCTTAAAGGGATAGTTGACCCCAAAATAAAAATTCTGTCATTGTTTATTCACTGTAATGTTGTTCCAAACCTGTATTAATTTATTTCTTGTGCTGAACAAAAAAGATATTTTGAAGAATGTGGGTAACCAGACAGTTGCTGGTCCCCATTGACATCCATAGGGAAAAATTTACTATGGAAAATTACTATATTTAAATACTATAAAACGATATACTACATACTATATAAAATACTATATTTTCCTGCTTTTTTGTCCTTAGCCAATCACATGCCTGAATAAAGTATTAAGACAGAAGTTTTTCATGCATTCTCTACAGGATGTTATTGCTGTTGAATCAAACTTTGTAATGTACACATTTCTTATTGCTTTTTTAAAGTATATTTTAGTTGTTTTTTTGTTTTGTTTTTACACGCTAGGACCCCTCAATACATTGGTCACTTTTTAAAAATTCTTCATTCAGCATATACAAAAAAAATATGTGGTCTTAAAGTACACAGGGCAGTACACAGGGGGAAAATGGTTGAAGTTTCATATTGGAATTTTATTCATTTTTTCAATACAGTTAGTAGTTTTAAAATCAAGTCGATTTGAAAGTGCAAAACATTTTACCAAAAGCAATGCACCATGTATTTCCATTCTTTACAAAATATTTCAGCACCACCATAATAGTTCTGAATCTGATTATTACAGTATTCCCTTTTTAAATGGCACAATTTTCATGTACAGGACATTATGCAATAGTGAAACTGTTGTCCACCACTCAAAAGACAGCAAATACAAAACCAGACCCGTGATGACAGACGTGAACTACAACACATCAATATCTACAGTGTCAACATCCACCTCATCACTGCTCCTTGGACCGTTATCAGACACGAGACTGCTGCTCCGCTGCTCTCTTCCCAGTGGGGCAGCGTGGACCTTTAAGTCTTCACAACTACACATGGAAGAAAAATCCAATAACATGTTACGCAATGATTGACAGGTTCAGACTGTCAATAAGTGTTTCTTGACCTCACCTTCTCAAAAGCTTGTTTCCCTTTGATTCTGTGGAGGGTGAAAGAAACCTTTGGTCCCCTGGTAAAAATAGAACATAATAAACTTTACATTATAAAACACATTGTTCTTAGCAACTATAGTAACCAATATATATGCCTACAGATAAGTTTACAGTTATATGTTTTCTGACTAAATGTATTTACTATAGCAAAAGCATTAGATCAGTGTTATTTTTGACCACCTGGGGCCCGTTCTTCGGTATCACGACAAGACGTGAAATAATCACGTTGGTCCACTTTGGAAAACGTGTAGATGTCACGGTTTAACCCCCTCAAACGTGAAACTTACATGTTTGCGTTCCAGTGGAGAGATCGCCTCTGCCATAACGACCTATTGGTTTCATTAAACCGAGAAAAATGGAATTTTGTTTTATTGACGATCACTAGAAATGTTCTATTATTTAAAATGCAAAAAAAAAACCCATTTATTATTTCAAGGTGAAAATGATTCATTTGCCTTGATCCACGCTGAAAAAAACGTCTAAATGTCACATTTTTAATGAAGTATCCTAAGCGTCCCCCAGCTCCTCTTTAAGCAAAAGGTACGCTAATCGACGTTAAACCACATTAACCGTTAACCATAACCTTTTAAATACTCGACCTAGTTCCGTTGCGTGACAACGAGAAGAAACTCCTGTAACTTCAGGTTAGCACCTTGCTTACAGATTAGGAGACACATCCGGGTATCTCTCCACTGGAACGTGTTAACGCAAACGTGTAAGTTTCACGTTTGAGGGGGTTAAACCGTGACATCTACACGTTTTCCAAAGTGGACCAACGTGATTATTTCACGTCTTGTGATAACGTTACCGGGTTGATAAACAACACCCTCATGAGTCGACGATCGTTTCACGAGAAAAAAAAAAAATAAATCTCAGAAATTAGGCTACACTATCCCGCTGCTATAGGCTAAAGCCGGACTTCCCATATCAGCCGCGATCTAATCCTGCTAACATGAAAGCCTGCTCGTGAGCACTGAGCAGGTTCAAGCTCGACGGACGTTATGACAGCAAGTCCAGGATGAGCGTCGAAGAACAACAATCCAAGATCATGGCAAATCGGCAACAATCAAATCCAGCTAACTTTAACTGAGTTAGCGACTTACGACAACCCAGTCTCACGACAAGACGTGAAATAATCACGTTGGTCCACTTTGGAAAACGTGTAGATGTCACGGTTTAACCCCCTCCAGATGTTTATTCGCCTCTGCCATAAAGATCTATCGGTTTAAACCGAGAAAAATGTACTTTTGTTTTATTTACGATCACTGAGAAATGTTCTATTATTTGAAATGCAAAAAATAAAATAAAAATAATAATAATAATAATATTTTCAAGGTGAAAAGGATTCATTAGCCTGGATCCATGCCGAAGAAAACGTCTAAATGTTACGTTTTTAATGAAGCAGCCTAATGAGTAAAATGTCTATTTTTCCGGCCTCCCCAGCTCCTCGTTTGAGCAAAAGGTACGCTAAAACAATGTATTACATCGACGTTAAACCACGTTAACCGTGTTAACCATAACCTTTTAAATACTCGACCTAGTTCCATTGCTTAGCAACGAACTCCTGTAACTGCAGTGCCCAACCTGTATCACCACAAGACGTGAAATAATCACGTTGGTCCACTTTGGAAAACGTGTAGATGTCACGGTTTAGTTAACTCAAAACCATAAATAGGGCTATACTGCCCTCTTGTGTCAAATTATATTTCAATATTTATTTTTCCAACAAATAAAACCAAACGCAATAAAACACCATCCAATACACCCTTGAACTCAACAGATTCAGTGGCTCAGTTGATAAAGCGTAGGCTTTAATCAAGAAGACCTGAGTTCAATTCCCATACTTGCTAACGTTAAATTGTTGTGATTATATCAAACAAAGTGTCCAAAACAACATTTCTTCAACCCGGTATCACGACAAAGACGTGAAATATTCACGTTGGTCCACTTTTGAAAACGTGTAGATGTCACGGTTTAAACCCCCTCAAACGTGAAACTTACACTTAAACTGAAACTTACCATCACGACCTATTGGTTTTCATTAAACCGAGAAAAATGGAATTTTGTTTTATTGACGATCACTGAGAAATGGTCTATTATTTAAAATGCAAAAAAAAAAACCATTTATTATTTTCAAGGTGAAAAGGATTCATTTGCCTCCATCCACGCCGAAAAAAACCCCGTCTAAATGTCACATTTTTAATGAAGCAGCCTAAATAATCCACTTTGGAAAATGTGTAGATGTCACGGTTTAACCCCCTCAAACGTGAAACTTACACGTTTGTGTTAACACGTTCCAGTGGAGAGATACCCGGATGTTAACATTACAAATGCAGCGAACACATTAATGTCTCCTAATCTGTAAGCACTAAGGTGCTAACGGCACTGAAGTTACAGGAGTTTCTACCCGTTGCTAAGCAACGGAACTAGGTCGAGTATTTAAAAGGTTATGGTTAACACGGTTAACGTGGTTTAACGTCAATATAATACGCTGTTTTACCGTACTTTTTGCTTAAACGAGGAGCTGGGGGACGCCGGAAAAATAGACGTTCATTAAAAACGTGACATTTAGACGTTTTTTTTTTCGCCGTGGATCAAGGCAAATGAAGGCAATTTTTTTGCATTTTAAATAATAGACCATTTCTCAGTGATCGTCAATAAAACAAAATTCCATTTTTCTCGGTTTAATGAAAACCAATAGGTCGTTATGGCAGAGGCGATTGCGTGTAAAATAGGTCAACATCCGGGTATCTCTCCACTGGAATGTGTTAACGCAAACGTGTAAGTTTCACGTTTGAGGGGGTTAAACCGTGACATTTACACGTTTTCCAAAGTGGACCAACGTGATTATTTCATTATTTTTTATACATTACTATTTTGTTGGAAATGCACATGTCGGGCTTCAACAACAGCAAATGTTTGCATTGCCCTAAAATTCTTTGCGAGTGGCATCCTTTACACTATTGGAGATGCAGAGAACTTGATTAGCTCTCTGTCATGCCATTGACAAAGTTTACCTAGCGCTCTTAGTTTTTTTTTTTTTTTTTTTTGCCAACTTAGGGTATATTATAATTTTTGATGAAGATAATGCAATGTGTGTGTGTAGGCGTGTAGTCTTTCTTTACAAATTGACCTAAAAATTTACTTTTACTTTTCTGGCCTTAAAAATATATAATACAGAATTATTTATCTCTTCCATGTAGCCATATGAACCGGAACCAACCGGCTCAGGACAAACAAAAAAACTTTTGTGGATCATCCAGGTAACGGCCCAGCATTAAGAATCAAGGGTGTGTTAACTTTTGAACGGGGTCTTTTTTTAATTTAAATATATATTTTATTTGACTACATGTAAACATATTTGTGTGTAAAATATCTTATTCAATACACTACTAAAGAAAAAATAACATGCATTTTGTATGATCCCTCCTATTTTGATAAAATAATTAACATTTTGTAGATTTTGCAAGGTGTAGGCTATGTAAACTTTTGAGCACGATATTTACTGAAGACCTTGAAAAGTAAAAAGTTAACAATGTTATCTGTTAACAACCCTTTTACAAATTGCATTACTATAATCCTGGACCTCAGAGGCGTCTTACCTTCAGAGTTGACTAGTCTGATGGAGGGTGATCTGGAGCGGTTGGTGAGGGAGGGCTGTTTGTTGGTGTCAGAGCTGATGAAGGAGGTGGCATCTTCACCCTCAGCCGTGCCCATCAGAGATGCTCTGTAGTAGATCAACGGCATCCAGCTCTCCTCTCTGTTACTGATGACCTGCTCACCAGCAAACTTCTGCAGATAACTGTAGCTAGAACGGAGATAACCCGTTTATAAAAGCTACATGTTAACTGACTGATACGAAGTTTCAGCAAAATGTCTTATGTGTGGAATTCCTTTAGGTTTAGCTTAAAGGAGTAGTTCACTTTTCAAAAAACGTTTGGTGATAATTTACTCACCCCCATGTCATTCAAGATGTCCATGTCTTTCTTTCTTCAGTCGAAAAGAACTTAAGGTTTTTGAGGAAAACATTCCAGCATTTTGGTTCAAGGTCCAAAAGACAGTTTCAGTGCAAACCATTCAAAGGGCTTTAAACGGTTCCAGACGATGAATAAGAGTCTTATCAAGCGAAACGATCACTCATTTAATAAATAAATTACAAAGTTGAAGTTTTATAAGCTCAAATGCTCACCTTGCTCTGTTCTGTGATGCACGTTCGCACGACTCTCCTGTTTGAACTCGTTTATCAAAATGAACGAATCTTTTTCCGAGTCAATTTGTTCGCTTCGTTCATTGAATGAACCAAATGACTCGGAAAAAGGCTCGTTCATTTTGATAAACGAATTCAAACAGGAGAGTGACGAATGAGCATCACAGAACAGAGCAAGGTGAGCATTTGAGCTTATAAAACTTCAACTTTGTAATTTATTTATTAAATGAGTGATCGTTTCGCTTGATAAGACTCTTATTCATCGTCTGGAATCGTTTAAAGCCCTTTCAACAGTTTGCACTGAAACTGTCTTTTGGACCTTGAACCATTTAGTTACCAGTGAAGTCCATTATATGGAGAAAAATGCTGGAATGTTTTCATCAAAAACCTTAATTTCTTTTCGACTGAAGAAAGAATGATATGGACATCTTGTATGACATGGGGGTGAGTAAATTATCAGTAAAAATTTTTTGAAAGGTGAACTACTCCTTTAAAGACTTACATAGTCTTCTTGTCGAGTTTGAGCAGTTTGCCGGAGAATTCACTGAGGATGGTGAGGTACGAGATGTGCGGTGGAGAGTGTTTCTCAGACTGCTGGACGAATCCTTTGAAAACGAACTCAATGCCGTCCCTGCACAAAGAAATTCAATATATTCATTCATACTAGCAAGAGGACATTTCCTTTTAGGACCTGAATATTCCTTCTCTTATCCATCTATATTTGAATTCTAATATAAGACCAGGACTGCAGCTGACAAAATGAATCCTCAGCACTGAAATAACCAAAGATGAGACTTTTATGTACTGGCTAAATAAAGCCATGCAGGGCAGCATCTTGATGTAACTATTTTTGTTCGAGGACAAACATAGCAATCGTTTGGGTTTGAGCTATATAACTATGGCAGACAGCAGTTGAGCCAGTCGACTCGGGTGGACTGCGGTACCTGTGGATCATGGCCAGCGACTCGCGGGATTTGATCTGGTCCCATCCAAAAGTGAGCGAGAAGCGCCTGGCCAGCTCCTTGATGCTGCTGTAGGTCTGAACCCTGGAGCTGCATGTGTTCCCTCTGTCCTGCTCCTGTTTCAGCCTCAGGTACAACTGAACACACACACACACACAAAAAAAGTCCATACAGCTTTTATAAAATCTGCCCTTATTTCTGTGCAATTCCTATGATCATCAAAAAATAGCTTTACTGAGGAAACAATGTTTATTTCCTGCATATTAACATATATACCAGGCTTGTGCAAAATTCAGAATTTCAGAATTGGCCTCCATTCAATTCATGAATTGGAATTTTCAATTGAATTGACAATTGAATTTTCAATTGAAATGAACAGGAACAGGAAGTGGAATAAAATTCATGGCAATTCAAAGAAATTCCATTTAGTCACACAACATGACTTTCTCAGTTTGTGCAAATCTATTTAGAGTATTTATTTTTTCCCACATTCATTTCCCTCATGTCTACAATTATGTGGTTTTGTTTTATTAATGCAGTGTATACTTTTTTTCTTGATATAATCTGAAAGAAATGTTGAGATGTGATGACATGGGCACATTGTAACCTTTTAAGCTGTCACCATATGACAAAAATATAAAATAATGGCATTTTTTGATAATTAAAAATAAACGAATTTTTGAGTTTGACAACAAACACATGGTAAAACACAGCTATACAGCATAATTCAAAACAAAATAATAATTAATCATTTCTGAACATTGACTCTCAGTCTTTATGTACATGTTTCTCATGTTTTCTCAATATAATTCATAAAATTCTACAATATAATATCATATTTCTAATAGGGGCACATTGTAATGCAGTGTTACAACATGCCCCAACTGCACAACTGGGTTTGAAACTCCCGGCTAGTGTCTTCTGCTAGTAAGCGAAGCATACTAATACTAATATAATTTATATAACATGTAATGCAATCATATATGACATATACTGTAAAGCTTCATTGTTGCACTTCACTTAAAATATCTATATGAATTTCTTTGAATTTTTATTGAATTGCAATTCTGCTTCCTTTAATTCAAAATCAAATTGTAATTCTAGATCCTGTTTTTGACATCAATTCAAATTCAAGAATTGAATTGGAATTAAGTAGTCATTCTCAATTCAATTCTGAACTGTGCACAAGCCTGATATATACAAAATACATTCATTATATTCATCCTGGACATTCGGACTCGAGCATGAGAAATCGGATATAATTCTGAATTATAATGAACACACATGGTTAATTTGACTAGTGCAAGACTCAAAAAAGGCATTGATCAGATCAAGTATTAATTAAATAATAGTTAATAATACAAGATTAATTTCCCAAATAGGTTTTTATTTACTTTATAGTTTTAATTACACAAGTTATGAGCAATACTAATGAACAAAATTATTATAATTATTTTTTTATTATGGAGTGGCTATTGCTAGTGTTATATTATAAGATCCTATGGTCCATTATATATTTTTATGGTTTTCATGGTTGTCTAAAATGCACTTTTTAAACATGACATTAAATCATGGCATTAAAATGATCAAAAGTGACAGTAAAGAGTCAATATTGAAGAAAAAAATCTGTTTTCAAATCAGTGCTGTTCCTTTGAACTTTCTAATCTTTAAAGAATCCCGAAAAAAAAAAAAAATGTTTCCACGCTATTAATATTCCAAAATATTAAGCAGCACAACTCTTTTCAACATTGATAATAATAAGAAATGTTTCTTTAGCAGCCAATCATCACATATGAATGGTTTCTGAATGGATACTGAAAATGCAGCTTTGCCATCACAGAAATACATATATTATATATAATAAAAATACTTTTTATATATATTAAATTTTGAAATATGTATTATTTAAAATTGTAATATTTAAAATAAAACTGATTTTTTTAATCATATAAAAGCAGACTTGATGAGCATAAGAGACTTCTTTGAGCGGCAATGTTTAAATTAATAAATGTTGTAGATTAATTTAATGTTGTAAATTAATAGAAGCAAAGTCTAATGATCTGAGTATGAGTTTGTGTGTGAGCACTGCCTCCATTTCCTCGGTCAGCACACAACCTACTATTAAGCTATTCAAGGAGTGGAAGAGCTGCTAGAACATTCCACACACAGAGAGCATGATGGGACGGAAGGGGAGTGTCTCGGAGGTGTCGACAGCTGCAGGGAGCAGAGAGCATAGGGGCCTGGGACAGTCAGCTGAGCAGATGTGGCATGACAGAGAGCCCTCCATACCTGCTGAAGGCACTGCACCAGCGTGAGCGCGCTTTCGATCTTGTCCATCTGCCGTGTCCTGTTCAGGGTCTCTTTGATGATGTCGCCGAAGTCATTGTAGTACTGCAGGAGAGAAATGACGGCAGTGAGCGATATACGGCCTGTGAAGAACGCTCGATGTGGCTTCATGTCTGCCATATGGCTTCACGACTAGCAATGTAAGCTTGTGGCATACTGAGAGCACATTACCCATAAGTCTGTCTGTCTCTAAGGAATAGACGATTTGAGATATGAATTACCACACAGGGTTATTTTTACTAGACCCTCAGTTTGTAAAAACAACAGATAATGCAATCATGAATCAATGAATGTCTATGGGGAAAACTCCATCAGGCTTGTATTTTTGTCAAAACAATTACATGAACTATTTTTTTTAAATAACTGAGCTATATAAAGAGTTGAGGTAGTTGACAGTTGATCCCTGTTGAGGTGGGACTACTTTTCAAGGTTGATGAACTTCTGGTTATGCATTACTGACCTAATTACAGACTTCTGAAATGACGAGTCAAAGTCCCGTCTCTGGGTTTGGGGTTTTAGTTCATTATACTGTTAAAAAAAATGGGGTCAGTGAGATTTTTAATGTTTGTAACATTTGTTATAACACCAAGGCAGCATTTATGTGATATGTTATTTTGTGAAATATTGTTACAATTTAAAAAAGCTTTTTTTTTTCTATTTAAATATATTGGTAATGTATGGGATGAATTTCCAGCATCATTACTCCAGTCTTCAGTGTCACATGATCCTTCAGAAATCACTCTATGCTGACCTGGTGCTTTATTTTTGGTGTTTTTGCCTTTATTATGGAAACCATGATACCGGTAAAAAGATTTCAGGATTCTTTGCTGAATAGAATGTTCAAAATAACAGCATTTAATTTAAAAATAAATATTTTTGTAATATTATAAATGTCTATAGTATATACAGTATATGGCACTTTTGATCAATGTAATGTGTGCTTGCATAATAAAAATATTATTGATTACTGACCCCAAACTTTTGAACGTTAGTATATATGACATGTTGAATCTTTCCATTCACTGTTTACACAGTTTCCAGGTTTTAAGGCTTATGGAAC
Source organism: Pimephales promelas (assembly GCF_016745375.1). The sequence goes on from NW_024121210.1 coordinate 18,956,532, forward strand.
CCCTATTGCCAAACACCAACCTCCATTTATTACCCTCTATTTGCTATAAAACATTCATTCAAGATGCTCTAATTGGTCATGAAAGTTGGCAATGTCAGACAGTTAAAAGAAGTGACTGCATACTTATTACTGATATGAAGCTATTCAAATTAGGACTTTGTGACGCACACCAACTTTACGCTATTTGCCTCCGCTTTGAAAGCTGTAATTCAGAGTAAGAACGTGTGTGTGTTAGTCGTAGTTTTAACTTTGAACGCCTCATCAGGAAGAATGTTGCTAAGAGAATGTTGGCTGCTCTGTCCTGGCCGAGGCATGCGGGCATTCCAAACATGCAGTGTGTCAAACACACACAAACACACAAACACACAGCACTGTAACTTCTGCATGTTAGCTCGTAAATTCAAAGCCTAAGAGCTCAAGTTATGAACAGATCACCTACATCTAATACTTGAATAACTTCACACCAAATAGGTAAAGAAAAATACTCAGCCTAATCCAATTATTATTATGCTAAACAGAGTTTTTACAAAATAAAAAAACAAAAATAGAATAATTTAAAATAAGTATATAGTATATATAAATATTTTATATATTTAAATGTTTACATATTATAAAGTTTATAGTGTATTTCATATATTTAGTCATATAAAATAAATCATATATATATCATATTAAAATAAAAGTGAATATGCATTTTGAATATTTTAAATATATAGTATATATAGAATTTAATATATAATAATATAAAATAATTAATACAGTCATGGCTGGCTGTACAAAAATAAATCTGTATTGTTAATCCTTTTGTTATTTTATTTAAAAAAAAGGGGGGGGGGGGGGCAAATTAATTGTTCCAGATGTGTTTTGGAAAAAAAAAATATTTCTCAATGTGATTTTCCCTTTCAATTATTTTACTTCAATGAAAAGTTAGATTTTTGCTAATTAGATTTTGCTAATTTTCTTAATAAAATATCAAAAGGATTAACAATACAGATTTATTTTTTACAGCCAACTTTGATTATATTTACCAAGGGGTGATTTTATATTAATTTTATAATATTATATTTACCAATATATTTATAAAGTTAAAATTACTTTATTATTATTATTAAATTTTATTATTTTAAAATTATTTATTAAAATAATTAGCAAAATCTAATAAAATAAATGATAGTTTAAAAAATAATTATATTTTTATTATATTAATATATAATTTATTTTAACTAAAATTAAATGAGTTGTTCTTAAATTTTTTTAAGTTACATTTCCTGTGAACTGTTATTTCGTGAGCTTAGAATTATAAGGTTCTATCTCCACTTTTGGTCGAAATTGAGTTTTTGACATAATCTGATCCATTAGGTGTTTATTAATGCCTGTGTGGTGTTATTTTTGTAAAAAAAAAGATTAATAGATAAAGCTATAATAGAAAATTATTCTACACAACAGTTTTGCCAGCTGAGATGTAAAAACTTTGACGCTCAATATCTCAGAACTACCCTAAACGGAGATAGAACCTTATAATTCTAAGCTCACGATTTCCTGTTGAATGCACGTTGTGATGCTATGTTTTAGAGGCCCACCAAATTACTGTGATTTTCTGTAGACCTTAAACTGACGTAACTACAGTATAAAATATTGATCTAATTGATGAACTCTGCTCATCTCTTTGGTTATGAATGATGCAGGAAACTTGAATGATGAGTGAAGTGTCATATGTACTGTACCTTCACATACTGCTTGAAAACCTCAGCAGCCATGCTCATCTCTAGTACACTGTGCACTATCAGCTTGCAGTATGATGCCAGAAGATTTCTCCTCCTATGCAAGTCTTCCAGCAGTCCCTCTCCACACTCACTCTCACTGACTGCGCAGACAGACACAGAGAGAGATAGACAGAGAGAAAGAGAGAGAGACGGGGAAACAGAGAAGAGCAGATTCAATAAGAGAGCGGTACAATTATGATACTCAGATCTTATAAATGAAATGCTTTCCTGAGGTGAGCTAAAGTTAACAACATTTTCTGCTCTGGAAACAGAATGTGTCTATCGTCGCCCTGCCTGGTCCTGAAGCCATCACTTAATAGAGAGGTTTCATAACAGCATTAGTGACGTGAAGAAAATCCAATAACTAAATTGCTTTTTATTACATGTTACCAGCAAAAGCTTATATTGCATTTTTCAAGCGGTAAAGAATTTGTGCCAGCGCGAATCGACGACTCTCTGAAATATTTATAGAATTGATCTGATTTGCTTCAGTCATACTTGATTTCTAATCAAATACCACACATTCTGAGGTTATCTCATATGCTGCTAGTGTTTGTCTTAAAGCAGCACAAAGGCCAAAAACAACATAAAAACTAGTTTAGGAGGCATAATATTGATTTTTCAGTGGATGTAGTCATTCTGTATATGCCTACCAAAGCTTCTTGTATTTCGTTCGGACTTCTAAATATAATTCCACAAGGCTCTGTTCACATCTAATTACCCGTTCATTTACAAGCGCAACTTCTTTAAGATCTCAAGTGATAATATCATAATGGATTATTATCATAATTCATTATCTGTTGGACTTACACTTCTTTATTCAGAGGCATGTTTGATAGGTCAGTGAGAAGGTCCGGGTGCAATTAGATTAACTAACTATGGACAACTATTGTGTTCTGCGAGAGTAATAAAGGGAAAATGAGGCTGATGGAGTTTTTATGTGATTATTTGTGCCTGACATATGCTGGTGTAGTGACTGACTGCCATCTGCTGGTGAACCTGAGACTATTCTGATCTATCTGGACACGTTTGTGTGTGTGTGTGTGTGTGTGTGTGTGTGTGTGTGTGTGTCTGTCAAAAGTTTGCAGTAAGTAAGAAGTCACAAAGGGTGCATGTATTTGATCAAACATATAATTAAAACAGTACAATATTGAAATTACAATTACAGAAATAACTCTTTGCAATTTGAATATATTTTTAAATGTATTTCTGTGATGGCACAGCTGAATTTTCAGCATCCATTTTACTCTAGTCTTCAATGTCATGTGATCCTTCATGCAGATTTGGTGCACAAGTAACTTTTCTTATTACTAATATTAATGTTGAAACAGTTGTGCTATATTTTGAACTATATTTTGCTATTTTATATATATATATTTTTTACAATATATATATATATATATATTTTTTTTTTACAAAACATTTTACGAATATATAACATTATGAAATATGAATTATGTAGCTGTTATTCCTTACATATTTCTGACAAACAGCACATCACTGTGTCACTGTGTCACTCAGAGCATCATATATAGAACGAGACAGTTTCTGTCTCTCAGGAAAACTACGTCTGTAACAAAAGCATCAAGTGCCGTTGTGATTTTGTTCCTCATATTTTCGTCTCGGTGGCTAAATTGGGCCCAGGGGAGAGGGGGGCCCACACCCACTTATTAAAAGTTTGTCCCGGGCCTAGTGAATTTTAGTGGCAGAATTGTATGATGCCTTAGCTATTCTAGATAATCTTATAAGGATACATTTTCCATCAACAAAAAAAAAAGATTTAAAAAAAAAAATAGGCATCCGATGTTTTCTTCACAACACAAGACGTTTGATTTGAACTCCAAACTAGTAAGACATTGTAGCTCATAAATTTAATGGCCAATCGGGAAGTAATTTCACCATTTCATTGACTTCCCACAGACATTTTTACTTGTATTTAGCACTTGGTAAGTGTTCTTCCTGAAAACCATCCTGTGAGCAAACCCCACGTTGAATGCGTCATTGAGATACAAGAACATGAAAGTTTTCTCATTTTATGCATATTTTCAAAGAAACCTCAAGAACATGTGAAAAATCAGATCTAAAAGGCTACACTGGGTCTGTTGAGGCCGCCCACATGTCAACCCACAGCAGAGCACAGGCCAAACAAGGACCCTTATGATTTACTGTAAATGAAAAGGGAAGAGAACCTTTACTGCTGTGGGTGTCCAGCTCAGGACTGGTGAAGACATGCTCCAGGACGAAGGAAAGTAGAGCTTTCTGGAGTTTGGGATCAGGGGTGTACAGCAATGGAGCGCCTGCAGACGAATCCCACATCTGAAGCTGGTAATTATGAGCTATGAGGACGTCACTCAGACACATGAAGGCCTTTGTGAAAAACAACATAAAATAGACCAACAGATGTGATATCAAGTAGACACCATGACAAAAAAAATCAGGTTACACTTTATTTTACGGTGTCCATGATACAGAGTAATTACTTAAGTAATTACTTAGTAGTAGACGTTGTCATTATATGTATCAAAATATAATAAACATGTAAAGAAGTTATGGAACAGCCTGTACTTACAGATTGTAATTACACACATGTAATAGGCAGCTAGTGTTACACATGTGTAACAGGCCGAGTCGGTTACATACGTGTTACCGACTTGGTACAATGTAATTATATAAAAAAGTACGTTGTACTTCTCAATGTAACAACAAGTGTTCAAATATGTTACTAAGGTGTGAAAAAAGCCTGCTCATGGTCATTTTGTACCTTCTAAAATAGTGTATCAAGTTTATACGTAAGTGTATTTCATGTGTATAGGGTATGTAGATACACATGAAGTACACTGAAGTACAAACTTGATACACTTTATTTTACGTAGCTTATCCCTGTGTAATATTGTGTAATTGCAATGTAATTAGGAAGCTATACCTTATGAATTTATGCTGTGAATGAGGGATTTAGGCCTAATTCAAACTAAAGTAGGGCAGCGCGGGGCACAACCTAACGCGGAGTTAAATGTAACACCGACCATTTACATAGTTCATCAGGATCAATCAGGTTATGTTTACGATATTTTTCTCTTGCTGCCAGCAGACGGTCTCCCGCGAATTTGCAGAAAGTTTTGATTATATTTCGTGAAGATACTGGACAAAGAGTGTTTTGACACCATGAAAGTACATTTTTTCCATCATACGTTTTTTTGCAGTTTCTGAGTTGGGTGTATACGCTTCCAAATCTAACTTTATATTGCCTCAAAAGCCCTCAATCACTGTCTTGTTGGCTCAAACACTGCACCGTTTTTGAAACATGTCAGCAATTCCAAGCAACTGTTAGCTAGGCTTAAAATATGTAATACACAGCAGGGTTAGTTGTAACACAGTGTTACAAACAAGCCGCCAAGTGTACAATGATAATCAAATGAAAACGGAGCCACACAACTTTTCAGGTTTGACTATTATTTATACATTTAACTTTGTTGGACTTTCTCAAACAATGTTGGGATTTAAAATGTTTAAAATTTAGTGTACTATGAATTATAACTTGTTTATTTATTAAAAATATGGCCTGTTTTTAATCCAATAAACCCTTTACATTTTTATTCTAAGCTCATTTGTATTATTATTACTGTTATTAATAATAATAATAATAATAATTGAACATGCAGCTGCCGAACACAAATCTAATTGAATTGAAATTACAATATTTTATAATTTTATTTATTATTATTTATTGCAAAACTGTGCAGCCCATTTCTATGTCTCTATCCATGATATTGATCCACAATAGAAGGATGATTGGATGAGGGATGGATGTATGGATATCATACAGATACACAAACAATATCAAACTATTCAAATAAAATAGTACTGAATTATGTGTGTTACACACAAGTGTTACAACTAACCCCTCTGTCTGTTACAATTAACCCCGCATATGGGGTAAGTTGTAACATTTGCACTTCTGTCACTTTCAGTGCAACTGTACGAAAATGGTAGGTCCTAGAAAAAAACTTTAAGTGTTCATTTGTAGCAGAGATGTGTATGTTGCATGTGTAAAAAAATATTAATCTAACCTAATTATTTTTTAATTAATTGAGCCAAAACCAAAATGTGTTCTCTCCCGTACACTTTATTTTGGAAGGTACAAAATGACCATGTATAACTGCAGGCTTTTTTTTTACCTTAGTGACATATTTAAGTACTGGTTACATTGTACCAAGTCGGAAACACGTATGTAACCGACTCGGCCTGTTACACATGTGTAACAGTAGCTACCTATTACATGAGTATAATTACAATCTGCAAGTACAGGCTGTTCCATAACTTAGTAGTAAACATTGTAATAACATGTAACAAAATGTAATAAACATGTAATAATTAAGTAATTACTCTGTATCACGGAAACCGTAAAATAAAATCTACTATTCTTAATCTAATAATTCAAAGGGCAGTTAATCCATTTCACAATTACTGTAATTACGAGATTTCGACTTGTAAAAAGCATGCACGTCCTTCTAGAACTCAACTTGTATGAGATCTCTGAATTTTCCGAGAGCTCTAACTTGTAACACATGACTGCCGTACCGCTTGACCTCCTCAAACTAAATTAAATGTTGATTGTTTGCCATTGAAATGCATAATTCAGTGAACGTGAACAGCTCTGTGTAAAATGTCATGTGTTGTCATTGTGGCAATTATGACACGGTGTGAACACCGCATAACTAACCATTCTCCAAACAGAATGTATTAACGATCTGACATTAATCCGATTGATTAATTGACAATTGATTAATTATTTTTGATTAAAATGACAGCTATAAAAATGTGACAGTTCGAAGCAGTCTTAAAATAAACAGATTTCCAGGAACTTTCATTAGGTTCAGTTTCAATCAGTGTGTTTTTCTGCTGTCAGCTTGCCCTGGCATGGAGTGAGGTTTCATTAAAACACAACGCAGGTGCCAAGGGCACTCCGCAAGAAATTAAAGTCAAAACAAATAGGATTCAAACAATACCAGCGCATCGGCCCACTGGCACATATGCTACTGTTTAACACACACACACACACACACACAGACATTACGCTCTGATGTGTTTGGAATGATCCACTTTGAAGAAAAGGCGGAACCGAATGGCATGCCATGAACAGAGAGAGAAACGTGATGCTCACTTGCTCTCGAACAAGCTGCTCAGCGTGCGAGAGACAGCGCTGGCATTTCTCACAGAACGCACGGAGCTGGTTTCTCTGCTGGAGGGAGGACTCCTAAAACCACACACAAACACATCCATACCAATGACAATTATTTTTTTATTGAATTATTATGCATGCATTTTTTATGACCATACTGATGGAGAAAGTACACTAAGCTTTGACATTTAAGGGGAAAGTCATGAATTTTGAGCGACAGGAGAATAATTACGCGATGTAGACTGATGAAAGCGTCGTTGCGAGCAGTGCCGCCAGAGTCGTGTGTAAAATATTCTTTCATAATTATGTGCACGTGGAGCTCCGAGGTGGACGTGCCGGATCGGTTCCTCCATCCCACGTAGTCGTAATGTCAATTCAGCTAAATGGCTCTTTTTGAAACCGACATACATCCCAATTTTATGCTGAACACGTCTCCCCACCCCCCCTTACCTCGGGTCGCCATTGATATTAGACTTGCAGATTGAGTCGAGCTGCCGCCTAAGCCCAAAAATTGCCGCCTGCGCTGTCAGTTATTGATGACGAGGCCAGAGGAGCAAGCGGCCATTCCTGAGCCAGTATTGAGCACCTCTTACCTACAGCAGTCTTAATGGCCGCCAATATTTCACTGCATAAAGGTTAGAGTTGGGGAGATATGATTACACCGTGCACGGCATGGAAATATAGGTCTAATAAAAGGACCTGCTATTAGCGTTGAAATGCTTACACAACAGAGAACCATTACGCCTCCTACAATCCATCACCAGCATCAACTTTTCCGTAAGACTCACGATCAAGAGCTTTCTATCACTTATTAAAATCTGCCAGACATAACCATAGAGCCTTGAAATGTAATGTGGCAGGTTTAAAGGACACGGATCTTCGTGATGGATCATATGCAACTCAGTAGACAGACAGTCTCGCATGCTTAAAAATGCTTGATTAATTAATCGCCCAAGGGAAAACTCTGTGCGTATGTCTGTGCACGTAGATATTCCCATTCTAAGCATGATCTTGGCCATCTATGACAGCAGTCATGCTCCAATCAGAGTGGAAGAGAAAGGTATATGGCTCACCCTGGAGGTCACACCTTCTCCAAAGGTGTTGAGCTTCCACAGTACGCAGCTACACATACAGCGCAGAGCCTCGATCGTCACCTATGAGAATTACAAATTAGAAAGATGAACCTGCTGAAGGACGTAAGAATGATCTAGGTTCTAGGTTGTTCGGTAATGTCACCTCATTGGGAAGACCGCCATGTTTTATCTCTGCCTCCAGGAATTTGGTCCCCAGCTCATAAAGGCTCCATTTAGACAGATCCTGAGCACTAGACAGATTTGGTAAAGCAACAGACAGAAAGTCACATTAAGAAACAGAGCATTTTTTGAATAATAGTATATAGTTATAATATAGTTTTTAACTGAACAACTACTTGTTAATGGTGCAATTAAAAGCACATCCTGGTAACATATCCAGAAAATTCATATTGCCCAAATAAAAAAGTTCTTAAAGGGATACTCCACTTTTTTTTTTTTTTTTTTTGGAAATAGGCTCATTTTACCACTCCCTCAGAGTTAAACAGTTGGGTTTTACCGTTTTCGAATCCATTCAGCCGATTTTATTTTTTTATTTTATATTTAGAAGAATATCAGTAACTAGACGTTTTCTGGTCTCATTGACTTCCATAGTATATTTTTTTCCCTACTATGGAAGTCAATGAGACCAGAAACTATCTGGTTACTGATATTCTTCGAAATATCAGAAAATCGGCTGAATGGATTCGAAAACGGTAAAACTCAACTGTTTAACTCTAGGGGAGTGGTAAAATGAGCCTATTTCCAAAAAAAGAGGAGTATCCCTTTAAACCATAATGGTCTGGTTTCACAGATAGGGCTTAGATTAAGCCAGGATTGGGCCTTGTCTTAATTAAACATTTAAAGGTGTTGTATGTATTTTTTAGTGGCCTCTATCTGTGATGTTTCAAATTGCAACCAATTTTTACAAGAGTGCTCGTGCTTGAACCAGTCTATGGCACACGGCCACACTGAGACTTTACACACACTGGAGAAAGCATCACACAGCATGCTGGAAACTCATGTAAACTCTCACTGCAACAATAGGCTACTTTTATCAGCATGACTGAACTGATGCTCCATGCTCGTATCATGATAACATTACATTTGTGGTGTTATCTAGCATAAGGCATTTCACTAACTATTCGTGTATCTTTCACAATCAGCAATGTCAACATAAGTGAATGTATAATATGATAACGAAAACGGTTAGACTGAACAATTTCAGTGTAACAGAAAGATCGTAGGAAGTAACATTACTGTACTGAACGTGTCTGGAAATGTGTATAAACAATATGATAGTAGTGGGATAAGTGACGTTAGACAGTAGATCTAGTACATAAAATAAAAATTACATCCTAAATGTTATCCTGGAACAGTATTTTGTGTTCATTTCATGTCTCATGTATTTTGTAGTTTTCCTTGGTATTTCATTACCATTATTTCAGCATACCTGAAAACTTGAAATTTATCATAGCCGAGGTCTCTCCATAATTCAAACGCTCTGCCGAGATTGATCTGTGTTTTCGTCAGTCGATCTGACTCACTTTTGGCCTGACGAGCTTCAGCAGATACATTTTTGTTTTGTTTTGTGTTTTATATGTGGAGTGTGTGTTGGGCTGGACGCAGGAGTGTATTGGTGTTAACAGACTCCACGTCGTTTGCTGCAATGCCGTCGCATAGACTGTATGTAAAGGAGAGAGGCTCGGGAACGAGCATGCACGTCACATCCGATGGATTTCGCAGAAAAGCACCTTTAAGTATCTTTTGTAAATGGGCCTTAGAAAAAAAAACATTACTTGTCTGCATCACGTGACATATTTTAAGATATCAGTGCAAGTTGCCTTGTCTGTGAAACCAAGGGGAAAAATACTTTTTTGAATGTTTGCAGACCTTTCAAAAATAATGATTTCATAACCTAATGGGAACATTAGGAAAACATTCTTAGAACATAGCATTGTCAGCAGGGTGTGTAAAACAGAACGAATGGGTTCGATTTTACAATAAAATGTGATTATCACGAATGTTGCAGTGTGCATGTGGATAAAATAAGCTAATAGAAACTGCTTACATGTTGAACGCAGTAAGTTTCTTCAGTGTGGACAGAATTTCCAAAGTGTCGTCCTCGCTTGCAGTGAAACAATCGCTCTGTACATGAGAGGAATACCTTTTAATTAGACTCTATTCTGTAAGGTACAGTCACAATAAATCAATGTCATAGAGCAAGAGCATCTACCCCTGGCTATCAGAGTTCACGGTTCTTTAGTATACTCACACTCAGTGATTGTCCTAAGCATGTTCCCAGTGTGTTTGTCCAGTGCTGGATGAGGCGGTCAAAGCTGGGTTGGGCCAGGGAGTGCCAGGGCGAATCCTGAGCACAGAGGCTCTGGTAAGAACGAGCAGCCGTCTCCAGCAGCCCAGGGTCTGTGTGTCTGTCCACCACAGCTTCCAAATCAGCCAGCAATGCCTGCACATACTACACCAAACTGTACATTAAAAGTGCTCTAGAGAACGGTATCTACTGTTAAAAAGTTTGGGGTCAGTAAGATTTCAAAAGACATTTTGTACCGTTACAAAAGAAAAAAAAAGATCACTGTATTCAACATTAATAATAATAAGATGTGCACCTAATCTGCATATTAGAAATATTTCTGAAGGATCAGGTGACACAGAAGTAAGGAATGCTGAAAATTCAGCTTTGCCATGACAGGAATAATTAACATTTTAAAAATATATTAAAATAAAAAGTATTTTAAACTGAAATAATATTTCACAATAATACTGTTTTTTATACAGACTTATTATGCTAGATCTATTATTTTATACAGTGAATTCATGAGTGCATCAGATGACACACACAAACACACTCACCTGTAAGTTTTCCGGATCACAGGTGTCCGTTTGGAAAAACTGAGGTATTCTTAGGAAGGAGGTCAGTTTTTCAGCATCCTCTGAGTACTAGAGTATGTGATTAGATATCAGGTGATCAGCTGTGCTCAATTTATGGGGAAACAGTCATGGTTTAAACGAACAGTGCACTTATTTTACTTTTACCTTAGATAACAGCTCAGGCAGCACTTTAATGAAGTGTTCAGTGAGTGTAGCGCAGACATCAGTTTGTAACTTTTTCTCTTTAGTACTTATCACCTACAAACAAACATAGATATGCAGCTGGCAATTACTTAAAGCCAATCTGTAAAAAAGTGAATGGCTGGAGTCTTAAAAATAAAAAATATCTGACAGCCATCTAATGAAAGTATCTAAATGAGAGATTCAAAACAAAGTCTCACCTTTTTTCCTGCTCCTCTCCCTGACAAAGGTGGACCCTCTGCAGCCTGCCTGACTGATACCAACATGAGCTCAATCACAAAGGCTTCCTCGGCACTGCTCAGAGCTGCGGTTCATATAAATATACAGGCACAGCACAAAAAAAGTGGCAGTTTCTTTCAGTTTCAACCAGTGGAGATAATTCTGGATAGCAATCAATTTTATATTTTATTTTATATGTAATCATTAAAACATTAGTCAAATCTACAGTGTAGTTTAAATATTAAAAATAGGGTAGCTGTGTATTTAATTGTAAATGTTAGTTAAAGAATGAACATTTCTGCTAAGGTGCGATAAGCAGGTAAGCTGTTAAAGTGTACTAGCCTTGTTCTTGACAGGACTTGTGAGGTAAGAGCAGTGAGGTAAGTCCGGTCCAGTCTTTCAGCAGAGTTCCAGCACTGTCCCACAGACTATCAACGAGGTACAGCACATGCTGGTGCAGCTATAACACAAGGGAGAGAACTAAAATCATTATTTTAAAATCACAAAACTCTGACCCATGTTTGATTATGCCTGGGGTTATTTCCATATCCCACTTTTCTCTCTTCTTTAATCCTTTCTATCAATGACACAACAACAAAAACATTTACAGTAAACACAGGACACATTCTTGCGTTCTTTCTGCAATATTTTTAGATGACTGGATAATGTCCATCATAATGATGTTTGTGATAATCCCAATGTTTAAATGTTATTCAATGTTATTATTTTTACTTGTATTTCATTTTCATATTTAGTGTTCATATTTATTTTTTTATTTTATTGCACCATTAAAAAAGGTTATATGATTTTTTTATTATTATTTTTTTACGTTTATTTTAGGGCTGTGCAAAAATTAATCGCGATTAATCGGATCCAAAATAAAAGTCTGTGTTTACATAATATATTTGTGTGTGCTGTATATAATTATTTTGTATATATAAATACACACACATGCATGTATATATTTAAGAAAATGTGTTAATTCATATATAAAATATTTATATTTGTATAATTTAGATTATGTATTTATATATATATATATATATATATACAGAATTTAAGCGCAAATAGTTCTTAAATATATACATGCATGCATAGGTATTTATATATACAAAATAATTATATACCGCACACACAAATATATTATGTAAACACAGACTTTTGGATGCGATTAATCGCAATTAATTTTTGCACAGCCCTAGTTTATTTTGATTTAAATGTTTATTGCTCCATTCACTACTCACAATATGCTATTTTTAAGTTAAAAACACAAACAAAAACACACTTGGAGTTAACAAACCTCGCTTTCAGTGTGGAAGTGGATAAGGGATCGCACTCTGGTTAAGAGTAATTCTCTGTGTCTATCCTGATCGGAGGCTCCCTCTCTGGGCCTTGATAATTCAGGGTTACTTAGCAGCCTAAGAGCAAAGAAATTACAGTGTTACACCAAAATGTACATATATGTACATATGGAAGACAAATGGGGAGGCTTTAGTAGAATGACTCATAACATAAGCAGTCAAAAACAATCAACACATACCTATTGTAGAGGAATTCACCCGCAGTGATAGCTAGAGGTCTGTGAGAGCAGTACACTAACTTGAAGACGTTCTTATGGTCATCAGGACTCAGAACATCCTCACAGGATCTGGCACAAAAGGGAATAATTTCAGCAATTACTTGTGGAACAGTCAGGAATATGCTTTGCAGAGAAGTGAAAGTTTGGATGATCACACTTTATGAGGAATAGTCAGCATGAGGAGCAAGGGGGAGATACTTACTGGGACATGACCATGAGCAATCTCACGGCCTGTATGGCCACTTCATGGTCTTTATCCAGAGTCAAAGAGATCATCCTCTCCTTCAACAGAAACAGCCGTCAATCGCTCATGTAAACACTTTAACTACCCGCTATGAGAGCAATCTCTCAAAAACCTACAATAGGACTTGAGTTAGAGACCCACGATGCACTTAAACGGGTCTTTAAATTACAGTTGTACTAATGTACTTGCTGTCATTATTGAGGGTATGGTGAGGGTGGGGTCCTGTGGGAAGCCATCAGGCCAGTGAGCCCAAGGCAAAACCTGAGGGGCTTTCTAGCCTGTCAATCAGCAATCCTGCCCTCCTGCTGGCCCACTATAGTTTCACTGGACCTGAACTTGCATACTGCCAAAAAAGCTTACAGACTGCATCCATTTGAGAAGTTAGGGCAAAACAGCATGACTGCAAGAGTTTGAGGACAAACTTACAGCCAGTAAACAACTCTCCAACTTTATTTGTTTTTTTTACAGAAGTTACTCTCAGGAACAATTTGAGCTTAAAACGGTCACAGCGTCTCGCAATACAGTCATGTTAATTTTAAATTTTGTCCTAATCACTGGCAACAGCAACAAGCTTTTGTAAGTTGCTTGCTTTCTCCACTCCAATATCCCTGATCCATTGGCTGTGATTGTGGCGTGGTGTAGAGCATTTTTGTGTAGAATTCACGGAACAAATTTGCTAGAAACATATTGTTATTCTGGCTCGTTAGGACATGATATGTATTCAGATTTTTGCACTTACACACTAGTCTATGCCATGTTCTAGTATAAACAGTACGAGTAGTGTTAACATTACAAAAGTGCACTTCTAATACCCAGATGATGCACTGAAGTGTGCAATGTTGGACTCTTCATTCACTCTGCTGTCACAGCTTTCATTGCATACAGAAGGACTTCCATGACAAAATAACCATAAAAAAACATAAAATACACATAAAGTACACATTAAATAGTTGTGTATAGAGCATTATTTGTGCCACAACTAGTGTAAGAAAGTGGAAGCAGTTGTTACCTTAAACCGTATCGTAAAAAGGTCCATTTTGGAGCTACTTTGGTCCTGATAAAGTCCCTGCAGACCCAACACGCATTTCAGACGCACATCAGGTTGCTGCAGAATATACAACAAATAAAACGTGGTCAAAAATCAACTCAACTCATCAACAACAGTCGGAATAAGTAACTTTTCTTTAAACACTATACTACTGGGTCACCCACCTTGTCATGCATCATCCATCCCACATACTTCAGGTAGCTGTCGTTCAGAAACACAGAACTATACAGCTTCATCCACACCATCAGTTCCTCCATACAGATCGCTCTGATTTCAGGAATCACGTCTCTGAAATTCACCACACAGTGATATTACAATGTTCAAAGGAAGTAAGGGCTATAAGTGTGGTTGAATTAAGGATTACCTGTATCTCTTCAGGAAGACTCCTTTGAAAATGGCATCCATCATGTTCTCAATTTCAAATTTCCTGTCTTGTAACTGAGGAATGAAAGTAATTCGTTCAGTCTGGTTCACATATTGTGTGTTCATATTTTTTTTCCTGTATATCAATATTACCATTCAAACATTTGGGGTCAGTAGGAGTTTTTTTTTTTCTTTTTTTTATTCACCAAAGATTCTAAATAAAAGGATTTACTGTTATTTGATCAAATAAATGAAGAGTTCAGATGCAAAAGCCTCTAAATGCCATTTGAAATTTTCTTCTTTAATGATGATTTTTATCAAACTTGTATATTTAAGTTCAGTGATTTCACTTAAATAACAATTAATAGGTAATTATCATTGCCATTTAAGTGAAATCACTGAACTTAAATATACAAGCTTGATAAAAATCATCATTAAAGAAGAAAATTTCAAATGGCATTTAGAGGCTTTTGCATCTGAACTCTTCAAATGCAGCCTTGGTGAGCATAAAACACTTCTTTCAAACACATTTACAATCCTACCAACACCAAACTTCTGAATGGTAGTATATACCATTTATATTTTTTTAATATTCCACCTACAGTATTAGTTACAAGTGGAGGTCTGGTGATTTAAAAAAAAAAACTTGGGTATCTTAAAAGTTATTTAAAGTGCAAATCATGTACTGTCTTTAGCAGACATTTGTATGACTGTTTGAATTGTATACTATGTCACTTACATCATTGAGTGTCGGTGTATAGTATACAATGCGATTCAAAACTTATCTATTGTTTTCATGTACTCACCAAACCCAAATTTTACTCACATTTGGACTTGGCGAGTGTCAGTTTTGGACCCTGACAATACTTCAGAAAGAACTATGTATAGAAATGTTGAACTCTTGTTGTCACAGTCTAACCTCACTGATCTTTCTCTGGATCCTGTCCAGCCGCTGAGAAGCCCGTTTACTGGCCATCTTAGCCATCTCAACCTCATACAGCCGCTGACTGTTATCGACACTGACACTGAGGTTGAGAGCCACATTCACCAAAGCGCTGAGCAGCTTCATTGCTGCAGAGACACACACAACAGTGGCAAAACATCAGCATTCGGAATATGCGTGAACCAGCCCATTCTCATCCCAAGGCGTCATATAGGTGACGCTTTGACATTGCGTCTACATCCGATGCACATGGCACCCTTTAGCGTCAATATGAGACGCAAATATATATGGGCCAGAAAGCGCCTCCTAGTGGTCTAACCCATACCTAAACCTACCCATAACCAAAGCGTGTTATATTGACGCTAAAGGGTGCCATGTGCGGCAGATTTAGACGCAATGTCACCTATATGACACCCTAGGATGAGAATGCATTGGTGGTTCAGCCAGGTCAGGGGGAATTCATGTTCAGAGGGGAACTTACCTGCTAGCGTACAGGTGTGCCTGAAAGCGCGAACTCTGGAATCGGAGAGCTCTGTCAGCAGTGAAATGAGTGTGTTCAAGAGGTAGCCATCAAAGATGACAGAGTTCTGACACTGGGCCACTAGCACCGATACAAACTCACAGAAGTGTGAACGAAACCTCTTCCAGTACAGCCCGGACATGATGAGGGGATACTCGCCACTGTCCTGAGAAGGATGAGGAGACATTTAGTTTTAAATTTAAAATAAGTTTGGAGTTAGTAAGATGTATTTAAAGCAGTAGTTCACTTTTAAAAAAACTTTTGCTGATAATTTACTCACCCCCATCCAAGATGTCCACGTCTTTCTTTCTTCAGTCGCAAAGAAATTAAGGTTTTTGATGAAAACATTCCAGGATTTTCTCGGTTCAAGGTCCAAATGAGAGTTTCAGTGCAGCTTCAAAGGGCTTTAAACGATTACAGACGATGAATAAGGGTCTTATCTAGGACCCTTCGAGTCATGAATTGAAAAAAGATTTTGATGAACGAGTTTGAACAGGAGAGTCATGAACGCTCATCACAGAACAGAGCAAGGCGAGCATTGTGCTTATAAAACTTTATTTTTTAAATGAGCGATCGTTTCGCTAGATAAGACCCTTATTCATCGTCTGTAATCGTTTAAAGCCCTTTGAAGCTGCACTGAAACTCTCATTTGGACCTTGAACCGTTTGGTTCCCATTAAAGTCCATTAAATGGAGAAAATCCTGGAGTATTTTCATCAAAAACCTTAATTTCTTTTCGACTGAAGAAAGAATGACATAGACATCTTGGATGACATGGGGGTGAGTAAATTATCAGCAAATTTTTTTTTTTAAAGTGAACCACTCTTTTAAAAGAAATGAATACTCTTAAACCGTACCATGTCAAGAGGCCACGTGACAGTTAAAATCCACGGAAATGCAAGGAACTTCTTAAATTGTAAACCTGTGTCCTATGATTACATAAAGGCATCAGTAAGAGCAAAGAACACGGGAAAGCATTCAATGAGGACGGAGTATTCTGAATGACAAACCTCATCCAGATCTTCCACCATTTTACTCATGACGTCAGTACCCTGTTTGCTCTGAAACATCTCTGCTGTGACCATCCCTACAAAACACACATAGCATTCACATCCTGAACTATGGTATTTGTTAGATACAAGCCACAAAAAACTAAACAACTAAAAATTAACCAATAACATCAAAATTGTCCATTTTAGACGTCAATAGTATTTAAAAAAAAATGCTATTATGAAAGAGAGCACGGTTGCCTTTGCATCCTGAACACTGGATAAAGAAGCTGATGAGATCGAGCAGTGCTGTGTCTCTGTCAACGGTGTACGCATCAATCCAGTCATCCACCACAGCCTTGCACAAAACAGACCAAACATCCATGTAACACAGATTTGTTTAAACTTATATGATCTAAATAGAATTTTGTGACCTCCCAAATATTTATCTGTAACAGGGGTGATCTAGATGGATGTACCTGCATGGCGCTCCTGCCCATGCTGACCACCTCAAACAGGGTGACGGCTTCCACATCTCCATTTTTGAGCTGTTCGTTCTCTGCTCTGCCCAGGCTGCCATTACTGCTCTTTGAACGCTTTCGCTTGGCATTTTCAGAGCATTCCCGGGCTTTCCTCTTTCCTCTCTGCACACAACAAAAAATAATACCAGATTACAACTGATCTTACAGTTTACCTCAAAGGAAATTGTCTGTGCTATAATGAAAGTCTATGAGATGTAACATGTTGTAAGGTTGTTGTTGTTGTTGTTGTTTTTTTTGTGTGTGTGTGTTTCAGTTTTTGAGAGAAAGGAGTGGTATCTCTTACCACAGTCTTCTGTCTGTTTTCATTTCTCTCACTTGAGACGTGAAGCACCGATGCACAGGAAGAGACGTCGACTACTGAGTTCTCTCTGAAAACAGGATGCACAGGCAGTTGTTTCTATGTACACATAGCACACCGTAAATATATAATGTAATTTTGAAAATAATGCAGAGGTAATTTTCATGTGTCTCACTTTTGCACCGATCTGGACAGTAAAGTTGGCTCTGCTATCATCTCGCATCAACTGATGCTCTTCTGAATTACAACAAAATAAAAATAATAGAAGTGAGTATCAAGTACTTCAATGTTCCTATATCACTGACAATAATGTTGCACACTAATATTTGTTACACACTAATCATAAAATATAAGAACAAAAATGTTGTTATATGCAATTTGTAATAAAATGCAACATCATGCATCTAGAAAGAAAAATATCATATATCTTTGCATTTTATTTACACAGTTCAGTTTTGTATTTATATAAAACAAATGAGATTAAATAGAATTGCAGTACATACAACAGAATTAAATACAAATACAGTGAACCTGTGAACCTTTTGAATTTGTAAATTTATTTTACTTATTATATTTAATGATTATATACACTATAGTTTAACAATGTTATGATCACTTAAACACTCTCTTTTAATACATTTAAAATAGTTATTTTTCAGGACAAAATTAGTGTTAATACAGTAACAGAGTTAATCTCAACCTTTTAACTATCATTGTTAATATAAAGCAATATTTGAAAGCCCCTAATACGATAATATCTGGAACTGTTAATGTCTGATGACAAAGCTAACTGCTTTCATGTTTGTTTTATATCACAGAAGCTAAAAAAAATAAACAAACACGAGCTCTTGCCGCGAATTTCCTTGATTTTTACAACAATCAACAGAAAATCGTTCATTTACATTAGTAAATGCAAACGTTCAATTTGTTTGTCAAAATATTTCCAAAACGTTTTATACTTCGACTTTCATTGATACGGACATGAACATAAACTCGGAAGACACACAAAAGGGATTAGGTGACATAGCGACCTCTTCTTGGATGCCATTGGCTGAGATGCACGTCAACAAAACAAAACCAAAATACTGATTGGCTAGTTTGAGTGTCAATCAAAAATCTCTCATTCCTCTGTTACTGTGTCATTTCTATAACAAAAGCCTCAAATGAGAAGAACCTGCAGTTTCATTCATCTGAATGTTTGAACGGTGCAAACCGTTGCTGTCAGGTTAAAAACACACTTTGCATGCCATAAGGTTTATTAAAAACCAATAAGCAACGAAAAGATAATCGGGAGATTAGCGTCTGTTAATATCTCTGTTTATTATATATATCACGATAATTATGCAAACACGCAAATCGATTAATCTTACCAGTGACAGCCGTCATCTGGATTGGAAGATCAATGTAAACTGTCTGCACTAATAGATTGGGCTACTTCCAGTTCTTCGTAGCCGCGCGCACGTCAACGAGAGAGCGCTGTAGGCTACGTCTGACGTCAACCCATAAAGAGGTAGGCTAGGCCATATATATTACATAACTTCAGCATATAATATTAGTAATAACTTGATTTAAACAGCCAGCAATTTTCATAAACTGCTTAAATTTATGTTATGTTAATTTATGTTTAATTTATTTATAATTTTATACAGTATTCTTCTAAAGTGATAAATAAAATGAATTTTGAATAAATATGTAAATATGTAATAAAACAGTCTAATATATAATAAATTGAGAAATTCAGAAGGTTCACAGCTACAGTACAGATTGATTCTGCATTCTATATATATATTTATGTATATTTTCTTTTTTTTTTTTACTGTTAACCAATACTTATCATGGTCACCTTGTTTGAGTTTATTTGTGACAATGACCAGGCTATACACTATACATTATATGAAATCTATACATTATATGAAATCACACATGTAATAAATGCTGATGAACACTCCTTGCACTCATCAATGGGAAGAACATGTGCAACAGTCACTTCAAGTATACAGATGAATTATAAAAAAATAAATAAATAAATAAATAAATAAAAAAATTTAAAGAAAGAATATGAAAACTCATGAAAACTCACGAAGCAAACAATAAAAAAAAAATATCCAAGAAAGGTACAATAAATTACTCAGAAGTGATATTCGGAATGTTAACTTATATGACAACAATGTTTCATCATGGTCTTAAAAATAGATTTGTATAACATTGTTTATCACAGTCTTATGTGTGGTAGGAGATGAACAAAATCAAGTGACACTCAAAATGATCATTTTTCGAGAGAATCCCTTTTATTCTGTGACTCTTCCTCGCCATCCACTTGAGGCACTGTGGATCCAGTGGTTAGGAGAGGTTAGAGCCAGGTTCCTTGAACGGATTGAACTCTTCGCTGAGCTCTTCTGAGAGTGTCAGTACCGTTGATACAATGTTTTGTGTTATCTCTGACACCCTGTGAAAAGTAAATCCATTACTTATGCATGATTACTCTCTTCTGATTCTAACAAATGGAATCAAAACTCACCAGCTCAATAGATGTGCTGGCAACTGAGGATCCAGCTTGGACCCGTCCTCTTTCGAAAGAGACATTTTCAACTGCTTGAAATTGGCCTCAATATCCTTTCTTATGATGGAGAATGGCAAGATGTCTTTGAAAGACTTTAGCACTTGCTGTAACAGAGACCAAAAAAAATGAATGTTGTCCAGAATCAAACATTGTTATGCTTTTTATGTATAGATAATGTTAAGTGAATGAAGATTAAGTCAAACAAACTCACATAAATTGCTGATAGCTGATGTGCGATGTACTTATGACTCCCCAGATGCTTCACATCTTCATTTACCTGCTGACTGAGAACCAGCAGCTGGTTCAGCCTTCCAATATAAGGAAAATAAGCTGGAAAGTGGAAACATTTTAATCAACGTGATTAATGGGCTTTGCGTCATTAAAGGACACTATTTTATACAAATATATAAATAAAATCTGATATTCTAGCACTTTTTAATTATGCATGTTTGTTCATTTTAATATAAATGTAGTATACATGTATCCAGTTTGTAAAAGAATGCTAAAAACTATAGCAAATTACTTTTCGCATGCTATGTATTATGTTGTCTTATTAGTATTATTATTATGTTTTAACTTTTTTTTGTTATGCATTTTATGTATAGGCATACTAATTTTATTTGTGTAATATATTGAAATGGATGTTATTTTTTTATCTTACTTTATAGTAATTACGGTATTTGTACTTTTTTCATGTGAAGTACTTGGTACTTATTGTGATGCTTTTTTTTAAAATTGTAGAACACCAGAAGCTGCATTTCTTGTATAAAAGGCGAAATACAAATAAAGTTTATTATTATATAGGCTATTATATTGTTATTATAAAGTTTATAGACTATTATTATAGTCTCAACCATTGGGTGGTGAATGTTACAGTACTCACGCATTCCAAAATAATGACCATTCTAGCCAATTATTCTACTTCTTTGGTCTCACCATCTGAAAGAGATTTTCCCAGCGTGTCAATAGGCCTTCCGTGTATCATATAAACTTCCACTCGAGGCAATATAGCGAATAAATTTATAACATCCAAATATTCCTAAAGAAATGGAAATAAATGGGAACATATTATCCAAAAATTATAATTGAGTTTAAAAGAGGAATGGTTAATTGGTGATTAGTTAGCCTACCTCAAGCTGAAGCACCGGTTCAGACGAATTTTCAAGACACAGGTTCATCTGATTTATTATCTCAGCCCCTGTTGACACAACCAGATTCAGAGGTTGTACATGTGATACTAATTATACTAATAGGCTACAGTAAAGTTATTATTGTCACCATTATAGTTTTAAGCTTACCATGTCTCTTAAAACTTTCAGACTCCTCGGGACTAGAGTCCTGTTTAAGATTCTCCTGAAACGGCAAATGTAGATTAGATGTTTGAATGTTGAGACAAACACATAGCCTACATGCAGCATCAGTGTAAGTGTCTCACCTGATGGACCTGAGCTCTGATCAACAGATCCAGCTGGCTGCAGAGACACAGCATCTCCAGTGCCACCTGCTCACTGCTCAGGAGAATGGGCATCAAGGGCTTCTTCACACACACCTCAACTGTAAACAACGAGAAAGAAAGCATGTGTTCATATTCAATCAGATGATCATTTCATTAAACAACATTTTATTGAAGAGATAGGCATTACCTTTGAAATGTGAACGATAAGAACAAGGTTTGCAAAGCGGATCCGTCAGACTCACAGCTGCCATTGTCACCGTAATAATCGCACCAGTGACATATGTATATGACTAATACTCAATGTATTAGTTTATTTTATCCATTAAGGGCGTTTGTTATGGCAAAGGGGCATTTAAGCGGTCCTCCTCTCTCCATTGTTTTCATTCATTCACACCGCGGCATGAGATGTCAAATAAAAGGCGTGGCCAAAACGACGAGAACCCACCGAAATGTGCCGGTGTTCGGTGAATCTGCAGTGATAACTGCCGTAGAAATAGAATAAAGTGGCTGGAATAGTCAGTTTATGACACAAGTGTCGGAATGGGCGGGCTTAGTGGCCCAGGCTGAGTCGAAATTAAAAATACATACAGTTTGACGTTGTGTATTTTCAGTTCATATGCTTTGATGTTTCTTAGTTGTATTATTTAGGAAGATTTAAATTTCTATAGACCGCTAGTGAAGCAGAACGTAATTGAAATGTCACGAGGAACCGGTGACTTTTTTCCGGGTGGTGACGTGCATAGTTTTCAACCGCCTAATTTTTTTAACCCCCATGGTTAATTTCTCATTCATTAGTCACTTTATATCTAGGCTGTAATGTAATGTAATAAAAACAATTAAAAAAAAATGTAATAAAACGTCATCGACATTATTTTGTTTAATTACGAAGGTAAACCACTATGGCAAATGATTTAACTTACCTTTTTATCTTACATTTATCATAAATTTGATTATATTTTCATACACAATTTTATAATTCTGAAAAAGGCACAACGAGAATGCATAACTATGATGTAGCCTATTACAATTACACCCAAATCTAATGTTAGACATTTCTGTATTGACAGATAAGGATAACAATTTTGTTTTCTACGAAAAATAAGTAATTGTTAATGAAAGGGAGGAGTTATTTCCAATTTTTATTAAATAGTAATAAACAAAGACAAGAAAATGTTTTAGAGCTCTTCCATGATTCCAATGAATTATAATAAAACACGGCTTATTTAAATGTCTCCTATTTCAAGTGACATAAGAAATGAAAGTAATGCAATCAAAATAAACATTTAAATAGTGTGCTGATAAAGAAAACATCAATACTCACACAGTACTGATATCTTGTATTACAAAAAAAGACAAGAATTTTTCTGCAAAGTCTCAAAAAAATACAGCTGTAGTTAAACACTTTTTTCTATCACAATCATTTCCATAAGAAGTGCATCTGAAAAAAAATAAATGCGTTAGAAGAACTTCAAGCTATTTAAAAAAAAAAGAAGTCCTGCTTTTGTTACAATTTTTAATTTACATGCTTCATTATACAATAAAAAAATGTTCCATCATATTTCTGCTCCCTTTATTGACGATATGATACACCCTTCAGAAGAGTTCATTGGCTGCAGCAGAAAACCTGAATCTCCCCGGAGTTAGGGATAAATTTATTAACAGACAAGTCTGGAGAAGTTTCCATAGAGACACCAAGTTATGGCCGTCCACCAGGGTTCAGCGTGAGATTAGCCATAAGCTCATGAACTGCAGCAAATATTGTGCACTCCCCTGTTAGAAAAAGGTTAAGAGTTAATATTGATAAGTGAATGAAGGAAAATAAAACATACCAAAGTTTTAAAAAATCATTAAATAAAACAAATAAAAGATGCATATTCAAACATTCAAAAAGCACTAATCTACCTGATCGTGGTGGATGGTGTTCATTGAACCTCCTGAGGATGGAGCTGACCATCAAGGCCGCGGCTCCAGAGGAGCTGTGCTGGCGGGGGATATCGGCCTGTTGGGTCAGTCCAGTAGCCATGTCGTACACAATGGGCACTATGATACTTATGGGCTCCTGGGGTACCAGTGTCCTTTGGGTCAGCTGGAGCTGTAGAAGAGCATCTCTTCATGTTAATATATGTCGGGAATCAACAGTAAATTCAAAACATAGAACATTACAGACCTGGTGGGTGTACAATGGCCAATAAATAAATCAGAATTCAAAGGTTCAGCAGTAGAGCAAGAGTTGATTTGATCCATTGAGAATTGGTTGTACACTCAGAGTGTTGAAGGAGTGATTAAAATCACTTACAAAGAATAGCATCTTGGTCTTCAGCACCACAGCAATGGTTCCTGGTGGGGCAATTGGAGGAGCGCTGGGTGGGATGGTCAGACAAAACTGCACGTTCCAATTCAGCTGGGCCGCTTGATCTGGAAACTAGAAGAAAACGGTAGGGGTTATGTTTGGGGTCAGTAATATATATATATATATATATATATATATATATAATATTTTCAGCATCATTACTTTAGACTTCAGGAAACTCAGTATATTTGTGCAGTGTGTGCATATCAAAAGATTATATCCGATTTGTCTCAAGATTAACACCAGTAACATGTTTTTTCTAAGATCATTTACAAAAGCTACTTAAATCTATGGAACTAAGGCCTAATCCTGGCTTAATCTAAGCAATGTTTAGAAACATTGCTCAAGAAACATTTCTTATTGTTATGAATGTTAAAAACAGTTGTTTTGCTTCATATTTTTGAGGAAGTCCTTATACATTTTTTTTCAGGACTCTTTATGATGAATGAAAAAAATTAAAAAGAACAGCCTTAATTTTATTTTTTACAGTGTAAATGTCTGTCACTTTTGATCAATTTAATGTTTCCTTGCTGGAAACAATTCTTTAAAAAAAAAATTGTACTGATCGCAAATTGTTGAAAAGTAGTGTGTGCTTATGCAAAAAAGGCAACATTTTTTCAAATAAACAATTTGTGCTTACCAACTCCAATTTCATGATGCGAACACAGTCTCTGAGGATGTTGGTAGGAGCTCCCAACAGCTTCGTGAAGGCATTTAGTGTGTTGTATTTAAAGGGTGGTCCTGCAACCTGCAAGGTAAAAGTGAAAGACAATGTATAGCACTTGCATGACTGGAGAATAGCTGGCTTGATTTCACTTGGCTCAGTGAACTGATTTTCTTTAAAAAGTACAAAAAAAAAAAAAAAAAAACACTAATTGCACCAAACAGAATAGCAAAAATAAGTGTTTTCAATGTGTAAATAGTTAAATGTGGGGTAAGCAATATTTGATAAACATCAATAAACGCTGTTTAAAAACGTTGGCAGGACCAACAACCAGACTCAACAACAAACGTGTAGCCAATCAGCATTAGGGGGGCAACGGGTCATATGGCGGTGGCGGAGAGAGAACGAAGACTGTAGAGACAGTGCGAACACAGGCTGATGACTACTAGAGAACGCAGTGTTTACTGTTTAGTGTCCTTGTTAGTGCACCCGCCTCACATGCCAGCGATCGGGGTTTGAGAGTGACTGAACAGGACTGTTAGGATTGGAGGGTGAGCTTTGGCGGTGGAGCAATAAAGAGAGGGGTATGTTTGTTTGGGTTGATTTTAAGCATCAACAATATCCAGCAACGACTTTGAGAAATAACATACTGCTCCTTTAAGCCGGTTTTTCCAAACACGTGACATCGGTTGAGCCAATGGTGTCAGAATAAGCTCATCAGGGCACTCAAACAAACAGATTGCAATTCTGTCTGCTGCCACTTTCCAAAATATAATGAAAGAGGAAATTTGAGCTTCACTGAACACCACATCACATGATAGTAAGCTAGTTGATGATAGGAGTTCATTTCCTACCCTGGTCTCAAAGAACTTCTCTAGGACCTGCAGCTCCTCCTGCGACCAGGGTCCAGTGTTTTCTGGTGTGACTTTTAGCTGCAAAGTCTGGTAGGATTTGGGGTTGAGTGCCACTCTACATTTAAGCACATCCGTCTTAAACATGATGACGCCTGGTTCGTTTGAGTTCACAATAGTAAGCTGCAAAGAGAAAGTAGTCATGTGTAATTCAAATAAACTATAGACCATTTCACAAGATGTAAACAACACTGGTCCAGAAGCACTTCCTGTTTCAGTTTTTTAACACTACATAAAAGCTGGGATAAAAAACAACCAGCAGAACATTTAAAACTGAATCAAAAAGTTAAACAAACACCTTTAAGATGTTTTCTTTACATGTGAAATAAAGAAAACAGTTACAAACTGAAACAGGAAGTGTTTCTGGACCAATGTTGTTTACATCTTGTGAAATGGTCTATACAAGCAGAATCAACATTCTGATGTGTCAAATGATGAGGTTATAAAAACAATATTTGAACGGTTTCTGACTCACGTTGGGTTCTATCTGGATGATTCTCTGTAGGTGTCGTCTCATGATGACAGAGCCAAGGAAGCGCTCAAGAGGTGAGCACAGGTAGCTACCCGCCAGCCCTGGCACCGGGCACGGCATGGGTGAAGGCAGAAGCAGCACGTGTAGTTTGCTGTGGGTGAGGATGGTTGGAATAGAAGCAGCCCAGGACCGTTGCGGCAGTTTTCGAGGAGGGGGCATTGCCTGTGAACCTGCACACACACACACACACACACAGTGATTGGAATAATTCAGCTACTGCATATTGTTTGAAGAAATACTCAAATGTGAATTAATTTAAATTATTTTATTTACATCAAACCTAGTCAATAATAGTAATTATCGGGATATTTTATAATTAATTTATATCGGGATAATTTATAATTATCGGGATATATCGGGATATTAGATATTTTCTCACATACACCGTCAGGAAAATATCTAATAATATTTTACCCCAAAATGAAAAAAATAAATATATATATATATATATTTCAGATAAAATTAACAGTCTAATTTTAAAAACATCAAGATATTTTTAATTGCAGCATAATTTAAGACAATTAAGCACAAAAAAAACTGCAATAAAAACAAAATGCATTCTCCTTATATATTTTTGTTGAAAACGTTACTGCTTAATTGTTCCTCTGGAAATCATGATAAAAAAAACATCTAAATTCTTTGATGAATAGAAAGCTCAAAAGAACAGCATTTATTTGAAAAAGAAATATTTTGCAACATTATAAAATGTCTTTACTGTCACAAATTAATATCTCCTTGCTGAATAAAAAAGTATTAAAGGGATAGTTTGAAGTTATTTCTTCTGCTGAAAACACAAAAGAAGAGATTTAGATTTTTTCAATACTGTGGAAGTCAATCAACTATTAGTTACCCATATTCTTCAAAATATCTTTGTTTGTGTCCAGCAAAAAAAAAAAAAAAATACAAATTTGAAACAACTTGAAGGCAAGTAAATGTTGAGAGAATTTTCATTTTTGGGTGAACTATCCATTTAATTTCTTTAAAAAAAAACTATCAATCCCCAAACTTTTGAAAGATAGTGTATGCATATTTTAAAAATATTAAGTAAAATTCTGGCTTTAAACATGTTTTGATATGACAGATCCATCTCTATGGACTTACTGGTACCAGCTCGAGGGGAGTGGGATGGGTCTGGAATGGGTGAGTGCAAAGAAGGGTTGCCTGGTGACATGCCAGTGATTCGTGCACCGGGGGAGGGTCCAGAAACCTGCGGGGAACCTGGCCAGGGGGCAACTCTTGGACTGGTGGACAAAATTGTGTAGGGTGAACTTGGGTCAAGAGTTCCTGCCAAAAAAAAGAAAAAAAAGCAATTGGACCATAATTCAAAATTTTGAGGTGGGTAGCAATTTCCATCGACAATATAGACAGTTATTTTTTTCAGTCCAGAGCAGTAATGGTGCTCCACACCGCCCCCCAGTAATGCACATCCCTAGTATAGGGAACTCTGAAACCAATATTTCTCTGTGAAGTCAGAGTTGGTTATGAGTTATGAAGCACCGTACTGATGCGATCCAGGCAAAAACTGATGCCGCAGATTCACTTTCTTTCACAGTTTCAACGGCAGACCAGTTATGACATTCTGACACATCAAAATGTATTGCATAGTGACATATTGCGACTAATGTGAGGTAGTAGACAATACCCATCCCTAATTTACAAAAAAATACACTATAATTCAAAAGGTTGGGGTCAGTAAGATATATTCAGCAAGTGTGCGTTAAATTGATCAAAAGTGACAGTAAAGACTTTTACAATGTTACAAAATATATTTATATTTCAAATAAATATTGTTCTTTTAAACTTTCGATTCATCTGAGAATCCTGAAAACTTTATAGTAATTTCCACACAAAAAAAAGTCATTACAGGAGTAAATTAGATATTAAAAAAAAAAAAATATATATATATATATATATATATATATATATATACATATATACATTTTATTATTGTAATAGTATTTCCCAATATTACAGTTTTTACTGTATTATTGACCAAATAAATACAGCCTTGGTGAGCATTAGATAAATCTTAGACCCCAAACTCGACTGGAAATGCACAAAACAAATATTATAAAACATTTATAAAAAATAAAAAAAAATCCAAATAAAATAAAATAAAGAAAGAAGTGGCCCAATCAATCAGCCTAAATATATATACATATATAGATTGTTTTTGAATGTTTTGTACCATCAGTCAAAAAACAGAAATAATACAAGCATCAAGAAAGTGCCCATTTAAGCCGACTAATTCATCCATGCGGAAGGTCGAGTGGTAGCAACAAATCAGAACTCTTTCACCAGCCCATCAAAGATTGAAAGTCTTGGTCCTCACAGGTAAGAAGGAAGGCTAATCAACAAAGCCCTAGATCCAGGCCTCCCATACACTTACCATGAGGGCTGGCAAAGTTGGAGGTCTGCCCCATAGAAATGCCCAGAGAGGAGGGAGAAGGGATGGGCCCAAAGGGAGAAGGGGCCCGCAGAGCTCCACTAGGGGAATTGGCTGCGTGGATGTTCCCTGCACAAAATTAACCAATCAGTGGCCTTATCAACATCTG
The DNA here is from genome assembly GCF_016745375.1 of Pimephales promelas. Next base: position 18,985,406 of record NW_024121210.1, read on the forward strand.
ACAAGAGTTCCCTTGCACACACGCTGCAGCTAAAGTGTGACAGGAGCTGCAGGCCCCGAATGGAGATGGGTGGGCACGTCTATGACTGTGGGCATGCTTCTCTGCCAGGATGCACGGTAATGGTGTCAAACACAGACTGACCAATAAAAGCATGCATGTCCACAGACAAGAGCAGCTCGTGGGACGTTTTTGCAATGAGTGGGATAACAATTAAAAAATGTTTCCTCTCCTTTTGATTCCCTAACACCATGGTGGCATGACCAGCACGGCACAGACAGCAAATGGACAGAATTTGACACGAGAAAAGACACGCATTTATACCTGGAGACTGCGTTGTCATCATGGAAGGGGAAGGAGGCACGTGGTATGGGTTGGGGGGCGATGTAAGGGGTGGGTACACCCCTCTGCCTGGAGGCTGTGTTTGAGTATGGGGCATGAAGCTGTCATCAATGCTTATCGGGGACGGAGGATTGTCGTCCTCATTGACTGAGCGTCTGCGCGCATCCTGGTTACTATCCACAAACATGTTTAAGAACGTCTGTGGAAAATAATGGAAGAGTGAAAATTAAACCCATGCACGCCTCTACTACTCCTCTACTGGATAAAGGGATAATAAATTAATTTAATTCTGTCATTTACTCATTCTCAGGTTGTTACAAACATTTATGAGGTTTTTTTTTTCAGCAGAACAGAAAAAAAACATGTTCAAGAATGTTGATCACCAAATAGTTTAAGTTTCCATTGACTTCAGTTGTATTGACAAAAAAAATGTTGGTTACCAATATTCTTCAAAATATCCTCTTTTGTGTGCAGAAAAAAGAAAGTCATACATGTTTGGAATTACATGAGGGTGAGTATATGACGACATATTTTTTTGGGTGGACTATCACTTTAATGACATGGTTTGCTCCACCCACCTTGAGTCCAGGGGCAGGGTAGAAACCTTCAACTATCTTGGTGTTGTCAAACAGACTGTAGGCCCCATCACGAATAGCAACCACACCTCTGCTACGGCAGTAGATGTCGATGCAGTACATGTTGCGGAAGGCCAGTCGGATGTGAGTTGGTGACTGGGGCAGAATAGAGAAGCACTGGTACGCTGTATTGGTCCTTTGGGTGAGTCCCAACATAGGCACTGTGGGTAGCTTGTTGATGGCATTTAGAGGTGCTAGAGTATCTGAGAGGATCTAAGAACAGACAAGTATGTGATATTGCAATATTACTAGCAGCTACTAATAAATAACACTTCAAATTGGTCAGTGGTGATTAATTTTGGTTTGAAAACATACCAACAGTGTCTTTATATTTACCAACATAATTAATAAAACACAAATTACAGGTCATTGACCAGTGACTGTTTAGATTTTAGTAAGTGAATAAAGTAAATTAAGCTTTATAGTCTGAAGGCTCTAGATACCTGTAGAAGTTGTACTACATTGGGTGTCTTGTTGAACATCTCTTGAAGTTGGTGGAGAATTATGTTGTGACAGTTGCTACAGCCTGAATTGGGCCCAACAGTGCCCAGGGCCAGATGGAAACGCTGGGTTACTGAATTCCACTGTATCGTCACCTAAAAGAAACAGGATGGATCTCGTAGTAAATAAAACAAGTCTGATTTAAAGTAAAATCACTAAATAAAGATCTCAAGAAGTTGAAAAGGTTTTTACCGAGCTGCCTTTGGTACTGCCATAACATAGAACCAACTTCCGATAATTATACAGTCGTATCTCTGAGAAAAGGCTCAAATATGATGGCATCTCTGGAAAATGTAGACAATTCATTTTTAATTTTAAGCAATACATCATGTCTTTTCCCATACCTATTTACTTTTCAAAAGTTCGGAGATGGTGAGATTCTTTTTTTTTTAAATGTTTATGAAATGAGTCTTATATGCTTACAAAGGCTTTATTTTATAAAAACAGTGATAAAGCAATATTGTGGAATATTTTTAGAAATCTTCAGCATCCGACTATAATCGACTAGTAGCACAGTCAGAATAAAAATAAAATAAATCGGAATGAAATTGGCCAAATCCGGATTGTAAGGGGCGGTTTAAACCTTTTCTAATCAGATTGAGAGGACATGTAAACTCTTGATCGGATTGAGAACCGAAACTGGAAAGTACTGTGCATTTGCGATAACAGAGATAGTGTAATGACGTTTTATGAGTGGAATGAATGAAGCGCAATTTTTTAGGGCACGTTCAAGGGATGTTTTACTGCAGCACAGCACAACAGTTCATGTGCTCATCATCACCTATTAGAATTTAGGACCCAAAATAGATAAATATTAAGTCTGCTCTTTAATACAAAGAAAATGTTGGACAATAGTATGCGCAAACAGGGGAAACTATGTATATTCGTGCAGTGTGGACATGTCAAAAAAATCAATTCCGATTTGAAGCTTCTGATATATAAACACACACATCAACCCGATCAATTTATTAAGTGTTAATGTAATCACTAAGTTCAGATTCATCAATCAGTAAATGTGTCCATGTAAATGTAACAAGTGTCACATAATCCTTCAGAAATCATTCTAATATCCTTATTTGCACAAGAAAAAAATTCTTATTTATTATCAATGCTGAAAACAGCTGTGCTGCTTAGTACTTTGTAGAAAGAAATCTTATCGCTCTGCCCCCAAACATTTGAAAGGTAGTGCAGGTCAATATCTCAATTAATACAAAATTACCAATTTGTCAGCTAAATTCTAAAACAACAGTAAACTATAAAATTAAAACAAATAAATGTACTATGACATAAAGGAATACAGGTTATAGCTGGTTATGGCAAAATCTACTAGTGATTTACCTGGTTAGAACAGTTACATACCAGGTAAAGAGCGTGAGAACTCCAGCACACATTCATAAAGCTGACTAACGCTGTTCCAATCATTCAAGAACATCTCCACCACTTTCCTGCCACCTACTGGCTCTGATAGGGGATTCTCATACGTCAAGTAGACATGCCGCATGGAAGCTGAATTGAAATAGAAAAGAAATTGAGAAAAGGAAAAAATGTGATCCCTCACACATCACTGTATTGTTTTGAAAGCCATTGCCAAACAAGGAACTCTCTTTACCTTGCTCTTTGTTGGATGTGCTGTTTAGTGGGCAACTGGAGAAAACCAGTTCTGCCACCCAGGTGCGATTATTGCGGCCCTGTAGTCTGAACGTGCAGTCCAGCAGGGAACGCTCTAGAGTTTTTCTCGTTTCCTCACTCACTCCCTTACAAGATGGAATTCTGAGAAAGAAGGAAAGCGATTAATACACAATTGTTCATAAGTTTGGGGTCAGTACATTTTTTCAGTGTTTCAAGTCACAAATTTACAGCAGCCATTACACCAGGCTTCAGTGTTGCCTGATCCTTCAGAAATCATTCTGATTTGCTACTCAAGAAACATTACAGTAATAATTGTTATTATTAGTGTTTAAAACATTTGTGCTGCTTAATATTTAAGGAAACTGATAAAAAGTTCAGGATTCCTTGATTAACTTCAGAAGTTTGACACATAAATCTTTTGTAACATTATAACTGTATATTCTGTAACCTGCAATCAATTTAATGCATCCTTGCCGAATACAAGTTAATTTCTTTACAAAAAAAAAAAAAATCATAACTCCATACTTTTGAATGGTAGTGTACATGGGACAAAGACTAAAATAATGAGAAAAAATTGCTATATGCACATCTACCACATGTGCCAATCTGGTTTATCAACTTCAGAGACGCTGGACTGACAGCCAAAGACAAATCTTACTTCAGAATACGTATAGCGTGGCTACAACCGTCTCCTTCGACCTGAACTCCCTGATGAGGAATCTCCATATTCGACAACTGCGAGTAAAAGACCATTCAGTAAACACAAAAAGTGACGTTTACGAGAAATAGCTTCAGATAATACAAAACTGCCATCACCATCTAATGGATATACAGTTACAGTACCTCACAGCGTAATCCGATGAGGGGCATGTTGGTGTCACACATAGCCACCAGGTGGGCAAGCTCCTTATTGAAGGCACACATTTCTCCTGACCTCTTGGGTTTCTTCGGTTCAATGGCACTTTGCTCTCCAGACAACTATGTAGAGACAAAAACAAGAATATTAATTACATACAATATAAAACTAAACACAATAGAGACAGTAACCTTTTTTCTGTATTGGGACATACATCTTAGGGGGCGGGGACAATCGGTTTTTGATTGAATGGAGGCAGATCTGAATGCAAACTTGCAGATGATTGGAAGAAAGTGGTTTAAGGTTTAAGCGGACCAAATGATTGGAGAAGTCTGGCAAGTCTCCAAGTCTGTTGCGTAACCGAAAGATCGATTTATGATCATTTAATTTAAAATTATAAGGTCAAAACTAGGGCTGGGCAACGATTAATCGCATCCAAAATAAAAGTTTGTGTTTACATAATATATGTGGGTGTAGTGTGTATAATTTTTTTGCATATATAAATACAACAATTCATACATGCATGTTTAATTTTTGTAAAAAAAAAAAAAAACAATGTTTTGACTAGGGCTGGCATCCAAAATAAAAGTTTGTGTTTACATAATATATGTGCGTGTAGTGTGTATAATTATTCTGCATATAAATACAACAATTCATGCATGCATGTTCAATTTTTGTAAAAAAATAAAAATGCTTTGATTAATCGCATCCAAAATAAAAGTTTGTGTTGTTTACATAATATATGTGTGTGTAATTATTTTGTATATATAAATACACACATATGCATGTATATATTTAAGAAAAAAATGTCTTATTAATATATAAAATATTAATATTTATGTTTAATATAAATTATGTATAAATATATATATACAGAATTATTCATGCAAATAATTCTTAAATATATACATGCATGTGTGTGTATTTATATATGCAAAATAATTATACACATCACACACACATTTATTATGTAAACACAAACTTTTATTTTGGATGCGATTAATCGCGATTAATCGTTGCCCAGCCGAGCCCTAGTCAAAATATATATATATTTTTTTTTAAATTAAACAAGCATGTATGAATTGTTGACAATAAGATCAATAACATGCCTTTAGAATATATGTACGGCAGAGTATGTGAGCGGAGTGGAGTGGGAGCGGAGCGAGGAGTGGAGCGGCATGATTTTGAATGGAGCGCGGAGCGGATTTTTTAAAAGTCGGAGCGTCGTGGTTTTCACTCGCTCCGAGCGCGCTCCACTACCGCTCTATCACGAGGACAATTCATACCAACGGCTCATTATAGAACTGCATTTTTAGTAAGGATTCACGTGTTAAACACATTACGCTAGCATGATACAGATGGATCACTCAAATCAGAAAAAAATGTGAGGGTTATGATGACGCCGATGGACATGAGTGGCTGCGGGAGGTTATAGTTATCAAGCCTGTACTGAATATGAGCGGGCACCACGATCTCATGAAAGTGCGAATCTATAGCACACATTTTATTTCTCGTGCCTATTATTATATGCCAAAAAATTGTTTGTGCGTGCAAATGACGCACACTAAACCCCTTGGTTAGGATGGGTGTGAAGTGCGTTCTTGCCATTAAGTGCGTATCGTAGGCTATGCCCACGAGAAATAAAATATAGATAGCCTACGCACTTTCATGAGATGGGGCGCTGGATCGGGCGGGGTGAAAGCACATTTTAAACAGGTAACACTTATTCACTAACGCAATCGCTTTCTCACTAATGCATTGCATTCAAACAAATGTAATCATACAGTCGGCTATCTGTCAGTATTTGATTTTAAATGAGCATGAATCTGTGAGAAATGTAGCGACCCGTAGATAAATAACTGATGAAAACGTAGTTATTTTCTTCTTTCCAAACAAAATGTGCTCTGCAAAAAGCAGCAATGATATTTAATTTATAATGCTGATAACCTGTAATAAGCATAGCATGTCATAGGAAAAGTTTGCACACTATCCAAATCCAATAAACAACATTGCAACTATTCTCCTAACGTTGTTTTTTTTATTTATTTACTATGCCTATGTATCTATTATGATGAGGAGACATTTTGTGAGATTTTAAAGCATACTTAAATACTTTATTCGGAATTTCCTTGGGGAGCGAACACGGAGCGGTGTTTCTGATATCAGTGAGCGAGGAGTGGAGCGGGAGCGGTAAATGGTGAACCCGGAGCGGAGCTGGAGCGGAGTGATTATATAATGCTTGGAGCGTGGAGGGGAAATTGTTGCCGCTCCACTCCGCTCACATACTCTGATGTACGGTGAATTTCCATTTCATGCCGACTTTTGACCATTTCACCCGCCTCACCCCTCAGAAAAAGATAAGAAATATTTTAGTTTCTGCGTTATCCCTGTGAGTATCCCACCTTCCTCTTGGACCCAGGACGAGTCATTCGACCAGACGAAATGTCCTGCACAAGCTCCTCGAGGTTGGGCTTAAACTGTTGTAGCAGCTGAGCAGCAGGGAGCCCGTCCTCACTCTCCATCTGACTCACAGACAGGAAGTAGTACTTGTACTGAAGCTCTGTCGAATTGCTGGACACATCAAACATCTCGACCACCTGAGTAAAGACAAGAGTTAATTAAATGTTTATTTACATAAATGTACAAAAATCTTCATCTGTGAGATAAGTAAATCAAATATTGAAGTATTTACAATATAGTATTGAGGGAGGCGGGTGAGTTTGATGAAGAGGCGATGTTTTGACAGGTTGCCAACAGGATGCGTGGTTAAGTTAGATAGATGGAGAGTGTCTGCACACAGTGTGGGCAGATGTTTCACAGACTGTCGACATCTCTGCTCGCCCAACCAGAATCTGTTCAAAACATAATAGATTAACAACAGCCACCGTCATAATATGAAACGCGCTTAAAACAGGAAGCTTGACTGTTTACTTTAGCTGTTGTAACCAGGTGACGATGCGCTTCATGTCATCGTTGATACTCTTTTCAATTTCGTCCAACATGGACTGATCTGGAAAGAAACCAGCAAAGTAGGTCAAGTAGTTCAAATGATCAGATGTGGGCCAAATCCAACAGATATGTGACTAACCGACTCCGTAGAGCATTGGCTGAAACATTCCTGAATGCAAATCGACAAATATGTGGAGGCACTCGGATCGCCCGCAGGGCTCCAGTATTGGTATGACTAGTGTGGGCAGCGCAGTCTCTATGAAAGCTGAAAAATGAAAACACATAGCACATAGAACTTGTAATAGATTTACCCTACGTCTGTTTAATAACTATTAACCTGTCCATGCCAGGGACTGACAGTTTTCAAGTTCAAAGATGGTTCAAAGATACATTTTTTTTTACATTATTTCACTATCAGTATTAACAGTATGAAAATGGATGTTATTAATTTAGATATTTGCTTCCCTACACAATAAAGCACAGCCTCTGGTAAATCAAGCAGGGTGAAGATCTTTGTGGTGTAAAATACTCACAGTTATCACTAGGGTTGCTACTTTTCAGGATGGCTTTGAGTTCTTGCAGTTTCTGATGCGAGCGGGCATGCACACTATCGATCAAAAGCTTTTCCACTGAGAGATGATCGATCTGAAAGAACAGCCCACAAACAGCCCTGATAAGCTTTTATCCTCATTACTGTTATTATACACAAACTTTACAAAGATTGAGTTTGATTAATAAAAAAAAGACATGCTTTTGAATGAAGTCTCCTATGCTAAAGACTCCATTTATTTGTATAACAATTCAGAAGAAAAAAAAGTAATATTGTGAGATATTACCATTTTAAATAACGGTTTGGCTTGTTAAGGATATTAGTTTAACCAGTGACACTCACCTTCATGGCTCTTTCCATTAATCTGGAATCACAGGCAGGCAGTGGAGGCTCATGGGAAATCTGTAATGGCTTGGAACCATCCGTCTCATCAATTCTGATGGTGACCTTGTGCACAGGTGCTGTGCCAGTCTTTCTACCCAGGACCTGTTGACTGAAAGGCAAAAATCAAGAGATGCAAAAACAAGAGTAAAGTTGCACAAAACTCTGTAGTGATTTTTTTTTAACTTACTTCCAGACTGACAACGTGAGGCACTTGGCAGGGAAATAGCGCTCCACCTGCACTAGATCACCCCATCGCTCTCTGATCAACATCAGAGTCTGTGAATGCAACACCTCCAGCTGTAGTGATAGGCAAAAAGAGTCTGATACAAGTCATCAAGGAAACCTTTTTGATTTAACACTTTGTCTGGGCTGGTAAAACAAAAGCTATGCATTTCCACTAATCACATCATCCAGTAGACTTTTGACAGCTTCAGGGCTTACATGAAAATGAATTACACTTAAGCATTTTTGTATCCAGGCCACAAAGGTTGGATCGACAGAGGGTTATTAAGAAAACAGTTCCCATAATACTCTGTAACTCCAGTGGTGGCTCATCAGGGGAGGCAAAGCCAAATTTAAGAGGTGAAATTGAGAGAAGGACCTGGTGGGTACAATACTAGTTGACTCCATTATGACTAGAAAGTTTGCCAAGTATTTCTTAAGCACTGCACTTTTTGAGTCCAGTCGAGCGTAGCCATAGCAGACTGGGAGATATAAGTATTTTTTTCTCTGTTTTCTATGGTCAGGTAGCACAGATTTATTTGTCTTTTTTTTACTGTACAAGCAGCCACGTTTTATTGAAAGCCCATTTTGCTGGTGGTAAAGTACCCCTTTAAGCAACCACAAACAAATGCTCTACTAAAACACAACAATATTAAGTCTTGAGCTGAAAGGATACGGAGGCAGCTATACATGTCCTGAAGTGGCTTGTCATCTCCAAACAGGCGGGATTGTACCAATTCATGGATATAATTCACCTGCATGCTGTGAACCAATGCCCGTCCATCTAAATAAATAACATAGAGATGTTATTAATAAATAAGTTATGAACATGCATAAATACACACTCTGGTTCAAAAGTTTAGTTGCTTTTTTTAAAGTAAAAATATTTTTATTTAGCAAAAAATGCATTAAATTGATCAAAAGTGACAGTAAAGACTTTTAGTTTTTTATAAAAGATCCAGAAAGTTTTTTTTTTTTAAATCACAGTTTCAACAAAAATATTAAGCAGCACAACTGCTGATAAAAATGTTACTTTAGCACAAAATCAGCATATTAGAATGATTTCTAAAGGATCATGCGACACTGAACATTCGAGAAATGGATGCTGAAAATTCAGCTTTTGTCACAGAAATCAATTACGTTTTATATACTAAAAAACAATTATTTAAAATTGTAATAACATTACACAATATTATTGTATTATTATTGGTGAGCATAAAGGAGACTTTAAAAAAACATTAAAAACAACTTTACCAAACCCAAACATTTGAACTGTATAGTAAAAATATATTTATATAAAAAAAGTTGTGAAAACAAATGTACATTCAGATGGGTTGCATGATATCTTAGTTCTGATGCCTTATTAGCCAACACATTGAGAATGTATTACCTCCGGTTTCCTTGTCTTCAACTAAAATCTCTAGTTTAAGAAGTCTCCAAGGGATATCAGGATCATCCCCCATCACTGTCAACGTGGCTTCAAATTCTCCCTCAACTCGAAACTTCACTCGCCCGTTGGCTTGACATGCAAAGAGTTCATAAAAACATGTAAGATCATATGTTGTAAGAACAAAACACAGCAAAAGGATAAAAATGTATGGATACAATTTTTTTGATATATATAACATATATACATGATGTGTAGAAGTTGGAACTTACCCACAGTTAAGTTGGCCAGCTGTGGGGGTAAGTCAGTGGTGACTAGTCGATGTCGCAGGATTTGATTCAGCTGATTTAGTGTGGTCTGCTTCTCTGTTTTGGTTATAGGGTCAGGAGGAATAATTTTGTCCTGAAAACAAATAATCCCATTATTTCCTGTTTTCAACATCCATTTAGACGCTGCTAAACACTACGTTTGACTACTCACTCGGATGCATGTGGGCAGACGCGGATAAGACCCGGTGGTTAGTACATCAATGGCAAAAGGGATGGCAAAACTAGGCAAACGCGCATGTACCAAGGCGTCCCTGGCCAATGATGCCAGTCGGTCAGCCGTGTCAACAAATAAATATGCTTGTTGATCCAGAAATGAGGAGATCATCTGTAAACAGAGCTAAGAATGAATACCACATAAACAAGAATGAAATAACTCAGATTGGAGGTGGGAAATAAATCACGTACCGCACATTTCTCCACCTTCCCAGCATTACTTGCCCATTTCACAAGAGCAAGCAGACGTACAAAGAGCTGCCGCGTCCGACTGGCAAACTGAACAATTTCAATTTTCCTGTAAGAGACGGGTAAAATCGGTTACGTTTAAATGCATGCATAATGTACCCCAGGGGTTTTCAATTAAAGACAGTATAGAATATAGATCATATAGATATGGTTTCTTGTATAAAGATTCAGTTTATGCTGTGAAAAAATATATTAATATTATATATTAATAAAATATTATAATTATGTCTAAAATATTATTTGGAAAATATTTAGTTAATTTCTATAGTAACATTATTATGTTTTTTCTACTCATGTTACTGTACTGTATTATTTATGCATTTTCTTTAATAATTTATATTTATTCAAATACTAATGTATTTATTTTTACACTGTTCTTTAAACTCCTAGTTGCAAGAGGGTTCTGGAGTTTGAAAACCTGAGATGTAACCAATATTACAATAATGTTTATTGGAGAATACAAATGGAAACTGTTTAAGTTTCTTACCTTTCCATGTCTGTTTTCCGTGGAAGTCTGTGAAAATCATAAAGATATGGTTAAAAATATCAAATGAAAGCACAAAGCATTTTATATCTTACATCTACACATCAAATCTCCATAACTGCTCTAATTAAAGCAATGCAATATACTGGGATAGCAATATATCAACTGAATATTAAAAGATAAAAGCTCATGTCTGGGTCACCTGCCATATCTCAAAATCACGTAGGCTGCAAAAAGCAGAGTAACTTCTGGAGCCAAAGTCAAATATAGCTTTATGTTCAAATATATTATATATCACTTTGCCATGGTTAACCAAATAATGTTATGTAGCCTATCAGTACTAGAATGCAGCAAGATTTCCGTATTATTTACTACCAATTTACATTCAAGACTGTTGTAAAGTAAACATATGGACCAACGCTAAATTAAATCTAACTTTATTTAACCATGCCTGACTAAGTTAATGACCATTCAAAACAACCAGCCTCTCTCTCATGAACTCACAGCTCAGCCAACAGAGTGATTTCATGGTAGGTTCGCTGTAGCAGAAACTCAATCAGGACGCTCAGTCGAACTCCTTGAGTGGCCGGGGCTCCCGGAGGAGGCTGTGGGGCTGAGGTCGGACCCCCGGCGGGGACCAGCTGCCCGTCCGAACCAATCTGAACTGGAGCCATTTTAAATACAGCGGGAGCAATGTATGGTTACGGGTCCGACCCTTTTTTCCCCCTCGCGTTTACCGCAAACTAGGCCGAGAGAATATTTTTACGCGTACGTCCTAATGTTTATATCCTGCTGAAACAATTTCAACCCATGGAGAAAAGAAAATATGAGCCAGTAAGATGTGGAGAGATGGAGCTCCGCCATCACCCACTGGAGCTGAAGCAGGAAACAAAACTCTTCTTTCCTAAATGGCGCTGGATGAATTATTAAAAATAAAAGTCTGAGAGCCAAAAACGTGACTTTTAAAATGATTCAATTTGTTTGTATTTCTCTTTATGTCTTTCACAGTAAATTATAATTTAAAAATAACCTTTCTTTAAAAAAAAAAAAAACATTTCCTCTTTCTAAGGAGTTCAAAAACAGTATAAGTAACATTAGCTGCTTAAGCTTAAAATAGGAGAGCCTGGGGACCTTTATTTTGCCAAAGCAAACTGACAAAAAGCATATCCGTTTTACAGCAAGCATGACAAAGTGAAATGAATTAATTTTATGAAGTGTATGTTTTTTGTTTTTGTTTTTTTACAGTGCTTTTCATTTTGAATTGGACTTTAACTAACTAAAACATTATTCCTTTCTAAATATTATAGAGGAGTGATTTGAGGAAATATATATATGGATGAAATACTTTGCCAAAATAATGATATTATAAACGCAAACTACATTTATTCAAATGGTTGCATGTCATATTGGTTACTGACGCACAAAGTGCAGTTCATTAATAAATGATTGGGTATGGGTCAAAGTATTATATTACTTATATATTATATTAAACTAATTTAATTTAAAAACTAATAGCATAATATATTTATAGCTTTTGAAACAAGTAGAACACAAGTTCCAACATTAATAGGTAAAAATATATATATAAATCATCTAAATCATACAAATGATTTAAAACAGACTAGCCCTTGAGTTAAATTATACAGATTACTCATTCATTTGCACTCAATGAACCAAACAGGTAAAACGCAATTTACATAGCCTGGGCATACAGTATAACAGGTATAGGGGAGGAGTTTATGTAAACAGCTCGTCTCAGATAGTGTTCGCTGCAAGAGACGCGCTAAACTCTACATGGAGAATCACTTTAATGATCAAAGCAGGGAATGTTCTGCCAGTTCAGACAACAACGACTGCAAGAGGTATGAACGTAACTTTATATTCATATGATGAATTGATATAGGCCTTATAGCATTCGCTTTATTATTGATAGTGACTGTCGCCACGAGATGTGGTCCAAAACACCTGTGCGTCAGGTGATGTTTGCGTCAATGTCATAAACACTTTTTAAAAAGTTTTTTTTTTTTTATGTAAAGAAAATAATACTGAACTCATAACTTCTTCATAAGTTTCTGTTATTCTTGTTTCAAATAATTCCCACATGTGAGAACCAAGTCTGTAAATGTGTCTGTAGGATAGACCCATATGGATTTGAGAGATCAGAGGATTTCAGCTATGAATCCAATGAGGAGCTAATGGCCGAGTACTTAGCTGTTCTCACTAGGAGGTCAAAGAAGTGGTCTAAACTTTTGCAGGGCACGGTGAAAGTAGAGAAGAACCTGAAAGGTGGCCATTTCTATATTATTTTTACTAATTTAATCATTACTATATTTTATAAGACATAAAGGTTCACATGTGTGAAGCTGTCGTTTGGGTTTGCAGTGAAGCGATATGTGAGGAAGGGGGTTCCGTGTGAACATCGCACTCAGATCTGGATGGCAGCTAGTGGAGCCCAGGACCAGTTGGAGAGGAATCCTGGGTACTATCATTCTCTATTAAAGGCTGAGCATGACCCTAAAATAGAGGAGACCATACTTGCCGGCAAGTTACTTTTCATGAAACCATATCATTTAAAAGTTTTATAGGCTACTAATTCAAACCTGAATAGAGATAGAACGGGTAATGTTGGAAATAAAATACTTCTGAGATTAATTTTCCTTTCCAGATATGCACAGAACCTTCCCTGACAACATTCAGTTCCGTGACTCCTCACAACCATGTTTACAAAAAGCTCTGTTTAATATACTCCTGGGTTATGCACACCACAATAAGGATGTTGGTTACTGTCAGGTACTACTGTCATATACACATGCCCTTTTACACATAATTATTTCTTAAGTGTAACTTGATTTAAGGATGTATTGAACTTCCTATGAGTATCTAAAACTATTGTTGTGTAAGGATACTAGTGAACAGTCAATTATAACTTGTGAGGAAGTAAGACACATTGTTTACCCTGTCAATACAGAACCTGCTGTACCCGTCTGCGTTCAAATCAGTAGTAGGCTACTGAAATCGAAATGTGTCCCTTGTTGCATTTTTAGGGAATGAACTTTATCGCTGGATACCTCCTCATCATCACCAAAGATGAGGAGAAGTCGTTCTGGTTAATGGATGCTTTACTTGGCAAGATCTTACCAGGTCTGTCACTTTTACCCACTGTTGTATACAACTAGGACTTCTTCAAAACATCATGCATAGGTTAATCATTACATTAATCAAAATGCAATTACTTGTTCCACCTTTGAAATGATTTTGTTTTTGGAGTGAGATCACCTAGACCTTGTGAGTGAGGACAATAATGTTGTATATTAAATAACCAAGAGCCAAAAAGCTATTTAGTCATTGTTTTAGGGTATTGTTGTAGGTAATTTAACACAAAATACCTTGACTCAAAGGGATAGTTCACCCAATAATGAAAATTCTGACATTATTATGCAAGTATATATATATAGTTTTTTTTTTAGACTATTACACCTCAACTATGCTGGGGCTTAAAGTGGATCAAGAGGTGCTTGGAGAGCTTGTCAAGATGAAGGTCCCTTCTGTCTGGCAGGCCATGAATCGGCACAATGTAATGTGGACCCTGGTGGTCTCGCGCTGGTTCATCTGCCTATACATTGACATCCTTCCTGTAGAGGTGAGGATAAAAGTTAAAGGATGTTCTTTGTGAAAAGTGGTCAATGGTAAGCTGTGCAGTCATTCAACAATTTTCAGTCCTTATGAAATGATTAGCCAGTTTTATGGTGTATAAGTAGACATTTCGATGCAAATGTTGAACGTAATGATCGGTATCTGTGTGCTTCTCTCAGACAGTGTTGAGAATATGGGACTGCCTTTTCTATGAGGGATCCAAGATCCTGTTCCGTGTGGCTTTGACACTGATCGGTCACCATCAGAACCTCATCTCACAGGCACGGAGTCTCCCAGAAATCTGTGAACGTTTCAAACAGATCACTCGTGGGGAGTACGTAGAAGACTGCCATTCATTCATGCAGGTACATTCTGTGGATGCTTCTTATTCATAAACTAAGCTAATATTAATGATAATTTTGCTCTGAATGATGTTTCTTTGTCCTATAACTTTAGAAAATCTTTATGGAGCCAGGAGGTCTTTCCATGGAAACGATCACTAAACTCAGGATGATGTGCAGAAATCGCATCACTTCTGCCAAAAACCCTCCCTCACAATAAATGCTGAACTGGATATAAAGTTCTGACTGCATGTGAGATCTACTGTGTGGAATAAAAAATAAACATTTAATGCCATTAAATAACTATGAAATGTTTAAGAAATAAGTGTCAAGGGATACATTACTGTTCAAAAGTTTAGGGTCGGTGTTAAATGTTTTTAAAGTGCCTAATGCTCACTAAGGCTGGGTTTGATTAAAAATAGCAATATTGTGCAATATTACAATTTAAAATATATTTATGTTTTAAGATGTATTCATGTGATGGCAAAGTTGAATTTTCAGCAGCCATTACTCCAGTCTTCAATGTCACATGATCCTCCAGAAACTATTTTAATACGCTGATTTGGTGAAAAAAACAACCAAAAAAAAATTTAATTTGTTGAAAACAGCTTAATTTTATTTGGGAAACCATAATGATGTTTTTTTATGGTTCTTTGATGGATAGAAAGTTCAAGAGCATAACATTTATTTAAAAAATATATATATATTTTATAACTTTTTAAATGTCTTTGATGGAATTTCTTATTAATTTAATGCCTCCTGGCTGAATAAACGTAATCATTTCTTTCAAAAAAATAAAATAAATAAAATGTAACATTCTGGTGCTGTTATTCCAAACCTGTATGATTTACCTTCTTTTAATTGGAATGAATTTTAACTTTTTTTTCCCCCCTATTGCTTTGTGTATGACAATCAGTTGTCTGTTTAGATATACATCCTGTTGATGAAATGCAATGTTTAACTAATAAATATTTAGGAGGCAAACTCATTTTCTTGTGTTTTATTTTTCATTTTATTTAGAAATTTAGAATCACATTCCCTTAAAACAACATGAACTTCATAGCAATCAAGGCAACACTTCAATATCCACAACAACTTCATTTATGCAGTCCTTCCATATGAAGGCCTGTCAGAAAGGAGAGATTTATCCACTACATGATAAAGCATGTTTCTCTCAGTTCACTCCTTGAGTTTGTAACAGTTAACCATTTACCTAGGTCTATAATAGTCTAAACCTACTTCAAGTTATTCAGAACTTCCTGCTGTGTTAGTGTCAAATGTACCCTTTGCCCATCCAGTAGTGCAAAACCATATTTCCTCATTCTAGTAGAATTTCCCTTTTAACGTTTCTGAATGGATGCAAATACAATGCTAAATGGATGCAAGCAGGCTATATAGTTTTGATATGTAGTATAAGAGAAAAACAGGACTAGTTTGTGTTATTGAAAGGTATTCTACTCTAGAAAGTGGATATTCAATTTACAGACTCAATTAGCAGATTTGGAGAGATGTGGAATTTCATTAAATCTTCATTAAAATGTAGTCAAACCTATTATGTGAGGCTTTGTTGACAGCAATAAGTGTTTTTTTTCCCCCCCTCCAATCTGGTGAGTCCCAAAAACTGACCAGTATTGTAGTGTTTAACTCCAAAAGTGAACTAACTAGCTTAAAAACAAAAAAAAAATTCACAAAAGGTAGTCAGGATCAAGATTAGAAAGTAGTGTTAAATATGTAGTCCCTTTTAGACCGAGTATGTAACAGTAACAACATTATCAGCATCCCTAAATCCTCCTATTCATATAAATAAATAAATGCATAACATTAAATTAACAATATAAGGTACCAAACAGATTGTATGTTTCCCAAAATACAGATTAAGCCTAAATGACACCAAACAAAACAGATTCCTCTAGGTAAGCATAATCTGGTTCCTGGAAACAATACCTTAGCATGACCTAGACACCTTAGATTTTGCCCTGTACCCTTACGTGTGCATTAATTATATTACGCTTAACATTATCCAACAGAAAGTCCAGGAAACACAAATCCACCTGGACAGTGGCAGCGTGAGACACCACCAGAGGGCTAAAATCTAGGTATCTGCAGTTGTAGTAGTGTTGTCGAGTCCAAATTAGAGCAAAAATCGGTGGTGTCGACACATCCTGGATTAAAGATTACATGGGGAGGGTTTAGATGGTCTGGTAGCCTGCATGACTTCTGTTCCTGCCAATAAGGTAGGCCAGGATCACAATGAGCACTAGAACAGCCAAGGCAGCACCCACAATGATGGGGATCAACATGTCGTCTTCATCTAACTCACACTCCTCGGCTAGAACAGTGACAGAGCGAGAGGAGAGGGTGGCAAAAGAAGAATTTGAAACAGTTAAGGAAAACAACCAATTCAATCAATCATATCACTATTTCAAGATCTAAATTAATGATCATAATGTGTGTACCTACACAAAGACAGCAGTTTTTCTATGTTGATATGTGTTCTGAGTTTGTCACACCACAGAAAAATGTGTTATTAGCCACCCAGACAAATTTGAATGATAAAAAAGCCGGCAAGTAAGTAAAATAAGCTATCAAAATCTTAATCAAAATCTGCTCTCAAATGCTGGGGGCGTGTCCGCTGGCTTCGCTGAAACCACGCCCACTTGTGGGAAAGCTGCTGATGATGATATTAGGTAAAACGGTTTTCGGGACGGAAGGATGAAGGCCGAAGCGGAAGATAGTTGGCTTGGCCCCGTTCACCAGTAACAGCGGATTATCAGTGAATCCTAGTTGTCTCTGACGAAAGTTTATAAAATTTTACGAGTAAAATGATCACTACAGAGGTGGGTGTTGGCGGTGATCCTCAGCCCTCCAAGATGGTTCTTCACAAAATTAATCCACCTCTTCTTGATGTGATTGTGAATTTAAATAAAACACCGAACTATTTTGTACATGATCGCATCCAGGTAGTAGCCTACGCATACCGTGTCGAAGGCATGGCTAGCTAGCAAACTGTAGGCTGTAATAACTAATAGTACTACTGACAGTAACACGCTATTGAGCGGCGAACTAATGCGAATGTGCTCTATACGCTTATTTTACGCAGCCGCCATTTTGAAATCGAAAGCGAGGCTCCGGTGGGAAGTACCCTGGAAGTACAGATAGACAAAAATGCCTTGGAGTACCAATCTGAAGCTGCTGCCGCGATTTACACAGATGTTATTATCCAATATAGGATATGTGTATAGTTTGTTTCTGAAAAAAAAAAAAAAATATATATATATATATATATACACACATGTATATATATTAAAAAAATCTATTTATAAATGAACTTCACTGTATATAATCTAAAGTATGAAAGAAACATATGTAAATTTTTTTAGAATAACTAATTTCTACATTAAACACAACAACGCGCCATCACATTCGCGACACTTCCTGTTTTCTTCCCACCGGAGCCATTTCAAAATGGCGGCTGCGTGAAATCAACATATTGTTAGGGGAGGGGCCAGCCTCAGTGCATCATCAAGTAGGGGCGTGTCCAGGAGCTCAGGGGCTCCAGTGCGTCATCAAGCGCCCGTTTTAGCCCCACCCAAAAAATCCGGAAAATAGCAATGGTGTAAAACTGTTTATCGGTCTAACTCCACAATTCGGTTCTTTGCAGTTCACATTCTTTGTAATATGTTTTAGCAATAGATTTGTAACATTTATAATGTGTTAAGAATTTTTTTTTTTTTTTTTAGAATTGCCTTTACAGAGCCTTTAAACACGTATGCATATTCAAGCAAAAATCAAATTGTAAAATAAGTAGAAAATGGTGTCCCAAAAAAAAGCCAAAATATGAAGTTAAATCATTAATCACTAACATTAGTTAAAAAACTGCATTATTTTTTCTTCCATTTCCTTTCAATTCTGTTGAAGTGTCCCTATTTTTTTTTTTATATACATTACCTTTAAGGCAGTGTGTAATATAGCTGTTAGGGAACGTAAAAGGTCAGCAAAGTTTTAAATATCAAAGTGCACAATAAATAAAATTGTCTCGTAAAAGAAAGAATTGATTCTGAAATGCTGAAACGAATCGTCAGCAATTCCAGTCTCACTTCCATAACGCCGTAGGTTTGTAAAAATGTTGCATTATGGCAGCCTACGGTTTTCATTGGCAGCCCATAAACAACATCTACTTTGACCCGCCCTCAAACACTGCATTTTGAGGCTGAAAAGCAACAATTTGTAGCAAGATGTTTTGTCGTCAAGTAACACAAATGGTTTTGGTTAACAATAAAAACCTTGGATGGGACTACAGTTCTTAAACAGATAAAGGACTATATTTAAGTATATTTGTGTGGACAAAGTTACTGGGTTTATCAGCTTCAATGTTATGACAACTGAGATTTTCATGTTGCCTTTTATGTGTTGAAGCCAGAAAATTCCTTGAAGAATGAGAGAACAAAACTGAGAAAGGGTAAGAGAGAAAGAAAAAAAATACCTGCTCCAAAATCTCCATTGACGCTGAAAGGTTGCACTTGAAGCTGGAAAGTGTTGAGGGAGAAATCCTGTGTAACGCTCAAGGTTTTCTCCTTCTGACACATGTAAGAGTGGCCCAGTGATCCCACCATGTAGTTCAGAGTGGTGTTACCGACAACAAGGCCCTCTAAGCAAAAATAAAACAAAAAGGCTCAGCTTTTCAGAAAACCTAACTAAAAGAACTACAAATTGTATCATACATGGGCTTTTTAAAACTGACTTACTAGCCATATCAGGCAATGCAGCTGACAGCTCCAAACCACTAAGATGATATTTGTTTGATGTGGTATTCTGAAAAGCAAGTTAAGTATATTCCATATGTGATGATGACATCAGTATGTTCTGGGTAATTTGAGGGGAAATTAGAGGAAATAATTAGAATGGCCGTTTTTTTCCATTTTATTTTGACCGATCTCCATTCCGTACTTGCGCAAAATGTAAATTGTGCGGAAATATTACAAGTCGATAAACAGAGCGTTAACACAGGACAGAGATGGGACACGCTGAAGACAGAAGAGCAGATGTGCCAGCAGATGCTGAAAAAGGCACAACAAGCTCACTGTTTGCGATGCTCAAAATAATAGAAGAAAAATATATAGCATTTAGGGTGGGGTTTTTTATTCAAGTATCTCTGAAGGGAACTGACTGTCTTTCGAAAATTTAAATAATATTGTATAATATTGTTTTATTAAAACGGTTTCATATAATATTCTGTATTATAGTGTTTGAGTGCAAATATGATACAGCACATAATACAGTAGTAGGCTAATATACGACAAGCATCATCCTGATTGTTTGACTAAATGTTATAAAGAATGTTCACTGTAAGTTATGAAAGAATCAAATGTTTTAAAAAATGTGGCTAAAATGTTGTTATAAGCATCGCCAAACAAGCTTTCTGTTTTCAATGAATTTATACCCCAAAAGGGCCAACTTATCCTGGGGGATACAAATATTAAAATAAAAAAGTCATGCTTTTCAAACAAATCATGAAATTGTATTATTTGTGTCCTATGTCTGCCCTTTTTTAGGGAAATTCACAATTTGCTTGTAAAAACAAAAAACAAACACGGAACCCAAATCGGCCATAAAGTCTTGATCAGTGCATCCCTAGAAATAATAACAAGAGATTCAGAACTTACTAAAGAGAAGCTGAAAGTCAAATTAATGTTGTCCTCTGTCAGTTTGAGAGTTGCAAAGTCTGGCGCACAGAATCCAGAGAATTTAATCAGGTTCGGATGAAGGTTCAAGACCTCCTGGACAATCTGAAAAGCAAAGTATGATTACATTTAGAAATGAGGACCAAACCTTCCTTACTCTGAATTACTTGCATACAAATCCCTTTAACCCAAGGAATTTTAATAGCGGCAATTTATAATAGCATTTGTCATAGAAATAAAGCATACATGTGTCGTTTTTCTATGTGCCATTTCCAGTAATAAGCTGGGAAAAGGAATGGTTCAACCAAACATTAAAAATATGCTTGTTACCCACCAAAGAGAAAAGTAGATAATTAGCAGAATATTCCAAGCTACTTTTGTCCCAAGAAAGTGAAAGTTACAGTATGTGTGCTGTATAGTACCGTGCCATGAGAGGTTGAAATAAAGCTTATGTTGAGCTGCAGGCCCATCCATGCCAAGAGACAGACTGTGTCGTTGACATTGGTAATATTGTAGCTGCCCCGCTCAGGGGGGCCGGGGGTTGCAGGAGAGGCCGGAGGAGAGCTGGTTTCAGGGGCGACCACAGTGGGCGATACATTAGTGGTCAAAGACGGATGTATAATTAGAGCTGTAATGAAAACATTATTTTAAAAGGTGAGATAGATGAGTTGTAGCACTGGTTAGGGTTAAAGGTGTACTCAGTAAGTTGTTGTTATACTTTTATTAATTCCAATAGCAAAAGAGGTTTTAGAATTTATATTGACCCCCCATCAGCCTGGATGCATGATGTTTGTTTGTTTACTAACTTCTACTGCTTCACACCAGACCTGTTTTATTTATAGTTTTTATTAACATGATTATCACTATTATGTTATTTTGACGTCAACATAAGGGGGCGACCCGTTCACTGATATAATACTGAGTCTTCTTCATCTTATGTACACAAAATTTCAATTATATTTCTAATTTCTTTATTTGTAACAAAAAAAAAGAAGAAAGAATTACAAAAAACATATCTGGGTCCACCTTTAAACGCATAGAAGCAGGTAGCACCGAAGTCAAATACATGATGGTAGTGGTTTTCAGTAACAAAAACAATTTAACGTTATTGTTTTAGAAGTCATGTCTGATGATAATTTACAAATGTTTTTCATTCTGAGCTTTCCCTACACCAAAGGCCTAACGTTACGGAATTGCAGGAATAAACATTATTATTTAAAAAGGAAACAAAGCGTCCACCATACATGGCTTGTTTATTCTTATTAATTAAGCAATTAATTAATGAATTAACACATTAATCAAAGTAACCAGACCAAATATTCCTGCTGCTCAAAATACACTATATTAAAATAAAACTTACCAAACAGCAGGCAAAAAATTGCCCCGGCGGGCATGTTTTGTTTGCGGATAACGGGGATCATGTTTCAAAGTAACGTAAATCAAAACACACTCGAGACAAAAACAGATGATATCAGGCTGTGCAATCTGCGTCTTCAGAGGGGCTCTTCAGATAACTGTTGTTATGGCGCAGACGTTTACGGTCGGTTTGAGCTACCGCTGTGTCAAATCTACATCTAAAAAACGCAGTAGCTCAGATTTGTTTAGTTTCTTGTAACCGCACCGCAGTAGGAAACGCCACCGTCATGTCATGTGATGTGAGCGACTTGCTTCTAAAGCACGCAACAGCGGCAACGCGCATGCGCATGTTTTTCTCGTTTTTAATTTATTTTAATTTATGTCTTGATTTTGAACAAAAAGACGACAAATGTTGCTTCAATTAATAATTATAATAATTAAACTTAGTAGTAAAATTACTTTTATTATATTTGCTAGCTCATCTCTCAAGCACGACAGTTTGTCACATTTCATTGATGATAGCCTAGTGTTGTGATTTTTTTTGTTGGTGTTTTGGTTTCTTTTGGTTCTTGGATAATCAGCGAAATAATTAAATAATATATTAATGATAAAATAAATAAGGATAGTCATGAAATAATTTATTTAAAGCATTTAATTGTGTGATTGAACAAATACAATGTGCTGCATAACACGACTGTAAAAAGTAAAAACGCTTTTGGCTGCTTTTGGCTTTTTATTTTGATTTTATTTTGGTTTTTGCCATGGTCACGTTGAGAATAATGAACAAATTAGTTATTACTTATTGTATGTTTCCTGTGGTTATGCCATTAATCTGTAAAAAAAAATAAAAAAAATAAATAAAACACATAGATGCTAGTGCTACATAGCCTAGATTTAACAGCACACATAAGATATGCCTACCTAAATGAACGATGTAAAGAGTAATGGAATGAGGATGCATGTGACTGAGGAGTCACATTACAGAGACAATTTACAAGGAGGCTAAAGATTTTAGGACCATTCCAGAATGCCATCACAGAAGTGTGATACATGGGCCCGTATTCAAAGCCTAAAGAATCTTAATGCAAAGAGTCACTTCTAGTGACAACATTCTAAGAAAATTCTTAGAAATGTGGGCGTTTACTCTTAAAATTAAAGAAACACCCAAGTAAAGAAAAAGTAATTCACAGAGTATCTTAACCCTTAAAAAAGGTTTTTAGGTCAAAATTAGGAGTACGGATGAGGACTTTTAAGAGGCTTAAGAGTTTCTTTAGCAGAGGAGAAAATGGCGGAAAGATAAATTGGGAGAAGAAATGTGTTGCAGACAATAGATGACAGTCAGTTAATAATACGCTATAGATTGAAACCCGGCCCAAATTATCCTTTAAGGATGCCTTGTGTTCATCCATTAACTGCAGTAAACACTGTTCCTCTGTCCAGTCGGGCTTTCTCGTCCTTCTTGGTTTTGATTTCATGTTTGTTATAAAACCAATTAACATTCAAACCACCGCTTAAATAGACATGCCAGCAATCAGTGTAACTGGGAACAAGTTGTATCATTCTAAGCCAATCAAATACCTTATAGAAAATTAACAGCATGGTTATAATAATAAAAAAAGGATTTATACACATATATAATCTGTGTGTCTGTGTGTGTGTGTGCGCGGCCAGGGATTTTGGGCCCCATGAAAAATTATGAAAAATTATCTCTGGGGCCCCTAAAAGTGTTTGGGCCCTTAGAATCGTCCTAACTTTTCCCCCCTTAGCGCGCCCTGTGTGTGTGTGTGTGTGTGTGTGTGTGTGTGAACAGTAAAATAGGAAAAAATTATGCATGTAATTTCAAAGTGAAGGCTTAGAATAGACCTTATGGTTAAATCACTCTCTTTTTTTCCCTTCTTGAACAACCAACCAATCAGTCTTCAAAAGATGATGTCATACATAGCAACGGGGTCAACCCCGCCTCCTCACTCAGATGAAAGTTTTTGTCTTTTCCTAACTCAGAGTTGCTCTCAGATCTGTCCCGAATCGCTCTGCTAAGACTCGTATAAATTAACAGTAAGGGCCCTGATATGTTGATCTGATGAAATTAATCAAACACTGTTTATGGCAAAAATTTGGGAGACTGGGAGAAATCTTTTTACTCCAGTAAATATTTCTCTAGGTAGTAGTTTATTTTGAGAAGTCAATATATAGACACAATATAAAGACTTTAAAGCTATAGAACATTTCTTACACTACCCAGGAAATATATATATAGGCCCTACAATTCATTGAATCTTGAATGGCATGATGTTGAAAATTGAATGGCATGATGTCACTCTATCTATAAGTAGGCCTAAGTTGTCACAGTGGAACCTGACTTTAAAAAAAAAACTATTATCAAAAAGTTTTTTTTTTTTAATCAGCAAAAAAAAAGGTAATGTACAACAAATATTGTAATTAAAAAATAACAATACATTTTAGCATTCATTTACATATTTCACAATGAAAATACTAGTTTGTTAAATTTGCTTGATCTGACATGAAGTACTAAAATCTGCCATCATCATATAGTCAAACCTTGCTAAAACATTGATTCTTGATTGAAACCAACATACAAAACCATACCAATGGCAAATGCAGAACAGCAGGGGGCACAACATACAAACTACCCTGTCAATTAGTACTAGCTATGTCTATTTTAAATTTAAAAAAAATATTTATTTTTATTAATACAGGTGAAGGTTTATGATCTGTTCTGAAAATGTTGCCTGGTTATGTTTTTTCCCCAGCTGTTTGAACAAATATTTAGTGTATGATTTCCTGCAGGGACATTTTTTTATTCAAATTTGTTTACAGTCCAATGTTGTTAAAAAAAGGAAACAACAAATTCAACAGACAGGCTGCATGCAACCTGCAACACCGGTGAAAGACGACTTATAGCGTGAGGGTCTAAAAATATACAGGAAATGGTGAGCTTTTTTGAGATGAGAGAGGACAACTCTTTGGTGGAGGCAGTGGTTGTCATTCACTAGAACAGAAAACCTAGGGCTAGGGCCACTTCCTGTTAGGTAAAAGTTGACAGTACAAGCAATCAAAACAGAAAAGCTAAAAACTGTTACACATCACTTATAGGCCAAACAACAGGAAGGAACGGCATCTACAGAAATATAGTTTCAGGGAATGTAATGGAAATGAGCAGGACAACCACTGTATTGTTCTTGGCCACACATGTGTCTTCTGCAGGTAAAATCCTTTCTCTGGCTCTTTACATCATTTTGTTGCACAGGGTGTCAAAAACACATAACATTCAGCGCAAAGTTTTGATGGTTTATGGTCTAAAAAATATGGACTTGTCATTTGAGTAAATGTTTAGGAATTGAAAATTATACATGTTTTATTATGTTTTTGTGTGTGTGCGTGCATTATCTCCTGTAGGCTAAAGAAAGATTGGGGTCACACACCTCTTCATGTGGCCATTTTAGTTTCCATGCACAACCTAGAATTGTAACATGGCATGTTACAACATTCTTAAGTGCAAAATACTTGTTTGCAACATAATGTTTAAAAAGATGAACGTTTTTGAAGAAAGAAAGGCTTTTCAGTTGTACTATGATGGTGTGTAACTGTCATCTTTGTGTTTAAATGTTGTTTCCTGAGATTAAAAAAATGAAGATCCAACAAAAGCAACTCGAAAACCTACACTCACTTTTTGTGAAACCTGAAGCCAAAATCGAAAGATCAGTAAATGGTGGCTTTGCAAAAGTCTAACGACCGCGTAGACACACAAAGTATAGGATACTTTTTATTTCCCATATTGAATTTAAAATAAATAATAAATAATTTTAATATAATTATTATTATATGTGTAGTAGTGGTTGTAATTATTACAACTAAAAGTAAACAGATACAGCAACAACAAAAAAAACATGCACAAGCCGATTATGTATTCAGTAATGAATAATTAGGCGTTTAGATAAATGGCGAAACCCTTTACATGCTTTGAATGCACAACTACGTTCAAATCTACTAGATATTTCTGGTATTTGGAAAGAATTGTAAAATCACTGAATATGATGTATATAATAATCCTCTCTTAACAGTCAGTATTTATAAAACTATGCCTATTTTTCTCAATTCATCAGTTTTGATAACTGTCATTGAATTGAATCACACAAAGTAGCCTATAAACAACTTTATTTTAGCATTAATAGCTTCTTCAGTGTAATTATAGGGTCGTAAAATGATAAAGCATAGAATCTTTTTTACTGCTGATTTTAAATTTCTAACTAAAGCACTTTCTTGTGTTATATGAAGCAACTAAAACACAGCTTATGATAAATGTGTAAAGATTTCATTTGATAAGACTAGACCAATATATACTTTATATTGGTTGTTAATAAGTCCTTGTTTCTGTACACTCTTAGAAGAATAGGTTCTAAATAGAACCTTAAAAGGTTCTATCAGCGCTACATATTTGGAACCCCTAAAAGGTTATATACACTCTAAAAAATGCTGGGTTGTTTTAACCCAATTTTGGGTCAAATATGGACAAACCCGAAATGTTGGGTTAAAAATGTAATGTAAAAATTTAACCCAACGGCTGGGTTAGTCCATATTTGACCCAAAGTTGGGTTAAAACAACCCAGCATTTTTTAGAGTGTACCGAACCATTTTTAAGGGTTCAATAATATAAGAACCATTTAGGGTTCTTTGTAACCAGGAAAAAGGTACTATATGGAACCTTTTGGGTTCATTCATTATCATTTGTTTTGTCCTTTCCGGATTCAATATTTCATATTATCGACAAACATCAAGACCCTAAAATGTATTTATGAATGCATGTCACATGATTTAGAAAATGTATATATTTATATAATGTTATTTAGTTAATCAATATCACACGAAGAGTGCCATTTCAGTTTTTCTCCTCTAAAAATCAGCCTGATTATGTGATATTAAGTTACAACAAAAAAATGAATTCCAACTACGAAATGTTGCAGAAAAATGTCATATATGAAGGAATGATATATAGCCTATAAAGAACCTTTGTGCCAAAAGAACCTTTTTAGCATAAAATGTTATTTGGAGTTGAGTAAAAAACCCTATGCTTCATATATAGAACCCCAATTAACCCTTTTTTTTTTATAAGAGTATATGTAATGCCCTTGCAGAAAACTTTCATTTAGTATGTGAAATGTGTGGTCAGTTTGCTAACCTTCATCCACCGGCCCCATTAACACCTATTTGATCTGCAGTGATGCAACAGGACCTTCACTGTTTTGTGCTCGTTCTTGCACTTAACTAGACTCATGCAGAGAAACCACCAAACTAGATTACACACACACATTTACACAGAGATCACAGAGAGACAGGTAGAGGCGCTTGGGCCCCTGTTGCCTCTGACAGGAAGGCATGAGTGCAGGGTTTTGTTTTTTTCATAAAGGACCCACTCAATGTTCTAAATGTGGAAATAAATGACAGACGAGAGTGAGGAATGAGACTCTTTATTAATCATGCAGGAATTAGCTAAAATATTACTGGACGATGTTTCAGTAGGCTACCAAACAAGCCGTTTAATATTACAGTACATGCAGATAATTGTGCCAAATCATCGTGTGTCGACAAAGCTTTGTACATAGCATGGTGCATGTTAGTTTTAGTTACTTTCTTTTAAACTAAAAAAAAAAATGCCTTTGGGTTAAATTTTTAAATTACATTTTTAACCCCACGTTTGGGTTTGTCCATATTTGACCCAAAATGGGGTTAAACCAACCCAGCATTTTTTTAGAGTGTAACGTCTTTAATCTACCTATCCAAAACATTATTTAGCCTATATATTTCAAAAGTACTGGCGTGGTGGCGGGTTGACTTGTTTATTTGGTAGGAGAGTCCTGCATTACACAATTATCTTTGTTTCTATTTTTTTGAGTGTTGTTTTTTATTTTTCCTAATGATACAGTATCATTAGTGCAAGAATGTCTACATCTTTGAGAACTGATTACAGTTAAAAGTAATTGATTCAAGTTGGATATTGAAGTTTATCCACAAAATCTTGCTAAATTAATAGATTGCAATACGATAGCCTATTCGTAAAGTTTTGGGAGGTGGCCCCTTTTAAACTTTTTAAGAGGGATAATAGTTAATGGTAATGCAATATATTGCATATGAAAATGCCATGAATTTAAATTCGAAAGGCATTGTATCTCCAGTTTTGTCTGTTTAGTTGAATTTTTGGCAAACATAGTTAGATTTTCATATCCACAGTTATTTCAAACCACACTTGCTCATAATTATGTTTTATTAAAAAAAAGGAATGTATACTTGTCTGCCCAATCAAGACATTTACGGGCTTCAGGAAACTAATAATCTCAAAGATTGTCTATAGATTTATTTTGCCTTGTTTATAAGAGATCATAAACAAGAAAAAAAAATCTATAGTCAATGTTTGAGATTATTAGTTTCCTGAAGCCCGTGAATGACAGTATTATCCGATTAAATGTTCTATAAAGTGTGCAATGTTAGGTCACCATCTAAAATAAATGTGATCCATTCAGCTTTGATCGATTCCTCAATTATGTCAAGAAGTTTTGACTGGTCTCAGTGGTTTATTTTTGTAAAGCCAGTTTGCATATTCATCCTGATAACTGATTAGTTAAAGTGTTCGACGTTATCTATAGCAGATCATTTGGCTGCCTCAGGTTAAACCACTTAAATGTTAATATATCCCACGCCACTCTCAACATCAAGGCAAAACTCATGTGCATACCACCTATTGGCACAATGGACAGTTTTCCATCACGTCCCGTGTTTATGATTCTGTTTGGCGAGAATTAACATCAGAGGAAGTCTTCGTATTAGACGGTTATTCCAGAACTAGACATGAAAAGCCTTGAGATACAGAAATTCTTAGTTTCCTCAAAATTTAGTCAACCTCTTAATGTACCGTAATCTAAATATATAACATTTATCTCTGTATTTAATCATCTGGCGGTTTAGGTTCTAGAGGTGCTTCTCATAAATTGACTGTCTTTCTCATTTTTCAATTATTTTATTCATTCTTGTTTTATTAACATAGACAAATCATTCAGAACCTTGATAAATAAGTAGAGCCACCACATTTTTGTTGAGTTTTAGTGTACTTGCTTAATGGAAGGCCTTTCAAATTGTTTGTTCTGTTCGCAGAGGCCTCTTTGAGCGACCCAACAAATTGCTATATTTTAGATGTTTTTCTCCTGCTGTATTCTATCATTTTTACTGCTCTCTACTTCCGAGAGAAGGTAAGTTGAGCTCTTAACATTCACAGTTTGTTCCAAGTGAATAAATACCTCATGGTTTTAACCACTGACTTGTGTTCTGCCTTGTATGCTTAGTTTACAAAGGAAGGGCCTGTTCCTCCAGCAGAGCCTGCAGCCCCGGCCCATAACCCCAATGAGCCCGTCTATACAGTGAGTTATCATTAATACATATCTCACAGATCATGTTCAAGGTTCAAAACATACTTCATGTGTTGACATGTATTGCATTGAATGAGTCATTCCTACTATGAAAGTGCTTTGTATTTGATAAAACATTAAACTCGATTATCGACAAAGTCATGATTAAGTGAACATAGCTATTTTGTTTGGATGGATGTTGCTATATTTGTGATGTGCATCGTTGATGCACTTCTGAACATATAATGTATTTGTTAGGCTTTAGTTACTTCCTTTTACCTATCTATAATGAAAAAGTTTTTTAATGTTGTGTTACTTTCGCTATCTGTTGAGTTTCATCTCATGCAAAGATGAAACTCAACATAAATTGTCTTTTTGGCAATCTGAGAACAGCCAGTTGACTATTTTAAAGTGATGTGATGTATATTTATTATGACATAATAAAGTGATAAATAATGGCAGTGTTAATGTTTTGTGGAGTTGTTTTGATCCTAACAATAAACATTTGACCGTTGAGCGCTGTAGCTACTATTACCACAGCGTTCAACGGCTCTGGCGATGTCTGTTCGCTAGGGTCTTTATCGCCAGGTAAAAATATGAGCCCTTGGGCCCCTGTCTAACTTCAAATCTAACATTTGTGGTAAATGAAATGATAAAAATTTTACTAAGCCTATATACTTAAATGTAAAAAACAAATAGATATAGTAGGCGTACATTTAGGCCCCCTACCTTCCAAAAAAGAATATATTTTGAAGAATATGGGTAACCAAACCATTGATAGGCCCTTGACTTCCATTATGTTTCAGTCAGTGTGGCCCATCAACTTTGTTTGGTTAACCGTATCTTCTGAAAATATCGGAATTTTTTTGTTCAGCAGAAGAAATAAATAGGCTACATACATGTTTGGAACAACTTGAGAATAGGCTACGTAAATGACAAAAAAAAAAAAAAAAAAAAAAAAAAATATGCACATAGGCTACGCACAAACACGCTAAACATTAATTTCTGGACAGAGCTTCTAAAAGGATGGTTTAACCCTATATTAAAATATCTAGTTAAATTACTACGTACAGAATCATATAGGCCTACTGATTTTTAACGTGGCAAAAGGCAAATTGCACTAAAAGGAATGACCCGATTAATAAAGACTTTATTCAATGTGTGTGTGCTGTATTTCTTAGGACTTGGATCTGCCACAGATGAGTTCCGATTATCAGCAACTGGACCGACCGGTGAGATTATTTTATGTTTTCATTTCATTTAACAAGCCTATTTAAATTAGCCACACGGCAGTTTGAACATCAGTGCGTTAACTGCAAATATAGTACATCGTACACAGACGTTATGCCTACTTCGTGACGTGTCATGATATCCAATCCTGTTTGTAATCTGATATACATTATATAAACGTGAAAATGCAATTTTGAAGAAAAGTTGTTTTTAGAAGCCAAACTTCATCTAATCAATATCAACATATTTCAGATTAGAAGACGGGAGCCAGAGACACATTATCAGGTAAGTTAAACCACTTATTAGTCAGAAAGGATGTGGATAAGATCTGAGAAAAAGATACATTTTTAACCAGATAAAACTTTCTTCTCATGGTAACCTAAAGCGACAGCTTAATCGCTGCTGCCCTCCTGTGGTTGTTTACAGTTGTGCACTTGCATGTTTTGATCGTTCCTAAATGGTGGTTGGTGTCTTTTCTAGGAACTAAGAGGAGCAAGAAATGATGAATATCAGGAAATAAGACCAAAAGGAGCCAAAGTAAGTACACGGACATGGGAAAGTGTGTAATTTCACCCAATGATGAGGCATAATATCCTTATAAATCAGCAAAATCAGCATAAATTGCTAATTATTTTCTATTTCTGCAGGCTCGCAAAGCCAAGAGCAAATCTGATGAGGTAATGTAACAATTCGTTTTAAAATCTTGATTTGATATAGACCTAGTACTTAAATGGCATTCATACATATATAAATATATACATATATGATATATAAATATATACATATACACATATACATATATGTATACATATACACACACACACACACACACACACACATATATATATATATATATATATATGTATGTATGTATGTGTGTGTGTGTGTGTGTGTGTGTGTTTTACATAAAAATATATTTTATGGCCACTTTGTACGGTATATTACATTATATCTATTTACAAATTATATATTTTCTCTTCCCTATTTTACTCTCTTCATTTACTTAAGCATCTGTTATCAGTGTTTTAGGTTTTTAAAACATTGCACTGCTTGGTAGGTTTTTACACAGACTGCAGTTTTGTTAAATTCATCAGTTCATGTAATTGGTTTATTCCGTTAAAGGCTCGGACGGGGAGAAAAAGGGATGCAGCCGAGGCTTTGGAGATGGAAACTTTTCCCACAACACACAATTAACACACAGCACAACCTCAGGAGCAATTTTTATATCTTCCAACTTACAGATAAATTGTTTATCTTTGTTGGATGCCTTTATGTGTCTTGCTTTATACATATCCACAAAAGATTGGGGTCAGTAAGATCAGGTAAAAAAAAAATTAGTATTGAATAAATACTTTAATTCAGCATGGATGCATTAAAATATATTTAAAAAAATGTGACTGTAAAGACAAAAGATTTATATTTCACAATGTTTTTTTTTTACAATTTTAAACATTGATAAGAAACGTTTCTTGTTCGCCAAATCAGCATATTAGTTTTATTTCTAAAGAGTCACGTGACAGCTTTTCCAACCCATGGAATAAATGACATTTTAAAAGATATTAAAAATTACTGTGTAACAATAAAAATTAAATCAAACAAGCTTTGAGGCTTTTCAAAAACATTTTAAATAATCTTACCGACCCCGAACTTTCGAACGGCTGTGTGTGATGTATGTGATGATGTATGTATGTGTATATATAGTATATATGCAATTTTTGGTTGCAATAGTAGATCTTGTTTGCTAATGCAAGGCAGGCAAGATCATTTCGAACCAATTGTACAAGGCAATTTAAAGGGATAGTTCACTTTGAAATTAATGTTTGATATGTTTTAGCTTACCTCAAGGGCATCCAAGATGTCGGTGTCTTTGTTTCCACAGTAATTTCAATTTTGATATTTTTAGGTCAAACAGTTCTTGTCTGTCAAGTCATCTAATGGAGGTCTATGGGGTCCACCTCAAAGAGCATGCACAGAGAAGTCCAAATTAAACATGATTTAATGACTCGTAAATGTAAGTACACAATGATGGCCTAAGACACGAAACGAGCGGTTTGTGTGAGAAAACGAACAGTATTTAAATAGTTTTTACCTCTTGTAACTACAGCCACGTCCAAGTGATCTGAGGGCGAGGGCCCTTCTATTTGCGCAAGCATGCCGGAAAGCCCCGGAAGTGATCTCCCGCGTGTGTACGTCACTCTTTGTTTACACAGAGATTTCAGAAGTGTAAACATACAAAACATATTTAGATATACAGGAAATTGCAATGGAAGACGATTTCGAAAGATTTGCAACAATCACTTCCGGCGCACTTGCGCAGACCGTAGCGCCCGTGCCTTCAGATCACTTGGACGTGGCTGTGGTTACAAGAGGTAAAATGATATAAATACTGTTCGTTTTCTCACACAAACCGCTGGTTTCGTGTCTTAGGCCATCAATGTGTACTTACATTTACGAGTCATTAAATCATGCTTAATTTTGACTTCTCTGTGCATGCTCTTTGAGGTGGACCCCATAGACCTCCATTATATGACTGACAGACAAGAACGGTTTGACCTAAAAATATCAAAATTGAAAATACTGTGGAAACAAAGACACTTACATCTTGGATGCTCTCGAGGTAAGCTAAAACATATCAAACATTAATTTCAAAGTGAACTGTACCTTTAAGAACTAGACCTCTGTCTGGAGAGGTAGGAGACAGTGCTCTTATTTTCTACATGTGTGTCTAAAATAGTCCATTTGACTGATTACTGTAAAACAAGGGTAAAATGAAATAAAATAATGATCAATTCCGTGAGTTCTTGATCTGAAATAGGACAAATATTAAAAGACCAAAGACTTCTTAGAATATTAAAACACTTGGAAAATGGTTTAATGATGTTTACAACAAAAGAGAACTGTACAGTTACAGTAAAAGATTATCTTTATATATATATAAAAAAACAAACAAAATACAGCAGACAAATGCATCATATCTACCATGTATCCTGATTCACATACTTATATTCTACACAATCATTCAGTTCTAAGCTACAGTGATGTAGCCGTTTAGCGTTCAGTCTTGGGTGTATGTTCGCTTGGTAGCAGGCCACGAGTGGCACTAGAGTTCAGGTCTGTAGTGATACTCAGATCCCAACCAATCATCACTATTACAACAGTGAGTTACAGCGTTCTGAAGGGAGATATACAAGTACAATCTACAGTATGAGACAGAGGTGAAAAATGAAACATTCCTTGAGCTTTAGCCATAGGAAATATGGAAATGAGAGTATAGAGAGAGATTTCGTTTGAAATCAATGACTTAAGTATTATGTACATCGTCTTTTTTAACGTCTTTTGTTTTAAAAACAATGATAAGTTGGGCAGTGAAACTGATATCACATACATCGACACATCCAAAAACATACAAAAATACTATTTCTTTAACCTACAGTAAGACAGTTTTGCAGTTAAATTCCATGCTGTGACAGAAAAAAAGAGCAACAGATCCAACGAACAAGAAAATCAAAAAAACGACAAACTTTTTCCCCCATAAGCATCTCAGGAAAAATACCAAAATATACATCTAAGCTTTGGATTACTGAGGTTAGGACTACTGTCAGAGCTGGGTTCTGTTTCTTAATACACAAGCTGAAGGGTTTGGGAAGGAAGAGGAATCTTTGGTATCTGCATTTGTAAAACATTTCATATTTGGATATTTTTGCTTTGGGATAGAGCTTATAGTTGCTTTGGACCCTCCACTTGCAATAAAAAAGATCAAAATCCATCTGAAAAGGACCGTGTCACACAGACGCCGCCCTTGCAGGATGGAGGACAACGATGCATAGTTGATGCACAGCTGATCAAACCAATTGAAATCATGACAGTGGACACAGCAAAGCTAGATAAAGACATCGACAGAACAGCGAAACCACGGGACGACAGCACCTAAAAGACGACTATGGAGAGAGACGTTGCATGTTTTCTGTAGACAATCATAGAAACAGTTTTGCCTTGCTGCAGCCACAGAGTGGAACTCCAGAGGACAGTTTATCCTGAGCAGGTTGCAGTGAGCCCAGGACATCCTTCAGCGTATATTAATAAACATCACCCAGCCCGTGAGGGGTTACTCAAGTCCTTTCCAGAAGCCGGCAGAGCTGGTTTTTTTTTCCTTCCTCTTTCTACTAAGCCCCGCCCACTCAGCCACACGCTTCGATCGATCATCTCAAACCCCAAGCTAATGGTTGAGGCAGGGAACTCCATACAATCACTTTAAAAGTCTTTGGTTACCACTGAGAAGGTGAGGAACAAGCAAACCCAGAACGAACCGCGCACACCATGCGAAAGTTTCAGAAAGTTAGTTTTTGGGGTTTCATAAGACGACGATTGTCAAATCATAAAAAAAAAAAAGCTTTGGTGTAAAATGAACAAGGAGCTATACTGTGAACTTAAAAGTTAAATATAAATAAGTGGGATGGGCTTCCTATATGCATGAGCTTGCCTTCTAGGTATCCTCTGGTTCCTCACTCTAAACAGACATCTGCAGGCTTCTGGTCTGGGACAGATCTTTGTTTTTTGTTTTTTTTTTATTTCATCTTTCGAAGTAGATTAAAGCAAGTTTTTACTCCGTTTCGAGTTATAAATGAGGTATACAACAGCTCCTTTACTCAAACCAGCTCTCGCTTGGTGCATGACCTCTTCTGCAACTATCCTATTTTGTTACTAGACTAAGGGTCTACAGTGGCAAACCCTGCTACAATCAAGAAACTATCCAATCACAAGTCAGAGCATCCACACACGCCAAAATCAAGTGCCAAAAACAGGATCTGCAACAACTTCACATGTACAGAGCTGTTGCCAGGTTCAACACCGTTGGATAAATCACATCTGAAACATCTCATGTGCACACAGGTTCAAAAGGATATCATTTACAGCCAAGTGGTCAATTGCATCAAATGATGTATGACGCTTCCTTATATCCACTTAAAACCAAAAAAAAAAAAATATCCTGTATTTCCGAAAAGCGAGTCACTTGAGAATGTGACCTCAGACAGATCCTCTCTAAAATATCATCTTTCAAAGTAATGCACCACTAGCGCCCCCTACATATCAGCTGGAGTTGAGTTATTAGTAAAGCTTTCAACAGGTTTCCAACAGCCTTGAATTATGCCTACATAATAGGCAGTAACACTTCCAAAATATCACAAAACACAAATAAAACACAGCCTTGTTTTCATGGTTGATATGCACCGCGTGACATATCAACGTCATTTTCGTGGTTGATATGCACCGTGTGAGTTGACATTGGTGCATGCCCTGTTGCGTCATCTTTCACTAACGCACGCACACACAAATTCACAACCGAACAAAATCATCTGTAACATCAACATATTACAGTTTGCTACAATGTGTCAAACTCTGAAATAATAGTAAGGCATAAATGATAAACGCAAGTTTGTCAAACAAAGAAAGCCAGTGACGTTGCTCCCTCATGATATACAAAAAAGGCATAAAGTAATTAAATTCAAATGATTGTAAAAGATTGTTAAAAAGCAACATGGCAAATTAAATCCATTAAAAAAAGGAAAAACAACAACCAAATATAAAATAAAATTAAAATTAAGAGTAGTTTGGTGCCATCAAGTCAACTATCAACTAAAGCTGCGGGCTTTCCTTTAGAGCACCATCACAAGCCCCACCCACTCAAAACAAACATGTCAATGTGGGCGGGGCACACAACAGCCACTCCCACATCACAAGGGTGTGGTTGCGATTTTTGGTCTTGACTTTTTTTTTTTTATCTTAGAATAGCTATCATATAAATGAAGTAATTTTTTGTTATTTTTTCCTTTTAGTGAATAAGCATGACAAAAACACTACATTCAAACTAGATATAAGTTCAAATATAAAATATGAGCATCTTACATAAGTGAATATATATAGAATTTAGAAAAGAAGTTCTCTAACCTTGAGTCATTCCTCAGATAAATATATCAGTAACTCCCCACAGTCCCGGCGCCACCACCGGGTAATGACACTAATGCGCAAAACAACACATAAATCTACACATCCAGAGAGGCTACGTTGAAATTTCCGGACAGAACCAGCGGAATGAGCAGCAACAAGACCCAGCCGCAAAGACAAAGGCTTTTTTTTTTTTCAACTTTGGCAAGTAGGATAACAAAATATTACAAGTTAACCTGGACAAACCCTTTAAGTAGTAGTACTTGAAATAGCAGTAGTAGACTTATGTGACATTATTATTACAGATTCTCCTGTTATACTTTGTAGTTTTGTTTTACACGTTGGCCATTTAAAAATGGACTGTTAGAAACAGCTTTTGTACATTCTGGAGTTGACTTCTGGTGTTTTGCCTAAAGTGAACCTTTCATGTAAGTGCTGCTGAGGTATTTCAAATCATATTACAATAACACAAATAGCAATGCTAGCAAAAAGAGAGTCGTGAAAAAAAAAATACAGAAAGGAACACAGTAACAAACCACAAAAGGGACAATAAGTGGAGACTCTGATCTCTTTGTGACAGAATTAAAAAAATGTGACAGAGTTAAAAGCAATGCTACAGAAATGAAATACTACTGTAATTCTCCCAGAATGCCTGTATTTATTGGTCGTTTAAGAAATAAAATCCAAGTTTAGACAATGAACCAATGCAACACTTAAAAATCTACCTTTCCCATGGACAAATTCAGGGCCTTTTTGGACTTCCACGGGTTTTTATGGACTTTAAACTAAATTATCTTGGTGGACTCTTGATATTGCTATTCATTTGTTGAAACACAGCATCAGTGTTGAGACCCAAAAGATCACATCCAAAACAAAGACTCACAGAGTAGGTGAATGAATGAAACGAAGGACACAGACTCCCAAAATCTCAACAGCACTTAAACACAAGGCCCTTAAGATTCTATTTGGATCGTTAAATGCTTCGACATCGAGAGCTAAAGCGAGTTAGCGCTGTGCTAGAGAGGCTATATTTCTTCATCAAGCCAAACACAATTTTTGGGTCAATGCAAGATGAATGAATAGGATTTAAAAGAAGAGTAATAAATGGTAAAGTTTGTCAGTAGTGAGTGGTGAAAGTGTGGTCAGCATTGCACTGGCCCACACAGGCACAGCAGCTAGTGAGAAATCGACTTTGGTTCAAGCTTTACATCATGGCTGCATTACATTGGTAGGGAAAAACAAAACAGACCATTTGGCTAAACCCCTAATTATGTCCCCGCACCCTTATAAGAGATATTTCAGGCCCACTACTGTGCCACATGGCTGTGGTTGCCAACCCTGAGCACATTTTTGATGTTTCTCTTATTTGACAACCCATCTGAGGTCTTAGGGTCTTTAATAACAAGCTGATGAGTTGAATCAGGCGTGTTTGATTAGGAAGACATCTAAAATGTGCTGGGGGTACTCCAGGACCAGGGTTAGGAACTAAAGCTCAATGGCAAAGGCTTTCAATCCTGGTCCATCGCTCTACACATTTTGTGCGTCTACCTCATTTAACACAATAGATACAGATCATCAGCTCATTAGGAGAACTCAACTGACTGTGTCAGATAAGAAAGACGTACAAAATGGGTCCCCAGGACCTGGTTTGAAAACCACTGCCCAATGGTATAGCCAGCACATTGGGCCCAGGGGACGAGAAGTGTATTTTTAAGAGGACTGAATCTGGTACCTTGTAGCTACAAAAAAGGGAAATAGTCAAAAAAGCCCATCAGGTAAGAACACACTTGCATTACTTCCAACACACGCACGTTTACAATTTTCAATTATCAGAAACAATGGGAAGAAGACTCCCCCATTTTTCTCACTCAAAGTCCTCATGAATTGCTAGCAGAAGGGACAATCCCAAACCTCAAACTGGTACTTTGCTGTAGTTTCACGCCCTACTCTCACCTCGACTCGAATCTATTTGGTTAGTTGCACTGATACTACAAAACAGGAGGGACAGCCATCTCAAAAAAAAAAAAAAAAAAGAAAGAAAGAAAGAAAATAACTGTTTTCGTCTTTGGAAAAGATCAAAATATTGCATTATATTTCCTGTGGTCTACCGAGAGCCTTTGCTCATAAATATTTAGGCTTAAACTACGCTACAGTAGCAATATACAGCAACAGGTATAACAAAGATTTTTGGTATATCTTGAAATGGAGGCAATACAAAGACCCCCGAAATAAAGACCTCTTAAAGCGTGACTGCAGTCTGCTCGGTTTTTAGCAGAACTTCTGATCTCAAATCCAGTTTTTTGGTACAGATACTGTGCACAAGTAGAAAATCAAAGAATCAAACAAAAACAAACTTGAATATCATCCACCCCAACTGGCTTGACCAACACCTTCACAATCAGGTGGTGATACCAAAAGTAGATCCCATGTTAGGAAGACCTTGGGGAGGTTTACCTTACGTGGTTACACAGTCCTGACGCTAACGTACGAGTTGTGAGCTCTGAGTTACTGAAGCTCCAAAGTAGACAGCACTGCTCGGTCACTGTTGCCCACGCCGAACAACCCCTCCTCGACGAATCATCTCATAATTCGTTAAAGCTTTTAGTATTAAATAAGCCTGTGACTGGGTCAGAATTGAGACCCAGACTAGTCTTCTGCTACTGAGTAAACTACGAAATTATACAAAAACAATATTCACTAGAAAGAAAGGCCAGTCGAACGATTCCTTAAAGCAATGAAACCGCATCACAGCCGCTTATTACTCCATTTAAAGCCTTGTAACCACAAGTTAGTAAGATATAGGACATAAAGCTAACCCACTGTTTGACAAAAATAAATGATGTGCATCTAAAAGGAGATCCAGGAGGACAGGAACATCTGTAAAGCAGGATCTCCAGTGGAAAGAGAAGAGATCATAGACAGAAGAATATGAGGTGTCCTTTTTCTACGGTTACGGTCAGCAGTAAGAAGGTGTCATTTAACACAGAGTAAACAGTTTTTTGGTTAAAAGCATCTCAGAAGAACCTCTGAAGAAGAGGTATAGTGTGAAAATGGGAGAGAGTGAGTTTGCTGAAACGAATATGCTTTTGCGTCGCACGGAGACTTGGAGCAATGTCCAGGGAGGTTTCTGCTCTCCTGATGCAAGCTCTGTGGTGACGCCAACATTCGCTTATTGATTAATGTGTGAAAAAAGATATCTGTAACGTTAGAACACACAAACCTTAAACGGTAAAATAACGTTAAAACAACATCAAATCCTTTTTTAGTGGGTTTGTTTTTGGTGGTAGCAAGATATTAAAGAAAGGGGTCTAGAAGAGGAGAGGAGTGGGTTAAGCTTTCACTGGGCCTTAGAGGCCGTGGTGATGGTGGAGGCGGGCATAGTTGCCGTGGTAACAGCGCTCTGGTGGGCATCGGCGGTGATGTGCAGATTGAGGGCTCCGGCAGCACCCCCGGCCCCTCCTGCAGACATTAAGCTGACCGGGTTACTGGCAAGCAGTGACAAGTTCTGAGGGTTCAGGAAGAGTGGTGTCGTCATGAGGTTAGGGGTACTGCCAGCGCTGGTGTTGGCAAACAGAAAGTTCCCGCTCCCGTCCAGTGACGTAATGGGCAGAGAGCCACTAGATGCCAGAGCTAAAGAGGAAGACAGATCAATATTAGAACTTGGTGTTGGAAACAGAGCGGTTGCCTAAACAAACTAAAA
This sequence comes from Pimephales promelas, assembly GCF_016745375.1. The sequence continues at coordinate 19,025,432 of NW_024121210.1, forward strand.
TCACAAGAACAGAGATGCAGCAATAAAGGAATTTTCACTGATAAGATGGTTAACACCTCTTTTTACAATTCTTCAGATTCCTTGCATGTTCATTTATGAAATAGTTTAGCTAATTTGTATACGTTTTTAACAACAGACAAAAGGTCAAGTATTCTTACTTGGCATGGTAAACGCTAAGAATTTCAACAAATTATTTAAATCACACCAAATTAACATGTTAAAATACAACAGCCCCACAAAAAAAGTCATATTTTTCAATAAAAATACAAAAAGGCATTCCAAATGCACCTAGGTGATTTGCATTGTATGCAAATAAGTAATTTACAAAGTTTGAATTGTATGCAAATTTTGCATGCAGAAAGCTTTTGAGGGTGTAGACCAGGGTTCCTTAAACTCAGTCCTGGAGGGCCTGTGAGTTTCTAGTGATGCTGAAGACCTTGATTAGCTTGTTCGGGTGTGTTTGCTCAGGGTTGGAGCTAAACTATGCAGGACAGTGGCCCTCCAGGACAGAGTTTGAGAAACCCTGGTATAGACTGACACCAGTGCCACTAAAAACATGTTTGTTTTACAAACAGATAACTTATACTGCTATTCAAAAGTTTGGTATCAGTAAGTTTTTTCTTATTATTGAGATTGTCTTATTATTGAAGTGTAACGGCTAAAAGTGTAACGGCTAACTTGGATCACGTGAGGCACCTCAGCCTATCATTTAATGACAGTGACATCAGTTACGGTTTATGTTACACACAGTTTCTTGTGGATTAGCGTGTTCGTCGTGAATGATTTTCTATATTTGGTGTTATATCTCTAGTAAACCTACAGTAGGACTGCAATGTTTGTGGAAAGTGCTTTTGCTATTGCTGTATAAGCTCATACTTCTGTTCACTACAGTGTGCATAAAAATACATAAGATTAGATTTGAATCGTTTCATTAAAAAACAGCTTTTTTGGGCATACATAGTAGTGATGCTAGTTACTAATATTGTAATTGTAATTTGATTGTTGATATCTGAACGATATAAAGAACACATTTATGTATTACTAATTTTTTTATTTTGTTTACCTTCATTTATTAAAAGCATTGTATCATTATTAGAAATGCACTGTAGTCAATCATTACAATTCAAGTCTAATTTATTTGTTGAAACCTGGAAGCCATAAAGAACAGATTTTTTTGTTAATATAATATAATATAACATAATATAATTTTATTTTAATTAAATTAAATTTAAATATTAATTTATAAATATTAATTTATAATTATAATTTAAATGTTAACATCTACTCCCATGTAATGGAAATCATAATATAATATAATATAATATAATATAATATAATATAATATAATATAATATAATATAATATAATATAATATAATATAATATAATATAATAATAGCGCCTACAAGATATGCCTCGATAGTGGAATGAATGAATGAGTGTCACGTCTCGCTTGTTTACTTCGAACCGGAAGACACGCCCACTTTTGACGCAAGGCCTCATGGGGCGTAGGAAACTTGTGGATAGAAAGTCCAGCATTTTGTTGAAATAGAAATCTTTTGTAACATTATAAATTAATCAAAGACCTCAAACGTTTGAACAGTAGTTTGTTATTTAAAACAAGCTGGTGACACCAAGATTAACAATTGCATGCAGAATCATAATGTAAATACAGGTGTACTTGCCGCTCCACACACCTTGGATTGTGGCCAAGGTGCTATTGCTCATCAGTGCTGGACTCAAAGCGCTTCCGAGACCTCCTGGCGCCAAACTAAGAAGAGCCCCGCTGCACAGGAAACACCAGAAAAAAGATGGAATTAACATTAAACACAAAGATATCCCATTACAAGCTTGTCAGAAAAATTCAAATACACTTACCCAGGATTGAACTGCGAGGATGCCATGAGCCCAGGGTTGAGGCCAGCGGCTGCAGCCATGGCGGCGAGGCTGGCGCTGGTGGGCAGCTGGGCAGCTCCTTGTAGAGCAGCCGTGAGGCTGGGTGACGCCACCATCACCTGCCCAGTGCCCAGAGTGTTTGCCAAGGAGGAAGATGCCTGACTCACTGCCGCTACTATCTCCTGAGCCGAAGCCTGCTCTGAGGACGTCTGCACCACGCTGGGGGAAGGGCTGAGCGAAGGAGAGGATGCTACGGTGGTGACCACAGGTGCAGTGGAGATGACCGATGCCGTGTTAGTGGTGGCCGAGCCAATAGTTGTGCCTGCAGGAAGAATATCATCTTTTAAAGGGGTCATATAATAGTGAGAAAAGATTCGCGAATCGCGCAAACATGAAAGCATTGACGTTGCTGGTGGGGAATATTTCCTTCGAAAAAAAAAAACTACACCCAAAAGCAAAATTACAGCCAAGAACAGAACACCACAATTGCTTAGACGCCATTCTGCTCCAGCGTATCAACAATGACGGACTATGATGACAGCTCGCTCAGGGCGGGGATGTGTTGAAACGCTGTTCAATCAACAATCGTGGGAACAAACGGCTCGATTTGAGACGGAAAAGCATAAGGAGATTAAAACAAAAACACTAGAAAGATTTTTATCATTAAATGATGCTTGTGTACAGGCATTGCCAACACACATTTCAGTACAATCAACTTAAAAAAGTGCACGTATGACCCATTTAAAGATTGTAAGGAATTTTTTTTTCAATCATTTCAGTCTTGCTTACCAGTGAAACCGACGCTAGTGCTGGTGAGAGATGTAATTGGGTTGACAGTCATCGTAGTCGGTGTGTTACTGGTCACAAGACTGGCTGTACTCGGTACCTGAAACAGGGGATAGAAGGAAGAGGTTTAGGACTATTTTAAGCAGTCAGACCTGTTGGTCTGAATGAAGTGTGTGAGGGGGCGGGGGGGTTGGGGCAGTTTGACGTACCAGAGTTGTGGTGTGAGGAAAGATTGCTTTGATAGGGGTGCTGCAGATGCTGCCACTGCTGGGTGGGTTGATCCTCTTCTCTTTCTGTCTGCGGTTACAGAACCACACTCGGATCACCTCTTTCTCCATGTTGAGCTGGTCCGCGATCATGGTGATCTCCTCAGAGGTAGGTTTTTGGTTCTGCTTGAAAAGGGCAAATGCACAAGAAACGCCCTTACGGCAAAAACAATTCACAAGCACTGCAGTCCACAGTTTGAGGAGGTAACAATTCAGCAGGAAAATTTGACTTTGGGACAATATCAAATGTTTAAACAACAGTACACAAATACTGTCACACTACATATCTTTCCGTTAAAGAGGAGGCTTTTTATATTTTTACACAGTTATTTATATAAAATAGTAATGATTATTTAAGTTTCAAATTACACTATTATTATTATAAAATGGTAATGATTATTTAAGTTTAATATTACACTATTATTATAATTATTATATAATGGTACTAATTATTTAATAGTACGCTACTACTACAACTAAACTAATAAAATATTATAAAATTATATTAAAACCTGTGAAAACTAAATTACAGAACTGATTTTAACAGCAAAATTACTAAACAGTAGTAATAAAAGTACACTACTACAACTACTACTAATAATAATGATAATAATAATATGCAATGTAAAATAAATCTACGTAAGCTGGATTACTGCACATAAATACTAATTATTATTAAAATAATAATGAACAATATCATGTAATTTATATCCGTTTATAAATACATAATTATTATTGTCAAGCATAAATTATTATTTTGTATAAAATAAGTACAATAAATAATAATAAATTATAACAAATACAATATGAAACTGAATAAGTGTAAATGATAAAATAATACAAATGAAATGCAAAATAAATCTGTGTAAACTGAATTACAGAAAATAGTTTATAATTATTATTAAATAATTTTTTATCAAACATTTTTCTGTCACAATTTTTATTTGTCATTGCCATGTGGTCGGGTTAAACCCCCGAGCCTTCATTGATAATGAAAACTGAAGGTTGATTTTGTGCCATTAAACTTAAACCACGGTCTCAGAATAAGCTCTGATGTGAGATGTCGCTCACCTCCAGAAAGCTCTTTTCTAAGGCCACTCTGATGTTGGTCTCGATGCTGGTCCTCTTCTTGCGGCGGCGGTTCAAGCCCTCTATGCCCAGCCCAGGCGAGCCAAGAGAGCTGGGACTGGACAGGGCCTGTTCAGAAGTCTGGTTCTCTGCACAAACAGCGCGCACAAAAGCACAAAGGGAGACTGATATAAGCAGCTGTGGCAAACAGCAATGCAGACATGTCTCGGAGCATCAGCTATACTACTTAGCAACATTATTTAAGTTAAAGATTTGTTTTATATAACAAACCACCGACGCATTCGTTCACTCTGACGCTAGTACCCTGAGAGGAGCTCCAAAACTAAAGAGGAATGCGACAGGAATCTTCATATCCTTTCTAACATTCTTCATGGTCTCTAATGTTATTTTGACAGAGGAGGGAAAGGAGGAAGATGGCTTAGAGCAGAGAAAATACATACCTGCATCATTGAGCCATTTTTCAAGCAGGGGCTTCAGTTTGCACATGTTTTTAAAGCTCAGGTTCAAGGCCTCAAAGCGAGAAATGGTGGTCTGGCTAAAGTCATTTCCATAAAGTTTTCCCATGGCAAGGCCAACATCCCCCTGGAACAGCATAAAATAACATTCAGACATTCAAAATTTACTCGAGTCACCTAATGAGTCCCAGTTAAAGAAGAAATGTCTTTAAATTATTAAAATAAGTCACGATTTCTGCAATGACATGGATGACCAAACAGCAGAGACTTTTGAATAGTGAAATCAACAACAGACAACACAAACTGTGAGACCAGTGAAGCCTGGTTTACCTGAGTGAAGCCCAGTTTGATGCGTCTCTGTTTAAAGGTCTTGGCAAACTGCTCAAGCTCCTCCAGGTCACTGGGCTCCTCCAGGCTGGGTGTGTCGATGTGCTTTGGTGTCGTCTGGCTGTGAGCGAGGGATTGGATGGGGGTCGCTGCTATCGTGCGCGTAGGTGTCGCAGGCTGTGAAGCATAAGGATAAACGTATAGAGATAGACAAGGATAGTTGGGCATCAGCAGCTGAATTTTATATAGAAACAATAATGAAAACAGCAATAGTCTGAGTGGTTCCCAAACGTTTTCTGGATGGACCTTTCTCCACACTGATGCATTAAATTATCCAAAAGTGACACTCAAGACATTTATATAAGATTTCCGACTCAAATAAATGGTGTTCTAGTCACCAGAGACTCCTGAAAACTGTATAGCGGTTTTAGGCAGTAAAATTATATATATTTCTAAAGCACCAAATCAGCACATTAGAATAATTTCTGATTATGAAGATTTTTTTTAACAAATAAAACCAGTAAAATTGGTCTTTAAATTTTTTTTTTTAATTGGTAAAATTGGACTGAATAAAAATAGATCCAGTGTGTAAATGGGATATCCCTGACCTGTGTGGCAAGAGTGATGCTTGGCTGGGTATGCAGGAGGTTGGCTTGGCTTTGAGGTAGTTGAGTTAGAAGGTTCTGGGCTTGCAGGATACCTGTTTAGCACAAGAGGAAGGACCAAACAATCAGATAGACTGATCATACTGAGGGACAAAGAGATCTGAGGAGGTTAAGAGGACTCACTCTGCTGGCCCTGTGGCGTCTGCGAGATGATAAACTGCGTGGGCTGCAGCTGTGTTGCGATGTGGTGTCCCGGTTGGACCAGCACGAACTGCTGCAGGTTGAGGTTCTGCTGCTGTTGCAGCTGCTGTAACTGCTGCATTGTTTCACACAAACACACATAGTAAGAAGAATGTTAGTGTGCGTCACTTTTCCGGAGAGCACCAGTGCAGCTATGGCCATGACAACCTCATTAATTACAATAGATTTGACAGTAAAGACGTTTTAAATTTTGTTTGAAAACGAAATTGCTGTTGCCATCAAAACCAGCAAAGTATATCATTTAATCATATGATACACTGTTTTCTGAATTCTCTTATCCATTGCAAATTTTTATCATATTATATTGGGTACAATGATTCTCCAAATACTTTAGATGCAGCTTTCTTCATGTAAATAGCTGAAGAGCTGGGGGACATGTATCTTTCCAAAAGCCAAATATTTCAAACTTTTTTTTTTTCTTTATAACATTTGTTATTAATGTTAATTAAAAATACACTTCACTTTAACACTTGAGACATCCCCAGGACAGGTGAAAAAACTGCCAGGGCAAATCCTTATTGTTGAGCTCTGTGAATTACAGTTAGTTTGAATTATTTATTAGTAATTAAATGTAATTCAATTCATTAGTGATTACATTTTAAAAGCTTTTTCATTAATGTCTGTAATTTCAATTTGTTTTGCCTTTACTGAAATGCCATTTTTTCAAATGAAAACATAAATAATGAAAGAATGGGGCTTCTTCATTAAAAACAACAGCACTAGAAAATTCAGCCCCAAGCAAAAGCACTGAATAAATCACTGGATAATTTGCATGAAACGTCATTAGAGTTTAAAATAAAACAAGCCCCTTTTAGGAGTCTCTCTTACAGGTGTGATCTGGATGGGTTGAGAGAGGGTGATGGGGGTGGCAGCGGAGGCGGAGATGTTGGCTCCTGTGGTGCTGCTCTGCTGGCCGGCTGAATGCTGCACCGCTGCTGCCAGGAGCTGAGCCTGAGCCTGCTGTATCAATAACTGCTGCTGCGCTGGAGTCAAAGTCAACTTGACACAAAGAGGACACAGACAGCAATTCATTTTATGTCTAATGACCACATTTTTCACAAGGCTCACACAAAATTATATAGTCTTCCTAAGGTGCAAGTTAATCCATTATTCAAAAAGCGTAACCCCCAACTGTTTATAGTATATTTGTTTTGCTAAAAGGCATAAACAATAATTTTATACATTTTCAGTTGTCATTGTTGAAATGTGACATTTATAGTTGACCACGATTTATAATTAGGGCTGTCAAGCAATTACATATTTGTCATCTAATTACATGTCCAGATTAATTAATAGCAGATTAATAATAATCATTCAATAGATTTATTCAAACTTTATGAATGGGTTACTGAATCATTGGCTCCCTCACAAATTCACAATATACACAAATTCATTCAGTAACGAAACACTGCTGTGTTGAAAAGCAGAACACAACAATTTTTATTGGTGAAATTAAGAAAAAAAATTCCAATAATTTATCATTTTAACATGTTCCCCCCCGAATCCAAAAATCCATAACTTATAAAACTTTAAAGACAGACCTACTGTGAGCTACGATGGTCTATGCTTTTGTTGAAGACGTTGGACCACATTATTTCAACTTATTTTTAAAATAATTATTTTTTTTAAACAGAATCCTTGGTGACAAACTACTAGGGGTGTAACAATATATCACAATACAAAAATGCAACAATACGTATCGTGGACACTGACAAGGTATCGTGGGTAGTCCGCCCAAAATAATTAAAAAAAACTACATCAAACATTAGAACAACACTATACATAATGTATAATGCAATGGGGGGAATATTTGTGGGTCATGATAATGCCAAATGTCTGAAGTTACCAGTAAAAAGTGGCCGACATTATTTTAAATATATCTAGTCAGAGAAAGCGTGCAAGCATATTCATCTACAATAGTAATTTCAGCTTCAGAATCATGAATATTGTTATTCTGGTGTCACCATTGTCCTTGGATTACAAGCACCCAGTCCAAGCCTATTCGTTTAACCCTTGAATGTAATATCAAATTGGCATTTTAATCAATTTTTAATCAATTTAATACATTTTGTCTTGGAATATCGCAATAATATCGTATCGTGAGTTCAGTATCGCGATATGTATCGAATTGTGACATGAGGGTATCGTTACACCCCTACGAACTACATTACCTATGATTCTGCAAAGAAATCCAAAGAAAAAACCAAAAGAACACTATAACACATGAAGTACAGTGAGGCGTAATAGTCTTCCTTTGCTCTCCATAGATTTTAATTCAATTTTGTCATTCGCAATGCTTCAGGGGATTGTACTTCTTTCGCCTCATTAAAGTCGTTAAGCACACAGTCTTGTAACTGTATTTTTGTCTGATTTTTAAATAAAATGTTTTGATTCACCTCGTGGTTGATTGGTAACTCTTTAAAGACTTTTTTAAAATCCCTGAGGGAAAAAATGAGTGGGAAATATACTTCCAGAACCAAGACTGCTGACAAAAGGCGGATAGATTACCGCTGCTGAACACTATTGCACAATGTGGGTCATGTTTTTTTCCTGGTTTAAAAGCTCCAGTTTGGTAGTAGAAGCAAAGAAGGACTAATAAAGAGTGCTTTTCAATTATTGTGGAAGTGGTGTCAATCAGAGAAGGCAAATCTAGATTAAGACCATCCCAAAATTGTATTAGCAAAAATACGTTTTGTTTGATGCTCATGTACGGTGATATAAATGTACCGCAGCCTTCTGAGACTTCAAGCGGAGAGCAGAGCGGGTATGCTAATTAACGAAACGGTTATGCAGTACATGTAAATTCTGCATAGATTTGCATATTCTCAACCATCTGTTTCCGAGCAACTGCAGAGCAGCTCATTAGCATATGGGGCCCAATAATTTCCCCTGCAACCAGGAGATAAAACGTTGCGCTTTTAAGCTTTAATCTTCAGAGTTGTAACAAATCTCACACATTATATACAAACAGACAAAACAATTCATGACATCAGGTGGAAAGCCTGAGCAGTCACTCTGAGACATTATAATCACACATCCATTTCAAGACAGTGGCAGTTTAGTGACTCAGACACACGAGAGCTATGTCCCTGGGGACATCTTTAAATTCCTATAGCTCTTTCATCCATGACAAAGACCACAAATGTGTGTGTGTGAGCTCAGAGAAAAAGATCATACCTGTTGGAGCAAGGCCTGTGCGTGTGCGTTGGTGATTGCGCTTGTTGTTTGCACAGTCTGCCTCTGAAAGTCCAGTCCATTTGTTTGGGCACCTGGAAGAAGAAAAGCAGGCAATGCCACAATAGATCAGGGACACACAAAAAGGTCTTTTCAGCCAAGTTATTCAGCTCCATGGCCTTTTTTATTAAAAAAAAAAAAAAAACTTCTGACGGTGATTTATATTGAGAGACATTGTCCTGATTGCTCTACCTCAGTCAAAGCTGCACAAGCGACCCTTTAGAACAGTGAACTGATAGTCTTTAACTCGCTTATGAAAATCTAAAAGAAAGCTGTGCTGGAAGGATCAGGCAAAATGATCTGAGCAATCAATGGGGAAAAATACATGAAAGGCACAACATGCAAGCCAGACATCTCCAAAGAGCCAACGGTTCCTTGGGTAACTCACCAGTGTTTTCGTCCCCGCTCTCCATTGCACATTTACTTGTTTCCGATGGATTACTCATTCTAGAATCTACAACAGACAGAGGAAGACCGGACTTTCAGTTTTAGCTTCAGTGACTTTCGAAAGTGAGACAGCATCCTCAACATCACAAAAAAATGAATTAATTCCCATTTTTTATTTCAAACCATACGACTAAAAAACGTTTTACAGTAAACACTTCAAAAATTCCTTGGTTTGAGCAGTGGACATGTTTGCTTTGTTAATTACACCATTTGGATTTATAAGCCAAACATGTCCCCTACTCAACCCTAGATAGTAACAGCATCACTATACAATAGACCAGACCTTAATGTTGTTGCTGACAGCAAATATCACTCACCGGCAGCTGCTACACTCCCCTTCTCAAGCGTCTCTACGAGCATCACAACAAACTTAGCGCCCCTTTCGCTGACAACACTCAAAAGCAATGAAGTCTCGGTTTAACTAAACGGACTGGAGTGGAAAAACAACACACGTGCAGAGCACAGCTAAGCTTCGCTGAAACTGTGGCTGCCTTTCTCTCAGTCTCTCCGGCTTGCTTGATTTGCTCTCTCTCACTCTCCCTGTGCCATGATTGTCATAACAACTAGAGTGTGAAGAAGTTCGTTTTCATTCTGGAACGAAACAGAAGCGGAGCGGCTGCCAGAGCCGTAATAAAGCGTAATCAGTATGCAGCTGATTAAAGCCATATGCAAATCGGCCTCACTTCATTAGACGAGCAACACTTTGAAGTCCTGCAAGCAATTCATTTCGCACGGCGCTCTGAGAGCTTTCTCCCTAATTTAAATGTTCATAAATATTTATCATCTTATTTGCATATTAATTGGATCGCTTTGGAGGGAAAAATGAGGAATGGGGAAAAAAAAAGCTGGAGTGTCAATGCACAAGCCCAATTACCTACCGAGTGCTGGTTAAATTAGGTGAAACAGGTGAGCTTTCTGTCAATGCGATCAAAGGGGGGAAAAAACGGCGAGGTCTGTATCTGGACATAAAGACAGCAGGTTGCGTAGAGAAGTGTTTCTTACACATTTCTAAGCACCAGAGGTTGAGGATGGAGCTGTTCGGGAAGTAAATGACTTGCCATTCTCCACCATCCTATTCACACAGCCCCTTGTGACCCAAACACTTCACGGATCAAATTCCCGTGACTTCTGTAGCCGTATTGTATGGAAAAGAACATGAAGTCTGCTTTGCATATCCAAAATAACTGTGCACCTCATTAAGTGATATTTTCAGAGCTCGGCCTAATTACAACAGAGATTTACATATTAGAACAAAGATCTGACGGAGTAAGCAAAGAAATCAGAACGTCTGTAAGGAACTTTTGCAGACACTTAAAATACTTTTTCAGAGTGATAAAACCGACTCAAACAAAAGGAGGATAATGAAAGGACAAGACTAGCATTATTATCCAACAAAACAGATAGTTTCAAAGGTTATATTTCTTAATTTTCCTTTAGTAGACAACTTCGTATCCAAAGCCGGCACACTTTGAAAAGGCTAAACTAACCTGGAGAGCTATATTCAAATTAGCAGAAAAAAATGCAAATAGTATACTTTTAAAAACAGGCATGAACGCAGGACAGAGGATAATAATTCATTATGAGAAAGCATGAACAAATAATGTAATTCATATTAAAATGATATATTTGAAAACATTCCATTTGAGTTTCAGAGGAACTGATGAAACACTAAAAACACTTGATGGTTGCTATCACAGACCACAATTTTCACACATGGCTTTTGTAACCTAAAACCATTTTAACTAAACAACAAGACACAAAAAGCATGAAGTTACTCCAATTTGCAGCAAATAAATACAAAGAGGACTGTTCGACAAAATCTCAAAGGCTGGCAAAAAAACAACAACTTGATTTTAGGTCTATAATCATTTTAATTAACTTTTAGCCTGAAGTGTTTCTGCATGTTCACATTATCAGAGCATGAAGAAAAGCACAAGAACAAGAAAAGAAATATAGACAGATGGTCAAAAAGAGATGCAAAATGCCATGACGTTTCACTCCTACATTTGATAAGTCTCAGTTACTTCTAAAATAAAAGTAAGAATTTATGTGGGTAATTTACACTTTAGGTATGAGCTGTGGACAGAGGAAACAAACAAGTTACGGCATGTCATTGCTTCTCTAGGCACTACACAAAGTGAAACTGTTATCAGATAAACAGCAGGGTCTGTTACACCTGACTCAATGACATATCGAAACCAGACAGTTATATGCGAATTTAAATTGTCAACCAAATAATTCCATCCAGAGAATTCGTGTTAAAAGATAATTAAGACTGGTGCAAAGGATTTCAAAGCAGATTCAACATGAAACCAAGTGGTAAATTAAAACAAACAAAACAAATGCAAATTTGTTTCCCTTAAGTTTCTCGTGTTGTGAGACACCACCAGAGAAATGTAAGTTTTAAAATGATTTTATCTTGTTTGGCCAAGACAACTTTTACCTTTAAATACTCTGTGTTGATTAATGGGAGAACTGCATACAAGCAATATATTACAGGGTGGGGTTTTGTCCAAAATCTTAAACCCAGATATGCACCATCCAGTGTTGCTATTGTTAGCTAAAAATAATTTAAATAAGGCTGAAATAAAATATTACATAAAAAAAATTATAAAATAAAGCAGCCAAATAAAATAAAAATAAAAGTATACTGAAATAAATTAGGGCTAACTGTATAATAAATACAAAAATGACAAAAGCAAATAAATTTACTGAAACAAACTCAAATTAAAACAAAATGATATACTGTATATTTAAAAAAAATCTAATTCAGATACTAAAAAAAATGAATGTTAGTAATACTAATATTAGCCTATAATTATTTTAATCATGGCAACAATACCTAACAATAAGGTTATCACAACACCAAAATGTTTTAAACTGAAAACACAATCTTTTAGACTTCATAATCCTTAATATCAACACAAAACATATTGCTAACTTCAATTTACAACTATTATACACATGATATATCCAACTTTACCCACATACAGTGGTATTTACAAATCTGGTTGATCTTTTATATCATCAGCAAACGTAAACTTGCCTCTACAGCCCAGCATTAAACTGCTAAATGTGGACTATAAACATCACAAACATGTTCAGTAAAGTGGTTCTGTAAATTTTGTTAAAGTGCTATACAAACAAAACAGACTTGACACTCCCAACTGTGCATTAGTTTTGAATATCATCTCGACTGTGATTACTTTTGCCCTCGTATCTACATAGAATCACAGATATTTAGAACTGCATTATGATTGGATTGAAAGTGTTATCTTTAATAATGTAAGCAATTTGACAAAAGATTATTTGTCATAAGAGCAAAACTGTTTTTTTCCCCCTGTTCACGGACAATACAATAAAATAAATACAAATGAGCATAATAAACTAAATACACAAGCATACAGCTGCTGGGACAATAGTGGAGAAGCTGGGCTCTATATGAGGATTACCTATTAGACTAGCAAATAAAGCTGGCATAATGCCTGCATACATCTCATCGAGTAGCCCAGAGACACTGGCTGTGCTACAAAATATCAATTTGTTACAACTGTCCTGTAACATTGTATCAATTGCCGTCAGAGTTCCATTTTGGCACGTTCCGCCATCCTTCGACAATGAAATGGATTCATTCTGATAGAATACGCTGAACAGCGCATTCTGATCTCTAGAAGGCCCACATGAATAACATAACAGGACTACACGCCTGCAGTGGGCACAAAAGGCAAGAGAATGGGCATTAAAAAAATCACGCCATGTCCTAACTGTACACCAAGCAAGAACCCGCTGCTCTGTTCTTTCATATTTTCACCGTAAACACGTTGCGCAGACGCCGGCTGATTGCGAGCGAATGAATATTCAAAGCTTTATATGTGGGATTGGCTCACGGCACAATACAGCAACACAAAGCCGCTGGAGTAGCATTAGCCGCCTAGCATGCACACAGTAGCCTTTAGTTGAGATTAACTGTAAAATTCTTACAAGCTCTGACCGGGGATAGTGCAAAACCCAGCGAGCTGTCGCCGATTATGACTAATAAAATATGCAAAGCGGCGTTTGCTCGGCGGCGGTATGAATATGTAACGCGACTGCTCTAATCACACAAAGGAGGCATTTTTCCTTTAATTTGCCGTAGCACTGCATCGCCAGTTTCACGTCGCACAGACAGAGAATTATTGCCCGATACGTTTATTTAAAGGGTGCATATGACTGCAATATCGGGCTTGAGTATTTTGTTTACGCTTTCTCTCCCGCGCTTTTCTGGGTTGAGAGAAAGAGTGTTTGAATATGAATATGAATATGTAAAATGCAGTAATGATTACCTGGTCCTGAACTCTCATCTTGACTCGCTGCTCCTCCGTCCGCCATTTTGAATATTTAAGCCCAAATCCTCAAAACACAATACAGCGGCTCACCGATGCACTCACCCACAGCATCAGCATGGCAGATCAGAGGGTTCCCATCATCAGTGCGTTTGGTTTGAAACGGCCAGAACCACCTCCAAAAACTCACTGACATCATCACATCCAAAATATCTCATCATCCAAGAATCTTAAAGCTCTTAAGACCATAAACTTGTTTGAACTGTTTAATTTATTTTATTAGTGCATTCTGTTCTGTTTTTTTTTGTTTGTTTTTTGTTTGTTTTTTATGCATACTAGTATGTGTATACATACAGGCTATGTGCTGTAGCCTATTGCTTTCATTTATGATACCTTGCGATTAATAAAATAAAAAATAAATAAAAAAACTGCACCAACCATAATTACACGTAGACCTTGCATGCGCTGGGTTGTGCAAAAAGGAAAAAGGAAAGGGAAAAATTGATTAAAAAATGTTATATGAACATTTAAGTGAAAAGAAAATAATAAATAGGCTAAGTAAATATTGAAAATTTTACATTTGTCTAGGCCTAGGGAAAAGATGTTTGCATTATTGCAGATATTTGAGAAACGTAGCTATATTATATATTATATAAAACATTGGCAAAATGATGACACAGTTACAACATGAGAGTAACAGATTTAATGACGCAAACTTCAGTAATTTGATTAGACACGTTCTAATTCTGTTGTAATGCTGCTGTTGCAAGATAATAGTGTCATTATTTATCTCAGTTTAGTTTCATTGATGATAACTGGAAATTAAATTCCAGTTAAAACAAATCTCAGATATTTTATAAAAAAAACTTTATTATTCAACTATTAAATAGACTGTGTACATATTGTAAGTTAATATGTAATAAAATAATATAACAAATAAAGTTGAGTTCTGGATAACGTACTGAAAGGCCAAATACAACAAACACTTTGACAGTAAAAAAAAGAATGCAATTTTGTGTTTAATTTATACTTTTTTTTTTAAATAGTCTAAATGGAAAGAGTGAGAACAAGTCTGTTAACTAGCATAAGCAGTTTTTGTCAGCATGGCGTCTGGTAAAGAAGATCAATAGTTCTTTACCAAATGGAAAAATGAACTGTTCTCAAACGCTCTGATTTCAATTATGGCTCATTCACTGCCATCTGCTGGTCAGATATATGGCAATACACCACAGCTGGTATGTACATCCTTGTTTGAGGTTAGACCAGGGGTTCTCTGCACATTTTGTATGTGAGGATCTGAATCAGGTGTGTTAAATAAGGGAGACATACACAATATGCAGAGCAGTGGGTCCCGAGGACTGGAGTTGAGAACCCCTGGGTTAGACTAGATTGTTTTTTCGAAAGACAGAAACATTATGATATTTTTAATATTATACTGACATGAACACAAGTAGCTTGTTAGTGAGTGTGCCCTATGTACGTAAAACGTAAGTTTTATCAAGTGATATTGTATACAAATCATCCAGAATAAAATTCAAGAACTAATATGTAGTTTGTCCCTTACTGGCAACAACCCCTACCCCATTATTACATAGTATGTCAGTTCATTTCCAAGCAATGACTCCCTTTACTAATATGACTGTTATGACCTGGTTATGACATCACATCTGCCATTTTGTTTCAACCTAACTTGTAAAACTTTGAGTGAGAGGAAAGGGTCCAAAGTGCATTAAAGGTGTGGTAGACACAGTCACACAGGTACAGACTGCGGAAGAAAAACTGCCCCAAATTCCCCTAATTCACCAAAACATCATCTATTGCTGTGTGACTGGACATCGACAAAATGACCAACTGGAAGTGGATTTTTTGCAGCCTATATTTAATATCAGGTGAGGTGGTCACTTTCATTACATTTACATCGAGTACATCAAGATCAAATCAATGACACTATATGTTAGATAACAGTGTGGATCACACAAGTGATTTGTTTTCTTGTCAATTGTTCAACAAGTGACACTTAAATTTAATTTAAAATATGTTTTCAAGTAATAATGTTATTAATGTTTTCACCAGGGCTACAAAATGGCTACTTGTTTCATTCATTCATTTTTATAATAGACACAATTATAATAATAATAATAATTTATAATAATCTTTAGACACAATAAAAAGCTTCAGTAGGCAGTTTACAAATAAGCTGGACTCATGCATTCTTAAATACTGAAATGATTTCATATTAAATAATTAAATGAAGAAATTATATTAATAATAAGTTCATATTTTAGCAGAATGTATAATAATAACACCAAATGTATTGCTGATTTAGGTTACTTGTGATGTAGATTTGTGATACTGTAAATGAGATTGATTTTCAAATGCAGAAATACAAGGAATTTTACTAAATATTTTCAGATCATTCTCTCTTATTATAAAAACAGTTTTGAGTTTCATGTTTCTTAAAGTTTTGTGAAATGTTATTTGCGAATTCTGCATTTCAAACATTATTCCCACGCTTGAAGTCTGAGTATTTAAAATGTCTTAATAATTTGTGACATTGTGTGATATTCACAAAGTTCTCGTTTTTGCCTCATAGTGATGTCGACTACTTTTGGACTGGATGTGACAATGAGTCAAGCTTCTGTGGAGGTTGCCAGGGGTGATGATGTCACCCTTACATGCAATTTTAAACCTAAAAATCAAGTAAACAGTAACACTCTTATCATTATAACATGGAGTGGTCATTCCGATGAGACATCTGAAGACAAGGTAAACCAATTTTTTTGTAATGACAGTATTGATAAACTTCAACTGTCTACCAAAATACCACTAACCATGGTAAGTGTAAAAACAATGATTGGTTCCTTTTTTGGCCCTGTAGGTAATTTTTGGTACCTATTACTCCAATCCTCACGAAGTAGACATTGGACCACAGTATGTAGGCAAAGCCACAGTAGAGTTTGACCTTGGTGCAAAAACATCAAAACTGACATTAAAACAAGTCACTCTTAAAGAAAGTGGAATAATTAGATGTTATGTTCAGATTCCTGGGGACATTGAAGGCAAAACATTTGACTCTACTTCTCTTTTGGTTCAGGGTAAGATCTCTGGCACTTTGTCAAACTTATAACTTAATAAAATCTCAAAATAAAAATTCCATATAATATGGCTGAATCCTTTTTAAAAAATAATATCTACATTTGTCTTATAGTTGCACCATCACAACCTGTTTGTAAAGTAGTAGGCACCGCAGAATATGGACACGATATTAGCCTAACCTGTGTTTCCGAGGAGGGCTCGCCATCGCCCACATACAAATGGGAGAGATATGATGTCAAAAATGTCCCAAAAGCATTTCCTATTAAAACCACTGAAAGTAAGTTTGTTCTCTCTTTCAGTGGATTAGATTAATAACTTTGGTAACACTTTATAACACGGTTCCTTCGTTAATGAATAACTACACAAGAACTAATGAGTAACACAATATTAACAATCTAGTAACTGTTATTAACTAACAAGAAACTCTGATTAACGAACTAGTAAGTAATAGCGCACAGACGAAAGTGGTTGTCCACTATTAAGTAATCAATAACTACTATTTTTTTAATACTTCCCAGAGAACTACTGAAAAAGTTTATTAACAATCTAGTAACTACTATTAACTAAAATAAACTCTTATTAACGAATTAGTAATAGCTCACAGATGAAAGTGTTACTAGATACTTCTGTGGGAATTACTAATTATTTTGATCTGTATTATAAAGTGAAGATCATTGGAACTAACTAATGACTCAAGTGTTACTAAAGACATTTTCTAAAAGTGACTAAAGTTCACCAAAAATCTCAAACATTTGCACAAATCATGACTAGATCATGTAGTAACACTTGAGTAATTAGTTAGTTCCAATGATCTTCACTTTATACGGATCCAAATAATTAGTAATTCCCACAGAAGTATCTAGTAACACTTTCATCTGTGAGTTATTTCTTACTAATTCGTTAATAAGAGTTTATTTTAGTTAATAGTAGTTACTAGATTGTTAATAAACTTGTTCAGTAGTTCTCTGGGAAGTATTAAAAAAATTGTAGTTATTGATTACTTAATAGTGAACTACCTCTTTCATCTGTGCGCTATTACTTACTAGTTCGTTAATCAGAGTTTCTTGTTAGTTAATAATAGTTACTAGATTGTTAATATTGTGTTACTCATTAGTTCTTGTGTAGTTATTCATTAACGAAGCAACCGTATTCTAAAGTGTTACCATAACTTTTTTTGTCATTAAACGCTAAAGTTTTCACATGATTTTGTGTAACAGAGGATGGAGTTCTGGCTTTGGTCAATGTATCCATGGAGACATCAGGTTACTATATCTGCATGTCAACCAATAAGGTCGGATCAGCCAAATGTAACATGACATTGTCTGTAGTGCCAGGTGAGTATGCCTGCTTTCTTTCTGTATAAATTTATATGAGTATTTAATTTTGTTCAGATTATTTTATCATGTTTTGATTATTGTACCAGATTATTGTACCGAGTAAACTTTACAGCTTGACTCTTGCATTGTCAATACAAGATCTTGTATTGTGAAATAATTAATGACAAAACTTTTATTTTTGGTTTAACTAACTCTTTAGCAGTAAAAATTAAAACGTTGTTGCTTGTAAAAACAACAGATAGCAATAAGGTTTATCGGAAAAGTCGATCTGACAGTTTTATGGTAATTTTAGGTTAAAATTAACTGACGCCTTGGGAAGCATTTCGACATGCTTCAATATCTGACGCTTTAGGCGCCCTTTAGCGTCAGTTAGATGACGTCCTAGGATCGCGTGTACCCTACCCCCACCCCACACCTAAACCTAACCGCGTCCTCTAACTGACGCTTTCCTTTAGCGTCAGTTAGATGACGCCGTAGGATCGCGTCATATAAGTGACGCTAAAGGGCGCCTAAAACGTCAAATATTGAAGCATGGTCAAAGGTGATGTCTTGGGGTGAGAATGCGTTGTAGTTCGGATACAATAACAAAACATGCGAATCTCAGTCATCCAAAATCTCAGAAATAACCAGTAGTGGAGTGCAGCCAGACTGCACCTGGACCTTTCTGAATGGTTAGCTACATTTATTCATCTGTTTCTGGGGGATTTCCGTTTAAAATAAAATAAATTCACTGCTCTCTCGTCTCCTCTGAGGCTGGGACTTCTGTGTTCATCTGTGGAGCAATGACAGAGCAGTTTGCATGCTTTGTTCAAACTTTTCCCATTGTGTTATAATTGGTTACATATTTGTCACTTGCACAAACCAAATGTCAGCACCGTGGGTGGAAACTTTAATTGCAGATTAATTGTTGGTAATATTTATAATATCCCCTTTCTACATCAGAAGGGGAGCAAAATCTGATTGGCCTTTTTTTTACATGCTTGTAGAGAAAAAGCTTACCAAAACTAAGTCACTGGTCGTCACTTTTCACGTTTTCTGGGTTGATAGATGCACCGGGGACCCAATTATAGCACTTAAACACAGAAAAAGTCAGATTATCATGATTTGTTACCTTCAATGCATGAAATGAGACTTTCAGCTTAATTTTGCTACATTTTAATTTCCATTCCTTTCTGTTTTTACAGCCTCTATGAATATGGCCACAATAGGCATTGTTGCTGGTTGTATTGCTGGAGCTGCATTGCTTATAATACTCATCATCTGCTGTGTCCGCAAACGGAAACAGAAATCAAGAGCGTAAGAGTCAAGTGGAATAGGTCACCATTTATCCTCTGGAAGCAATAAATTATGTGTTTGTTGGTATTTAGGTGATTCTGGTTTTTATTAAGTTATTCTTTTTAATTATTATTAATCTGTGTTTACTTTATTTAGAACTCCAGTGCTGGAATACCATGACACACCACAAACAGAATACATCGATGAAGGGAATGTGCACATCACTGAAGAGAGACCTGACATAGCTCGAAGTGATGACAATGGAGGTGGCCGTGATGACCACAGTTACCGCCATGATGACCGCAGAGGTAGCCCTGATGACACCAGCGTTCACTATGATAATCGCAAAGGTAGCCGTGATGACCTCAGAGATCGCTATGATGATCGCAAAGGTAGCCGCGATGACCTCAGAGATCGTGATGACCTCAGAGATCGCAATGATCGCAAAGGTAGCCGTGATGACCTCAGAGATCGCTATGACGATCGCAAAGGTAGCCGCGATGACCTCAGAGATCGTGATGACCTCAGAGATCGCAATGATCGCAAAGGTAGCCGTGATGACCTCAGAGATCGCTATGACGATCGCAAAGGTAGCCGCGATGACCTCAGAGATCGTGATGACCTCAGAGATCGCTCTGACGATCGCAGAGGTAGCCGTGATGACCTCAAAGATCGGTATGATGATCGCAGAGGTAGCCGTGATGACCTCAAAGATCGGTATGATGATCGCAGAGGTAGCCGCGATGACCTCAAAGATCGGAATGATGATCGCAGAGGTAGCCGCGATGACCTCAGAGATCGCTATGATGATCGCAGAGGTAGCCGCGATGACCTCAGAGATAGGTATGATGATCGCAGAGATCAGTATGATGACAATAGATATCGCTATAGATAAAATCATTAAGATCAGTATGATAATCAGTATGTGATGAACCATTGAATTATTATGACAGCCATCAAAATGTTATAAGGAGGATGGCCGTGAGCCAAGGCCTCTATATTTTTTTCTGTGTTGATAATCAAATACAATTGTTCTTTATCCCTGCAGTGGCAAATGCAACTGATTCCTCTGACCTCAACGAATTATCCTTTTTTATTTACTTTTTTGTTTTATTTGACAGGATTGTAGTAGTATTTTATATACAGCATATAGTTTTTTTGTTGTTGTTGTTCGGACTTTCAGCTTAACTCAAGTAATTAGGCAAAATCATATTTTTGTTCTTCTGAATCATGCATGTGTTCAGTCATTTTTTGGGGCAGGTGTTCAGAATGGTGCTTATACGGTGACACTTTTTTTTGTACATTTCTATATTATTATAAGAATGGAAAAAGCTTTGTCATGTTATGTATGGTTTTTTTTTTCATCCAATGAAATACGCCCTACTTAATTATAATCATGTATAATTTGCAATCCTTATAATTCTTATGAGCAGTTTTACGAGCTGTTAGGACATTTTCAGTAATTTTACGGCACAATGTTGGAATTTATTAAAATGGCTAGAATTAATTACACACACTTGCTTTTCACTTTCTAAATAAATAACGGATTGTAAAATACTGAATGTATGACTGTTTATTTTTCTTTTTTTCCATTAACATGGGGTTTTGTAACAAGAGCAAGCTCTAAAGTCACCTTAAGTTACAGCCCTATAGTACTTTTTACGTTGAATTCAATATGTTGCAGACCCAGTTGCTATTTTTCTGAAAGACGCATCCACTTTAGAAGATTGGGAGATCGTGATAGCTGTTATGTAAAGTAGTTTTTAATAGTTATTTGACAACTATTTCGTGAAATTTATTTATATAGGCTATATATTATCAAATTACTTTTCATTTCAATAGCCGTTTAGCATAAAGCCTGTGCAATTTTCACAGTTTCTTCCCCCTTCAATAAAGTGGTACAGTCCGCTCTTTCTAACCCTAACCAGCGCAGAGCAGACCGAGATGAAGCAAGCGAATAACAGTCCGGGACAAGATGGACTAGATAGCTGTAATATTAACCACACTAAACTGGATCATGGTTTTGTTACACGGTTCCTGGATTCTTTTCATACTATTTTCACGTAAGTTATTTATCTGTTTTCATTTTGGTCATGATTTAGAAATAGAAAACAGAGACAGACAACTAAAGCAACAGGTTGAGAGAGAACCTTGAGCGGCTATAATTTGTAGATTGATCACGGGTCTTCGCGACGGTTTTTACTCCATTTACATTTACACCTGACAAAACTTACAAATTTTTATAAAAAAAAATAAAAAAATAAAAAAATAAATAATATATATATATATATATATATATATATATATATGTATTGGTCACTTTTTATTGTAAAATAAGTGTTGTATTCAAAACTAAAAGCAAAAAACTTAAACTAAAATAATAAAATAAATTACTCTGATTTAAATAAAAAATGTAGCCTATTTGCTCAAAAATAATCTTTATTACATTGATTATTGATGATTATAGAATGGCTTTATATGCATCACGTCTGCTTTTATATAGTAAATAAATGTATATACATTTAAAAGACCTCACAGCTCAAAATTTTACTTGCCCAGATAGCATGATGAACATTTGAAACTATTTAACATCCCAAAGTTGTTGTTGTGGGAGAGAAGAATTGTGGGAAGTGCTGCAGGAATGTGTGTCAGGGAGTGCAGCTGCATTGTATCAGTTCTTGAATGATGGATGTAACTGAGACAACAACAATATTATGGTTGTTTTATGAGCAAGTTAGAGGCCAACTGTGGACTGATGTGAACTAAAACTACACTTTCCACAAACTCCACCATGTGAACTAAAATTCCTCTCAGTAGACAGTGTATGTGTGAATTTTCATAAACATTGTAGAGAAAAGTTGTTTTGAGCGGTTGAACTGCTGAATACTATTTGCAATAATATGTAATACATATACACCTACCTATAATGGATTAGTAAGCATCAGCAGCTTATTAACATACAATCAAGTAGTTTCCTGCTACTAACGGCTTGGTTTAAATCTCTTTAACCTAATTGGGTAGTCATCTATGACTGAGTCAATGAGTGTATCTTATTGGTGGGAACTTAACATCCCCCTCCTGCACTAGTCAAGTGGGTGGGGGTTCAGCCTAATGCCAAACAATGAGTCAAACAGGCAAAAGGGAGGACAAAAGGAGGACTCCATCTCCCCTGGACTGAGTATTAATGAATGTAATCAAGGTTTCTCGCCTACATTTCCCTCTGCAACATGGTCATTCTTAAGTACAGTTGGAAAATGCTCAGGAAGCTGCTCTGTTTCCACTAAGGCTGCAATGAATGAGTGTAGATCTCATCCAGACATTTGTGATGACTGGCAGTTGTATATTTGTATGCAGTGTGCTCCACCCTTTGACGAGAATTAGGGTGTCTCTGTGTTTGTGGGAGAGACCTCTGCTCTACTTGGACTAAACTTGATCTTTCATAAGAGTTTTCTCAGAATATTTGGGTTCCACCCCAAACAGTCAGAGCAACAAACGGTGACGTCTCTACAAAAAACTACAGCCCCCACGTCTGTGCGCCCCCTGCATAGCATGGAATTTATCTTTCTTTGCTCACACTTCTCTTTCTTTCTCTCTCTCTGTGTTTTTCACACCAGCAGATGCTCCTCTCGGGAACTTCTACGATTTTGTCCAGCTTTTTGTTCCATAATCTCCCACACACGGCTGGACAAACACACTCTTTCATGCTTAGACACACACACACACACACACACACTCAAATGCTGACTGACTGGATCCAGATGTTTTTAGGGTTGTTTTCAGGTCGTCTCACCTTGTGATCTCTAGCTGATTCCCCTTGGAATGGAGTGACTAAGCATTCTCGAAAAGAGGCAGGGAGAGAAATCAGTTTTTGTTTTTTGATGCACTGGTTAGTTATAGGCCTAGTCTGGGAAAGGGCTTTGAGTAATGAACACATGACTGTCTCTGACACTATGAAACATACCATTAGACTCAAACACCATAATACTAATCATGAACAGGTCAGTAGTCATTACAGTTGCCGCTGAAGGCTATCTTGCAATTTGCATTACTTTCTTTGCTCATGGGTGTGTTTGCTGATCCACCAAATTCCACAAAAAGGAAAGGATGCAGTTTTGTCTCTCATTTTTTGGGGGATTAGAGGCACCAAAAACATATTTTGTTCTTGTGAAAAATTAACCTACAACAAAAGTAGCCTCTTTTAAACACCCAATGTTAACCACTTAATATGGTGATTTTATCGTCTACTTTTCTGACTGTATGCAACAATGAAAATGAAAAAGTGTCATAATTTTGTTAAAATTATTTTCATTCAAAACTTTTTTTGTAACAATTAGCTAATTTTAGCATGCAAAACACAAATTTATTATAGGGCTGTGCAAAAATTAATTGCGATTAATCGCATCCAAAATAAAAGTCTGTGTTTACATAATATATTTGTGTGTGCTGTATATAATTATTTTGTATATATAAATACACACACATGCATGTATATATTTAAGAAAATGTGTTATTCATATATACAATATTTATATTTATATAATATAGATTATGCATTTATAAATATATACAGAATTTAAGCACAAATAATTCTTAAATATATACATGCATGCATAGGTATTTATTTATACAAAATAATTATATACAGCACACACAAATATATTATGTAAACACAGACTTTTATTTTGGATGCGATTAATCACAATTAACTTTTGCACAGCCCTAATTTATTATAATTGTGACACCAATTGAATAACATGACTGTAGTACACATCATCTTATTTACTAATTAATTCATATTAAGTTTCTCAATGTGTTAAGTAAATTGCAGTGTTGACTTTATTTTTATCAAGCTCAACCTTTAGTACTGTTTCCGGTAACACTTTATAATACGGTTCCTTCGTTAATGAATAACTACACAAGAACCAATGAGTAACACAATATTAACAATCTAGTAACTGTTATTAACTAACAAGAAACTCTGATTAACGAACTAGTAAGTAATAGCGCACAGACAAAAGTGGTTGTCCACTATTAAGTAAACAATAACTACTATTTTTTTAATACTTCCCAGAGAACTACTGAAAAAGTTTATTTACAATCTAGTAACTACTATTAACTAAAAGAAACTCTTATTAACGAATTAGTAAGTAATAGCTCACAGATGAAAGTGTTACTAGATACTTCTGTGGGAATTACTAATTATTTTGATCCGTATTATGAAGTGAAGATCATTGGAACTAACTAATGACTCGTGTTACTAAAGACATTTTCTAAAAGTATACTAAAGTTCACCAAAAATCTCAAACGTTTGCACAAATCATGACTAGATCATGTAGTAACACTTGAGTAATTACTAGTTAGTTCCAATGATCTTCACTTTATAATACGAATCCAAATAATTAGTAATTCCCACAGAAGTATCTAGTAACACTTTCATCTGTGAGTTATTTCTTACTAATTCGTTAATAAGAGTTTCTTTTAGTTAGTACTTACTAGATTGTTAATAAACTTTTTCAGTAGTTCTCTGGGAAGTATTAAAAAAATAGTAGTTATTGATTACTTAATAGTAAACTACCTCTTTCATCTGTGCGCTATTACTTACTAGTTCGTTAATCAGAGTTTCTTGATAGTTAATACAAAATTGGTAATATTGTGTTGTTCTTGTGTAGTTATTCATTAACGAAGGAATTGTATTCTAAAGTGTTACCCCGTTTCCCAAGTTATTACAAAACAAACATAATATTTATCAGTAATTACAAACAAACATTTGCGTAGTTCTGGCATAGTTTTTGTCTTTATTAAAAATCACACAAAACAGGGTTCTGCACTGCATTTAGATGTCCCAAAAATGTTGTGTTTGTAAAATATATATTTTTTAAATTATATAATAATTCTAACTGTTTTTCTTCTAACTGTTACACCACTTCTATATACAAAACAAATATGCTGTCATTATAAGTGGTTACAGAGATAAACCTACCATCATGCACTGAGGAATCTTTTTTGAGTCATTCTGAACACAGCAAACCCACATGTTAGCATGAGATGCAAGTCAAATTGAGAAAAAAAGTGTTCTAAAGCTAGATCAAAATGTCATACATTTAAAATTTATATCCTCTGAAGATTCAAAAATTGAAGTTGTGCCCATCATGCTCGGTCATGCTGTGAAATCTGGAGACTGGTTTTGATTTGCGTTTGCTATAGCTTTGACTACCAGTGTCCATACTGCAAAACAGGACAAACATTTAAGCAAAAGGTGTGTAGTGTATTACTTTTAGTGTCGTTTTATTGCTGTCATTCAGTAATGATGTTTTGTTTCTCACTTTAAATCTCTCTCTCTCTCTGTCTCTCTTTTTGGCACAGTGCAAAGCTGTAATGGTGTACAGGTGATTGTGAAAGATGAGAAGAAGTTTGCCATGCTGTTCTCCTCCATTGTTCTTCCGTGTCATTACACCACTCACTCCACTCAAACCGCAGTGGTACAGTGGTGGTACAAGTCTTACTGTACAGACCGCACCCGGGATTCCTTCACCTTTCCTGAGTCCCTGGGGGTCCGCGTATCTGATCTGGGAGCCACGTCTCATCTGGACTGCGCTGACAAGGGCCGCACGGTCCGCATCGTGGCCTCGGGACAGGGAGCTTCCATGACCTTAGCAGAACACTACAAAGGAAGAGATATCTCCATCATTAACAGTAATGTCTTTGTCGTCTTATAACTGCACTTTTTTGATGGAGGTTGTTTAGCTTGATTAGAGGTTGAAGTTCTGTCAAATATAAGGCAGAATATTGTCATGAATATGATCATAACCTTTATAATCCTTTATAGTCAGATATAGTTTAGATCAGATAAGAGGCACATTAAAATGACAGCATTAGTCAGTTGGAAAGTGAAATTTCAAACTTAATTACTCACAAAGGGGACTTCCATGGTCAATTATTAACTAGACATTTCAACAGGTTAGTGTCCAACACAAAATGATAAAAAGGTCAACAAGTTCAGCAACCTTAATAGTCAATTAAATAACATCATGATTAGAGGGATTTATGAAGCAACGCTGGCATAAAAACATACAAATCTAAATTACACTTAAAAATGTATACATTTCATTACATTAGAAAAAAATTAAGTGGAATTTATTTAAAAAAAGACAGTTCAAGCATGCTTGATAGTTAGGTTTGATAGGTTTGAAACACTGCTGTTCGAAAGTTTGGGTTGAGTACAAATTTTTATATTGTCGAAAGAATTATCTTATGCTGCACCAAGGCCATTTATTTTAATACAAATACACTGTAAAAAAATATGTTCATGATTTGTAATCACAACATTTTTTCTTTTGTCAAATCAACTTAAATAATTTATGTGGTTCAGATAGCATAATATTTTGAGTTTCTGATTAAATCAATCTCCTTCATTGTATCAACTCAATTTTTCCATTTCAATGAGCTTAAAATTATAAGGCAACCAGATTACTTCATTTTTAAGTTAAACCAACAATATATTTTTACATTGTAAGTAAAAGCAGTAATATTATTACAATTTAAACTATTTATTTTAATTTATTTTAAAATGTCTTTACTGTCACATGATCCATCAGAAGTGATTCTAAAATGCTATATAAGGTATTATCAATGTTGAAAACAGTTTGTAGTAGTGTAGTTAATGTGATAAACTACACATGGGGTTACTCGTAGTGGGGCACCTGTGTGAACTTAAGGGGAACTGACATCATACATCCACACACATGGCCTTGGGATCAGTTGGTTAAAAGTAATTGCAAAATGACATTAGTTCTGAGAAAAAGTCTTGCATAATTTGTTTTCAGATTCCACTTATTTAAATGGCTTTTTAATGCAATGACTTCATAAAATGATACTTGTGGCTTAATGATCCAAATACTTCTTGGGGCTACTGTGTAATAAAATCATCATGCTATATTATTACATTTTGAGCCTCTTCTATACTCTCAAGTCTGCAATTTTGTGTATAAACCCACCTTGGAAGCCCAGCCAGCCGATTGTGCTGTGTTTTCCTGTTCCTTAAATAGGGCTGTTTTTTTTTCTAGGTCGAACAATGGTCAGGGGGCTGGACCTCATAAAGGCCTCACAAAACACCCCCATGGCTTTCCTTATCAAACGCAAACACCCTCTTGTCTGACTTTAGCCTTTAAAGCTCTCCCTCCTCCAGTCACCTCTCCAACAAAGACTATGACTGTTCTAACAAAATATAACAGATAGATAATGTGTATGAATCATCTGTTGTTCTCACTGAATAAAAACATTAAGTGCTAAAAGTGACTGATGTAATTTAGATCAAACAAGCTGTGCAACTGACAATGTTACTGTGTAAACCAAAACCGAAAAATATTAAAACTAATTAAATGTATAAGTATAATATTTTCTGTCCTTTTCAGAAGCAGATCTGCACATTGGACAGCTGCAGTGGGGCGACAGCGGTGTGTATTTCTGTAAGGTGACCATTGCTGATGATCTGGAAGGGAAAAATGAAGGCCAGGTGGAGCTACTGGTGCAGGGTGAGTCTCATGAGTAGTACTTTAGCTAGATTCTCTGTGTGAAGTTGTGAAGAAACGTTCTTGTTTTTATACTTTATTTTTATGTAACTTTTTAGAACTAAGACAAACGGTAACAGTCAACACAGGGTATTTACATGGAAATGTTTTCAAAATGTAACTTTTAAGAAAAAATAAAACCTGTTTCCATAATCGGTTAGTACTACTATATTAAAGAGTTAGTTCACCCAAAAATGAAAAATAAGTCATTAATTACCCACCCCCATGCTGTACCAACCCCGTAAGACCTTCGTTCATCTTCGGAACACAAATGAAGATATTTTTGATTAAATTTGAGAGGTGGATCACTACTACATTGGCACCCTAAAGGATTGAAACTTGACGGCCCAGAAAGTCAATTAAGAAAATGTTTAAATATTCCATGTGACTACAGTGGCTCAAGTATAAGTTTATCAAGCGACGAGAAGACTTTTTGTGCTTCAGTAGTAAAATAAGAATGCAGTTCTCGCGCATGCGTCGTGGAAATCTCTCGAACTCTCGTCTGAGGCCTACAGGGAAGAAATGGAGTAGTCGAATAAAGTCGTTATTTTTGTTTTATTTCCGCACTAAAAGTATTCTCGTCGCTTGATAAACTTATACTTGAGCCACGGTAGTCACATGGGATATTTAAACATTTTCTTCATTGACTTTCTGGGCCGTCAAGTTTCAGTCCCTTAGGAGCCTATGTAGCAGTGATCCACCTCTCAAATTTAATCAAAAATATCTTCATTTGTGTTCATAAGATGAACGAAGGTCTTACGGGGTTGGTACAGCATGGGGGTGAGTAATTAATGACTTAATTTTCATTTTTTGGGTGAACTATCCCTTTAAAGGAGCTGTATGTAAGAAATTTATTTCAATTAATCATACATTTTCCCTGATATGTCACTAGACATTAAGAAATCATGTTCATTTTAAATACTTTTATCACTGACAACAGTTGTCTGGCTAGGATATTGTCATTTAAAAAGTGAAGTTGCAGCCCTCAACTGATGTTGATGATGTCATGTTGTGTTTTGGTCTGATGCTCCGCCCTCCACTGATCTACCAATCACGAAGTCAGTAGTGTTATACACAGTAGTACATATACACACTCATAGACACACACTGACCATAATTTTCTCAGAGATATTGCTCAACAACTTTTATATGTTCGCCTAATGCTTTTTTATATGTTACTACTTTTTAGAATAAAATTAAGAGAACATTCAAAAGTACCTGAGAGCACTTTTGTTGTGTTTTCGGTTTCCTATGCCACGTTTGTAGTTTTTCATGTTGATTAATTCCATAATTGTTCCCAGATGTATCTTGTTAGCTTGTTCCCCTGGTTAGTCGATGTTTGCTGTTACATCTAGATGGTTTGCGTTCTTTTGTTCCTCGTGTTTCCTCGCTTGTTTTGTTGCTTATTTCTCAGTCTCAGTTTATGTTTTGTGTGTTCGTTCAGAATTCTGTAAACCCTGCACATAGATCTGCTCTGCCCGATAGCATTACAATAACGTTCCCATTATGTTTGCAAAATGATAACATGAAATGTTCCCTTAACGTTTGCATAACCAAGAAAGAAAGTTTTTGGGAACTTAATGGGAACATATTTTGTTAGATGGGTATGACATGGTTTTCAAAAAGTCTGAACTGTTAAACATGCTTGAAATAGTGTCAGTGAATGCTGGTCACACTTCAGATTAGGGTCCAATTCTCACTATTGACTAATTATTACGTTTTACCTCAATAAAATCCTAATTACTTATTAATAGTTAGTTAGGTAGTTGTTATAAGTTTAGGTATTGGGTAGGATTAAGGGATGTAAAATATGGTCAATATGTATTAATATGTGATTTATAAGTACTAATAAATAGCCAATACCCTAGTAATAAGCATGCTAATAAGCAACTCATTAATAGTGAGAATTGTACCCTAAATTAATTTGTTAATATTGTGCTTTAGTGACTCCCAATATATGTGATATATTTATAGAATTCTCAATGAAAAAGTGGCATGCTCCCTAAGACCTTGCTTTCCAAATGTGTTTACTTTAGTGTGTGGATGCTTGGTTGTTGTCTCTAAATAATTGTTAATGCCAATCCTTCACTGAATTCCTAAGTGCACTTACAAGCGCTACCATGGCAACAACTGAACGGTGCATGCCTCTCAACATGGCTCAGATCCTTAATAAGAGAAGCTATTGTTCATTTGTTCCCTGGCAGATCAGGACAACCTCACATATTTTACATGTCCTGGACAGGACCACTGCAGAGAGAAACAATTTGTTTGGTGCTGTGGGACGGACCCCAACAGAATAAGTTATTTCTGTTTCAGCTGGACAAAGCAAAGTCAGACGCCTCATGCCAGACAAAGAGTAAATAACTGGCCGTTATCGACATGAGCAATATAAGCCACTTCTTAAGCCGTTTCCATGGGAACGAAGGGGGTTTTTCAGGGGCCAGAGGATGCCAGGGCCTCCAGAACAGTCCTGTGCGGTGAAGAGAAAAATAACATGAGAGGGTTAGAGCTTACACAGGAGGATCAACGAGAGTGTTATGTAGGCGCATAAGAAGTGGAGGAAGTCTCTCCTGCCCTCTGAGTAATCGAGATTTAATTGGTTTATAAAATGGAGAGTTCATCACACTTGCTGTGTAGTCATAGTTTACGTAGCCTACTGTTTGGTTCTTGGTTCTTAGTGATGTATGTTAACGGGATACTCCACTTTTTTTGGAAATAGGCTCATTTTACAACTCCCCTAGAGTTAAACAGTTGGGTTTTACCGTTTTCA
Source organism: Pimephales promelas (assembly GCF_016745375.1). The sequence goes on from NW_024121210.1 coordinate 19,056,164, forward strand.
AATGTATTCAGACGCTTTTTTGATATTTAGAAGAATATCAGTAACCAGACAGTTTCTGGTCTCATCTCGTCTGAATGGATTCGCAAATGGTAAAACTCAACTGTTTAACTCTGGGGGAGTGTAAAAGGAGCCTATTTCCAAAAAAAGTGGAGTATCCCTTTAAGAAAACCAACACTATTATTATTTAGAATTAAGAATTGCACTGTAATTACCAGTATTTTATTACAATACCGTATTAAGAGATTTACTGTGTTATCAATACAGGTGAAATGAATCAATACAGTTTTATTGGGAAATCAAAATTTACAACTCAGCTGTTTGTAATAATAACTCACTTTTTAACCACAGAAATGTGTTAGCTTACCTAAGCAAATGCCCTCATTTTTTATAGGTAATACAACAAATTACTGTGGAAAAAAAAGTTTTATCTAAACCGTTGAGTTTCGTTTGACATTTTGGGGCTAGATTTACTAAACAGGCCGCAAACCCATAAAAGCGTCGATGGGAGTGGAAAGTTGATCTACTGATGATGGGGGGCGTTAAATATTGGTGCCAATACCAGTAAATTGACTTGTGCAAACGCATTATTTAATGCCCCAAAAAGCCTGTCTTAAACCAGACCCAAATTTGCACTGCTCTTGGTAGATTGCGTTGGGTGATTCAGTTAAATACTCTCCGCTCATAATTTTTTGTCTGAAAGGGAAACTCTAACAAATGGATATGCAATAAGGACAGCCTCAAAAATAACTGTGTTGACACCTTTCAGTGCTAATTTTTCACTGCATGTCTTTAGTAAATCCAAACAGTAGTTTTTTTAACTCCAAAAGAGGGTTTGTGCTGGCTCAAGCTGTTAGTAAATCTGGCCCTTGGAGTTAAGTATACTTGCTCTTAATTCATTTTCTCCCAGTCACCATGAAAGTGTTTCAGAACATAATTGGTTGTAGGGTATATTTCAAAAAAGGGATAGTCCACCCAAAAAATAAAAATAAGTCTTTTTTTGGTGAATCACAAAATGTTTCAGTGTTTTTTGTCTATACTAATTCATTGGGGATCAGTGTTGTTTTGGGCCCCATGGACTTCCATTTTATGGACCAAAATAAAATATCCTGTTTTGTGTACCACAGAACAAAAATTCATACAGATTTGGAACAATAACAGAATTTTCATTTTTGGGTGAACTATCCCTTTAAGTCTGATAATAACTTGTAATCTACACTGTCTCTCTCTTCGTGTTTTTACGTCTCTTCATGAGGTCCTCTTTACTCTCAAGTTACGCTTGGTTTAATGACTGTAATGGAGGAGTAGAGGAGACGGAGGTGGATATTATTTTTCCTCATCCTGTCTACCTAAGCACTTCCTGTCACTCAGAGATAAATGTGCTCTAAAATTGGGCAAATTTGTTTACAACACCATCTCATTTAATTTAAAGATGTGCTGCTTTTTATTAAGACTAGTAAAATACATCTGTTTTCACGAAATTTAAAGTCATGATGAAATAGCGACAGTTATTTTCTTCCGTATTGTGAAGTACATCCGAGTGAAAAGGATTATTGGAAAAAAAAATGTGGGGAGTTGATTCTATCCTTCGCTTGTTGATTGGATGGAGGCAGATGTGAATGCAAGCTTGTGGCCGATTGTAAGATGGGGGAGGGTTTTAAGCGGACTAAAATTATTGGAGATGTCCAGAATATGTCACCAGAGAGAAGATACATTTTTATAAAATAAATAAATAAATACAATAAAACATATGCACTGATAATAACATGTATTTAGAAAACTTTAAAAGAAAAGATCCAGTCTGCTGCACACTTGTTGCATTGTGAATTGCATTCAGACATAACATTTCAGGTTTTAGGCTAAACATTGAGGTCAGTTCAGATAGTGAGAATGCTCTTTATTGTTGGCAGTGTGCCAGCCACGGACAAAGTATTCTTAGTGTAAAATAGACTGTACGTGTAAGGCCACCCCTCCATTTTGCTCTCATGGAAGACAGTACTCTGGGACACCTTTTAATTCCATACAATGCCAACACTGTCTCCATGGTGATGATGTACCCTTGCCCTTTTTCAAGAGGGTTAATGAGGCTGTGTGATTAATTAGTCTCCCATATTCCTCCACTGTCTCTCCCACTGAAACCCCATCTCTTTCCCACTCTCTCCGTTCGTGCACATTAGTGAACCTGATCTGTGCTCAGGCCAAATATAAATACTGAACGCATGTTTACATCTTCATTAGCATAAGCCCTGGGAACCAGACACATGTCAACATATCATTACTGTCAGAAACCACTACAGAAACACAGCACTGGCCTAAAGTTAGTTACTCATCCACAGAGGATTTTGACCTTTCACCTTTTTCCTTGGCAAACCTTTTTCTGCAAACAAACACATACACACCTATGCACATACACTACCAATCAAATGTTTGGACACAGCTATGCATTTCTTTATTATTATTATTATTTTTTTGTAATATAACAGAATAATAGTACAGTCATCAAAGTTATGAAGTTACAACATTGGAAGTATAGAGATTATGCGGTGACCAAAATTGGTATCCACTCAGGCTTACAAAACCAATTTCAAGCATGCAAGCATCATGAGAAACATAAATTCAGTGAATTGTATTCTGACTTTTGACTGGTACTGTATATACATGCAGACTTACACTTTTGTATTCTTAAATAAAATATCAGACCTGATTTAGTCTGAACTGACTAAAACGCCAATCATGTTTAAAACTGCAGATCAAAGTTCAACAAATCAGCTCTCCACTTACTCTTTTGATTAATCCACACCCACTAACTCCATAACAGCAAACACACAAGCCTTTACCCACGAATCTAAACTTTTAACTTTCACCTGCTGCCCACTGCTGCTGTTCATATCTGATCTTCTCCCTTCTCCAGGTAGGACAGGTGTGCTGGATGACATCTTGCCTGAGTTTGATTTGGAGATTATGCCAGGTACGCCTGCCATACCTCTTTCTGCCCCTTTCCTTTTCAGTGGGTGCTTTCACACAGGTCCTTTTCAGTTAATCTGCTTTATCCTCTGCTACAATCAGCAAACTCCATAATGCCTGATCTGTTCTCTCTGAAATCATCGAATGATTATTCAAAAATCAGGACACAATCAGTTTAGCATGACATTACTGTATATTATACATACTGTATATGTATGACGTAATGCGTTATATTACTACATACCCTTAAGTAACTTAATCACACGATTGTTACTTTTCCAATTCACAAACACATTACTCTCATGGGCCGGTCCTTTTAATGAACCATTCAAAAAGACTCATGAACTCAGATTTTAAATCTGATGGATACGCCAAAGATCAGAAACATCAAGTTTCACTTTAGTAAGAAATGTGTATAAAATAGATATAACTTAAATATCAAATCTGGAATCTAATTCAGAATTTTTTTTGATACCCAGCTCTGGTATTATGGTGCAAATTCATAAACAACCAAAAATGTTACTTTGCTCATTTATTGTTACCCCATACGCCGTAAGTGCTCAGAGACATATATATGAACCTTATTGAGAATTTAAAGGATCTGTGTTAAGAAAAAAGGTCTGTAATGTATGCTGTTGGAATTTTAACACCACACCCAGAGGAAATTCATCATTAGCCCTGTAGAGAGTCCAGATAAGAGGTTCTGCATCATTCATACTCTCCCTTGTGGTTGGTCATGATCAGAGACTTCACATCCTGTGGGCATAAATTATTTTAGGGCAGCTCTTCCTTCAGGATCTGCTTGTTCTACAGAAACCAAGTTTCCTGATGAGTCTTTCTTGTCTCCCTTATAGAGTGGGTGTTTGTGGGAGTTGTCGTCCTTGGTAGCGTTCTCTTCCTGTTGTTGGTTGGGATCTGCTGGTGCCAGTGTTGCCCTCACTCCTGCTGTTGTTATGTGCGCTGCTGCTGCTGTCCTGATACATGTTGCTGTCCAAAACACTGTGAGTACACAAACATGCATACCTACTACACGCATTGTTCGTATTCACAACCTGAAAAAAAAAAAACATTCACCTTTGCCTTCTCAGTATATGAAGCAGGGAAGATGGCAAAGAGTGGCCAACCTCCTCAGATTGCTATGTATCAACCTTACTACGTTCCTGGTGTTCCTGTGGTCCCTCCAGCCGCTCCATCCATCATTGAACCCAAGTTGTCTATAGTGCCTTCTTCAGTACAAAACAATATAGCTGGACGTAAGTGAAAATGCAACAGTATGTGTAAAGTCTTTGCTTTTTCTTTAAACGCATCTCTCCAATGCCTGCCTAATGAAAATGCATCTGCATTTGATTGAACAACTTATGTCTGCATCATCTAACTCCAATCAAACTCAACTTACATCCTCTTCAGCTGGTACTGTCACTTTCGTCTTCGTGTTAAAAAACAGGCTAAGGTTTTTAAAAATGGAAGGAATTGTGGCTGGATGAGATCTGACTGTTGCTGTATGATAACAACAGTAGACAAAGACTTAAGTTTAGAAGATGCTGACAGTGGAACAAGCTAGCTGGCATTGTGAAGGTAGCAGTTGTTTTGTCTATGGGACTGGTGAATGGTTTCACACTGTGTGTGTGTTGTATCAACAAGTAAAACATTTCCCCTCAGCTGAGTGGCAAACACTGAAGGCGACTTTGTTCAATGAAAGTGTATGCTTCTTATCATGAGTGGATGACCCCCATGTCTTCTAGCGATCCCTCGTTGATCTCCTCCACCCTTCCTTCCCTCGTCGTGGCCGCTGCCCATAGGTACACTGGGGTCCCCTCTGTTGAACGCTCTGTTTCGATGCTACTGTGTCCTCAGAGTGATTCTTCTCAGTGTGATCCTCATCACCAGCCTTTAGTTTTTCATCTACACTTGTGGTGAAATCCCATTGTGCTACAGAACAGGCACCCGCCTCACTGCATGCCATGGCCATTCTGCTGGTCTACCAGGCCCAGATGCTCAGGGACATACACAAGGGTAGGACTGACCCAGGACTCTATAATGAGCTGCGCGCCGCCACTGACCTTGCTCTCCGAGTGACAAAAGTGGCTGCACGCTCCCTGGGTCAGGTGATGTCCACCAATGTGGTCCAGGAACAAACCTGTGGCTGAACCTGGCTGATGTGCGGGGTGCTGACCGGACTTATCTGTTCGACACCCCCATATCCCAGGCCGGCCTCTTCGGCGGTGCACTTGAGGATTTTTACCAACAGTTCTCAACCGCCCAGGCGCAGACTGAGGCTTTCCAATATATTCTGCCCCGACGGCCCGCTGCTGCCCCGCCGTCGGCTCAGATCCCTCAGTCTGCCCACCACCAAGGGCTCCTTCCCGTGGCTCCCACCCCTCCCGCACAACCCCAGCAGGAACCTTCAACGGGCTGTGTTGTGGAGGAAGCAGCAGGTAGGCGCCACAGCCCTCTCCAGCCCCGCCCCCTGCAAAAACGCTCAGCTGAGATGGGCTCCTCAGAGATGGGACTCAGTTCTTTCCAGGAGGTGGTAGCAGGCCCACTCCTTTCAGGTGGTAGTCTCTCTTTGAGCATGTTTCTTTCCCTCTGCAAGCCTCCTTGCCACCCCTGGGTTTGAAATATTCCACCTGTGGCTGGATACCCCAGTGTTCATAAGTGTATTCTGCTGGCGTTCTCCTTTTATACCCAGGAGGTAAGGCGTCGATAGGCGATGCAAATTCCGCAGACCCATGGCATGTCTTTGCCATTGGCTTGTTTTTTATACTCAAAGTTGATAGGCTTTCTAAGCAAAACCCCATTCGTCATCATCCGACGTGACATCTCCGTTCCCTACTCAGACGTTTCGTGCAGGCTAAAATGGATCAGTTTAATGAAATCCAATCATTGCATAAATACAGTACATAAATATTATAAAATTGTTTGCATGCTTCTGTAAAGGCTTAACTAAGTATTGTGTGAGTGTTACGTGCGTGATTTAACCTTAAATTATGCACAGTATGTGTGATAATATGGACACAGTAGCAACACACAGGTCATGTGTGTCCACAGAGCGCAGTGGCTATCGACTCCAGGCCAGTCAGAATCAGGATGCTATGAAGGTTGTGTACTACGTAGAGAGGGACCTGGCGCAGTTCCACCCTACCAAGGGGGCCTGTCATCCATGTAAGCCTGTATGCAGTCAGCATGTTTCTGTATTTGTGTGTCAGTGAAAAGCTATGTAACAGTGATCAACTGACACACCTTATGACAGATATTATTCATATTATCATCACTGTCTTTTAAAGGTCATAATATATGTGAAGTTTATGCAATATTAGGGGCACTAAATCAAAGTGCAAAAATAATGATCTTTCCAATCTAAACTCACCCATAGACCTGCCTTTTACATTAATGGGATAGTTCACCCAAAAAAATGGAAAATCTGAAAAATCGTTTGCTTACCTCCATGTAGTTTCCAATCTATACGATTTTGATCTTCTGTTGAACACAAGAGAAGATATCTTAAAGGATGTCAAACTTTTTTGTGTTCGATAGAAGAAAGAAAGTCATACGTTTGGAACGGCATGAGAATTAGTAAATAATGACATCATTTTTAGATGAACCATCCCTTTAAAATAAATCTGTGATTGTGCATGCCTCTTGATCAACATTCCTAATATTCTAACCAAGTACATAATTTCTGCCATATAAAGATCTTCTGCTACAGGTTTTAGACAATGGCAATAGATTTGTGTTTGTGTTATCGTAAAAGAAAAGCAGAACATAATGTCCATAATGATGTCATTGTGTCAACAGCTGGCAGCCTATCAGAACTAAGCTCTCTGCATGATGGTGACACAGACTTCAGACAGACATATCGGCAGGTCCAGAGGAAGGCTCTTCCACCCATCAGTGATCACATTGATGAGTCGCGTCGCCGAACAGCATCGATTGGCCATGGGCTCCGTCCCTCACATTATCAGAGCAATCACTCACTGGATGAGCTTGACAACAGGTACGATTTGTGAGTGTGTGTGTGTATGACCTAAAAATTTAGCACTTGGATTTTCAAACTGGAGACACAAGAGGGGTTTAGGTGGTCTGTGGACACATTAAATTGATCAAAAGTGACAGTAAACATATTTTCAGTGTTACAAAATATTTCTATTTCAAATAAATGCTGTTTCTTAAAAAAAAACTTTCCATTCATTGAAGATTCAAAACTTATTCAACACTATCAACACTTGAATAAGAAATGTTTCTTGAGCTCCAAATCAACCTATTGAATGATTTCTAAAGGATCATGTGACACTGAAGACTGGGGCAACATTTTTTTTATATATTTTAAATTGTACAATATTACAAATTTTACTGTATTTTTAATCAAATAAATTCAGCGTTGATGAGGGTAAAATACTTCTTTCAAAAACATTTGAAAACATTTGAACTTTTAAGGCCCCGATATACTTCGAACTGTTAGTTCAAAATCATGGCAAAAATAAGTTTGTTTATAGTTCGTTTTGGGAGTTCGAAACAGCTTGCAAGAAAAGTTTAGCTTAGAAATCTAGACGTACCCTAGTGGCAGCAAAAATGATTTCGCAGCCAGTGTGGTCTAGCAACTCTCCATAGACGTTTTAGCTGGAAAAACCAAACTCTGGTCAGGCCAATCACATCGTGTATAGAGTCGGCGAGCGGGCTTAACATAATGACGACAGAGTTGCGACGGTTCACTGTTACTTGAAAACAAAGAATGGCTGCTGCTGGCGATTTGTCTTTCGATTTGTCTTTTACCGCTACTCTGGATGATTTGAACTTAAGCTTTTCTTTGAAACCATAACAAAGAACGGCACTTGAGTCATTTAAAAAAAAAAAAAAAAAAAGATATGTTTGGAGTTTTGCCGACTGGAAACGGTAAACGTTTAATATATCAACTTGCTCCGCTGGTGGGAAAACGCATGGGACTCAGCCGTCACAATCTTCGTTGCTCTGATTGGTTGTAGCGCTATCCGATTGCGTGCAGAGAGAATTTGAAAGACAACCGTTTATCCCGCCCCTCCGATTGAGCCCTGTCAATGATGAGGTCTGGCATGCCAGGCTAAGAAAAGTTTGCTTCGGCTAGTAAATACCCTGGAGCTACCATTGGTCGGTGGCGATTACGTAATAGATAGGTAAGCGCTGAGGCTCCGCCTTCTTTCAAGTTTTAATGTTCTCCGGGTTCATTCTTCTGTTCAGTCTGTCGAAGTAGGATGTCCGCGAGTAAAAACATAAACACAATGGAGAGCCGCTTTATAGTAGAACATGAAGTTGCAATTCTAATTGAATGTTGTTTTTTTGTTTTTTTTTTGTTTTCAATACTGTTATTAATCTGCTTACTTACTAAGCAATACATAGTATAAAGTAGTAACACTAATAATATCATGACTGTTTGTTTATGCAGGTGGAACTGTCGCTCTGAGCACCTGCCACGCAAAGCCTTTGAAGGCAGGGGCCGCACGGGGTCACTAGATGAGCTGGAAGAGTTTGCTATTTCATATGGCCCACACGGTCGACAAAGAGGTGATTTTCGTGGACCTCAGCGAGACTTTGAAATGGTTCCAAGGTCGCGGGACTATCCCACATCATACAGAGACGGGCCACGATATTCTCGTGAGGATGACGACAACAACTGGCGTCGTCGAGGCTCGCCACCTTCCCCACCAAAAAGACGTGACGCAGGCGGCAGTGAGCGCTATGTTGCTCGCCAGAGGTCGTATGACGAAACCTACCTGAACACTCTACTGGAGCGCAAGGCTAGGGGCCACGGAGAGCGGGGTGGGAGGGCGGATGATGACAGCGACACTCCTTCAAAAGGCAGTTCCAAGAAGAGCAGTGACTGCTACCAAAGCAGGTCACCAAGCAATCGCCCCGAGGAGGATGACTCTTTACCACCGTACTCTGAGAGGGAGGTGGAGAGGTTTAGAACTGAAGAGCATTTAGGGAGAGACCGGTACAGGACTGCTGATCCAGGCATGCGCCCTTTTTCATACACACGTCCGGCTCAAGACCGGTCCCATACTCTACAGGAGCGCAGGGAGGACAGGGACAAACCCAGGAAACTGGTGAGTTACTTATAACGGTCTGCCCTGGTTTCTGTACATTAAAGGGTGGAATAAACTTTCTCCAAGCCTAAAAAGAAGAGATGTCTGAGATTCCATTAATAGGAAATGTAAAGTTAAACAGCACAAATAAGTGTTCTGTCCTTGAAAACAAGCTGTATCTTGTCAAAAAAAAAAAAAAAAAACATCTCAACTCACCAGACATGAACGAATCACAATCTGAAAATCCTACGAGTCCCAACATCAGTTTCAGAAAATCATGCACTTCTCAGAACTGTGGCCTTTTGAGATATGCAAGGTCAAATCCAGCTTGCAACATCTCTCAGTACCATTCCCTGCAATAAAAGGGCAACAATTACATTTACATATAAAACTTGTTCTTACAGCTTCAGAATTTGAGGAGCTAAGACTGACGGGTAAAATTATGTTTATTTTGTAGCTACTTGTTTTGATATTTGTAACAGAATTTCCTTCAGACTTTTTTTCCTTCAGACAGTTTTTGTTACCGGTAATTTAAAACTGTTGAGTAATGGCTGCTGAAAATTCAGCTTTGCCATCTCAGGAATAAATTGTATTTTCAAATATATTAAAATAGAAAATAGTTATTTTTAATTGCAATAATATTTCACAATATTGCAGTTTTCACTGTATTTTTTTTTTTTATCAAATAAATGTAGCCTTGGTGAGCCTAAGTTTCCGAACCAAACTTTTGAACAATAGTGTATATAATAAAAGAATATAGAAATAAAACTTTATTTCTTGCAATTGTGGCTAGGCTATATCTAAAAATCATGACTTTATAGCTCACAATGTGACTATGTCTTATTTTATCTCACAATTAGCTTTTGCGAATTACAATTACCTATTTTTAAATCGGAAGAAACATACAGTTCTTCCAATAGATTAGACTGCATCTACAGCAGCCTAGATTTTTTTGTATTTTTTTTGTATTTTTATGTCATTTATTTTCCAAAGAGTGTCTCAGAGAGATCTGAATATGAAATGATTTTAATTGTACAGTATGTTTTATTTGTGTGTGTGTATGCTGAAATGTAAATCATATTCTTTACAAGAATGTTTGCAAGTCTGCTTTGAATCATCAAAAAGGTTGATTTCTCAGCCAGGGTTTATGTGTTTGTTCTGTTTGCCTGAATGTGCCATAAATGGCATCACTAACTCTAATGGGCTGTAAGTACTGCATTACACTGGCACACTAACAATGCACCTGCGAACTAATGCTAATGGGAGTCTAATGTGTGGCTCTTGGTGTTTTTTAACAGACCACTCATCTAAGCAGAGACTCTCTAATTGTGTGACGTCCTCAGACTGAGCTGACATCATACTAATAACATCACCATCAAGCTGAAGAGAAATGCCCCAGACACTAAGCAACAATCTGTCAGCAAGACACATTTTATGCAGGATCACACAGACATGAAGAGATTAAGAACTTTTGCTGGTCACGGGCATGAACGTATGTGTTCTGTGTGTGTCTGTTTTTCTACATTGCTTAATTATGACCTACTTTCTTCATTAGTCCTCAAGACTGTGACTGCACTAAAGTTAAGGACTTTAAAATGGTTCAGATGATGTTCAAGTGTTATAAACATTCCTTTGTATTTTGTATATCTTCAGTACTGTAATGGGATATTTCAATATGGCCTTTGTTTGCACTGTACTTTACATTTGTGTCAGTGTTCATCAGTTGGCTGACTCTCAAGGGAAGCATGCATTGTGCTTTTTAAAATGTGCCATTTTTTTAATACATAGTTTTAAAATAATTTTGATATGAGGGTCAAAGACGAAAAGGGGGTTTGAAATGTTTAAAAAAATAAGTGTAGTACATTAAATAAACATTTTTGTTCACCACCCCATACATTAGGATGTGTCTAGTTTGTTTTTAGATTTTTCTGAGCAAAGGAAATTACGCATACATTTCTTTACCATGATTCACAGAAGACACAAAATGTTACTCAGTGTAACAATAGTTTATATATACCAAAAAAATACATTTTTATTCAAACAAAAATCATTTGATGACAATACTTATTTTAGGATCACAGTGAAGTCCCCAAATACTAACTATTATCTGTATTTTTATATATATATATCTTTACAGTTTACACTGCCACTATCCTTCAAACCAATAGGTTTTACCCACTTGTAAGGAAGTAACGATAATTTAAAATATAACACAATTTATATTGTTTTGTATATTTTAAAAAGTTCAGGTCAGAATAAGTATATTGTTTCATTTTTACATGAATAATCTGTTACAATGAATTATTATGGTTTGTTATAATGACATTTTGCCAGTAAATGATGTCAGAAGCCAATGTTGAAAAACAAAAAGCATTTTATTCTACTGTTCTGATGCTCCCTTCCATGCTTGGCTTGTCACTTTGTTTCGGACTTGCTTAGCTTCAAAAATTACTCCTTGCAGCTATATTTATGAATACTTTCTGTTTGCCACTAAATAACTTTACCAGGATGGTATTTTGGGTGGAGAATACCCTATATGGCCTCTCTTGAACGTTCAGAAATAACTCTTTTCAGAAATATTAGTAAGCTATTATTCTGACAATTGCAATCCTCAATAAATTCTCATTTTCTTACTAAAATTGCTGCCCACGCTACTGGGTCTGCATTTATTTTTGGGGCTTTTTATAACTCTCTCTGATAATGCATCTAAAATAAATCAATAAAACAATACAAAAATACCATTAAATAATAATGATGCTAAAATCATCTATACAGCGATACTGTCATTCAGTGTAATGGGTGACATTGTGGTGTAAGAGAGATTTTGCAATACACCGAATAAAAAGGTTTTTTTTTTTTTTTTTTTTTTGAGTGGTTTAATTAGGTTAACACAATGTAAAGGTGAAATTATCAAAAAGTAGTAAACTTTTCAGCAGTGCCAAAGGATCTTCAGGGTGCCTTTTAAATAATGCCACAGCCTGTTGACTGGTTTGGTAAAAAATGGTTAATTATTATTTCAGAATGGCTTCTTGATCCTTTTACACTGCTCTAACAAACATATTTGGGACAAAATTCACCAGGTTGTTTCATCACTTAAAATAATACCCAATAAGACATAGTCATTTTAAAATAACAGCCAAAACGTATTTAAAAATGCTTAGAAAACATGTATTCAATGTTTATTTAAAGACATGGGGGTAAAATCAATGTGCGGACCATTACACTAAATTACATTTTTACACTTTGGAACATTAGTTCACCTAGCCTATATTTTGACATTTTATTTTCGCAAAAGTAAAACATGAAAGTAGACACTTTATTTGAATTGAATGTTTTTTTTATGTATAAAAATTTAATTCGATGTGGACACCAAAATAGTGAGGTCTTGTTTTCGACCTATGAACACTTTAAATTATTTATTTATTTATTTTCAGATAGCATTTCTTGAGAAAATATCCCTGATCCTTTTCATCTCAGGGCATGGACCCTTCTTGCTCTTGCTTCAAAATTAAGGAAAACAAATAATACATTTCCCTCACCAATACAAAATCAAGGCCAAGCAGGAAACTAAACAGGACACAGTAAAGGAAAGGATGCTTCTTTACAGGATGAGATTACAATACCAGGAAACAATCTGATACGAGCCCTCACAGGTGTTTAGTGGTCAAACTGTATGCTCAATCTCAGTATCCTTTCATACACGCAGTCATACATTGTGCTATAGTTAAAAGTTATTTATAAAATTATTATTTACGATTAATAAAAAAAAAATAAAAATCACTGCAAATAAGATGTTTAGGCAGTTTTTAGCAAACAAAAACGTCGCAAATCGCCATATTAATAATAATGTGTGGCATTTTACAGTTGAATGAACACAGCTTCAGAATTAGAGCTAGAATTAGTTTAACTTACCTAATCACCCAGTCTAAGCTGGTCTGAGCTGGTTTGCTGGTCTCTTCCACATCTAAACAGGCTTGTCTGTTGGCTGCATGGTTTTACAGGGATAAGGATACTTTTGGTTCGTTACTAAATAAAGCATTGAGATAAAAGCCTAATCTTCTATCAAGTTACGCCCCCTGGTGGTTAAATGTGAAAAATGATACCAACAATTTTTTTTCTCATTCAACCGAATAAAGTAAACGATGAAACATTTTTTGAAAGATGAAACAGATAATACGAATAATGTCAATTTGAAAAACAAGAATTTGATTTTGAACAATAATCACTAATTAATCACCATTAATAGAATAAAATAATGACCTAACTTGTTTTGTTCTCGGTGTTTATGCACCTGTTGATGGGTGGAGTTTGTGTGACGTCATCGTGGAATGGGGGAGGGTAATCGAACTAGCAAAGAGCAAAGGTGTTTACTTTTTCGAGAGGATAAATAGGTAAATAAGAAGATTTCTGGATGTAACGTTACTCATGATGGCGATTGTCGTTGTATTGTCTGTATTTGACTGAGTCGCAAAAATAAGATGTGGATGTGTTCTGGAAAAATACAGTAAAGGAAAAAACTTCCGTGTAACCGAGAAACATGAAAGAAACGCTGAAGCTCAAGGTGTTTGCGCTCGTGTTGTGCGTATTTCCAACAGGTAAGTTGCCATTCAAAATAACTTAAACTGTTCATCTATGTATTGCCCTCTTTTTATTTTTTATTTTCTTGTTTATCGTTGTGTAACTTCTTTTTTGTGCTATTATGTTGTTGTTGTTATTATGTTGTTTTACTCTGTAAACTGAATGTTTAAATAAAGCATTAAAAAAACTTAAACTGGAAAACAGTAGTTAAACTGGAATTTTTGGTACTGTTTATTATCATGGTTATTTTAAAATATTTTCTGTAAATTCTGTAAGTGGCGAGGTTAATGATCAGCAAGTGCAAACATGACAGGTCGATAAACCCGATCACGTGATTTATAAGCTCAATGCCAGCTAATATTATTTACATTATATTTTATTGGACCATTCTTTTTATATATGAAACCATTCTTTTTTTATATATTCGTTCTTTTTATATATGAAAATACTGCTTTTTTCAGCCCTGGAGCAGTCACAGTAATTAATGCAATCTCTCCAAATTGTAATAGTAGCCTATGTTTTTTTTTATTATTATTTTTTATGCTCAGCTCTAAAATAGTTCTTTGGTTAAAAATAGTTATTTGTGAGTAAAATAATAATAATAAAAATAATAATGACTGGAAAAAATAATGGAAAATCGTTGGCAAAAAGTTATGGGAACCCTGATGTAAGCAGTATGTTTATGGATCTCTCTCCCTCTTCTCCCAGGGTTGTTGTCTATCCAGGTTAATGTTCCTCAGACAGAGAGAACCACAATGCTGTTTGCTTCTGTCACTCTGCGCTGTGACTATTCCACCTCTGCAAACACTCAAGATGTCCTGGTCACATGGCGATACAAGTCCTTCTGTTTGGATCCAGTGCTGGAATACTATTCAGCTGGTGAGGGTGAATTGAATATAGAAGGCCGAGTGCTGCAAAACTGTTGTGTGCAAAGCTTTGGTGAGCGTGACGTGGTGATGTGACCCTGTGCGGTTCTCTGTTTCTTCAGCATATCAAGCAGCTCTGGGTCTGAAGCAAGACCCAGCCAATGATTGTCCAGACAGTCAGCGCACTGTCCGCATAGTGGTTCAGAAAAGAGGCATGGGTGAAGCTACCCTGGGGCCAGAGTATCGAGAGCGCAAGATCTCCATACAAAACAGTGAGTCTGAAAATTGTTTTTACCCTGTAAAGCCTGATTTATTAAATAATAGTCAGAACAATTAAAGGTACTCTACTTAGAGGGTTAAAGGCATAGATATCTATATAAAGGCTAGATATGTCGTCCACGCTGCTGGCCAATGGATTCCTCAGACAGAGAGGAATCCATTGTGTATATATATATATATATAGAAGCCAGAAACCATTTCACCCTGTAGCCCAAGACTGGTTGAGTATATTTTAGCGTACAAGTATGAATATTTATTGTACAAGTTCTCAAATTCACATCTACATGTTTTCAAGTTTTGCTACTCTTTTACCTTCATATGTGTGGGTCCTAACACCCTATTATAGTGACGGGGACACTATACTGTCAAAAAGCACGGCCCTTTGGGTGAGACGTTAAACCCAGATCCAGCTCTGTGGTCACAAAAAAATAACTGGATGTCTTTTAAAAGAGTAGGGTTGTAACCCCAGTATCTTCCTGGCACAAACTGCCCAGTGGCCTCTGTCCAACATGGCCTCCTAATCATCCCTGTATACTCATTGGCTTCATAACTCTCTCCTCTCCACCAATAAGCTGTTTCTGATGCAATATGGCTGCCGTCGTATCATCCAGGTGGATGCTGCACATTGGTGGTGGTTGAGGAGTTTCACATTTCTATGTAAAGCGCTTTGAGTGCAGAGAAAATTCATTATATATATATATATATATATATATATATATATATATATACGCATACAATTCATTATAGTCTTATGTTTTTGTATGTGTGTTTAACAGATGCAGACCTGGTTATCAATGAGGTCATGTGGTGGGACAACGGCATGTATTTCTGCTCCATCGACGCAGCAGGTGATGTTGTAGGGGACTCAGACAAGGAAATCAGACTTGTAGTATATCGTAAGTATTAACACACCGAAAACCAAAAAAAACCTTTATAGAGGCTGTTAAGGTCACATGCCCTCTTCCTCCCAGACTGGCTGACTGTGCTGCTCATCATCCTTGGGGCGTTGCTCCTGATCATGCTGCTTTGTATCTGCTGCTGCCAGTGCTGTCCTCAGAACTGCTGCTGCTATGTCCGATGTCCCTGCTGTCCTCGTACTTGCTGCTGCCCTGAAGAAGGTATTCACCCGCATTGAAGTGTCTTTGTCTGTCCATCAATCACACTAGGCAATGTTACATATATTCACAGTGTTCTAATTCTACTGGTTATCAGTTTCTTAATATAAATGTCTACTGATTACTGACTCCACATAATAATTGAGTTATATATATATACTCACACATATATACATGTATACAACTGGTAGACTATGATAATAAGTATATGTATTCTTTTAAATAATAAGATGTTATTATTATTATAATAACCTTTTTATTATTAAACAGCCCATCCTATAAAGTTTTATTGTATTTAAATGCAGTAAAATATTTCTTAATTTGTCTTTTAAGCGATGATGCGCCACAAAATGATGCGTGACGCTCAAAAAGCAATGGTACCATGGCTCCATGGCCAGCCCATCTATGCCCCCATTGCCTCAAATGCATCTTCTCAGGGGAACCCTTTGCTTTATTCAGGTCAGTTTTACTTTCATACAATTTTTTTTTTATCTTATTATTTTTTTTATCTTTTTTTTTGCTATCTTATCTTACTAATATCTGCTAATAACATTGTAGCTGCATCAAAGAACAGTAATAGAGTGTCGCTAATAAAATGTTCTCTACAGGATCTTTTTCTGAACCTTCATCTAAACACAAACTTCAAATGGCCCCAATGGTTAATTATGCCCCTCAACCTGTCCCACCATTCGTACCTCAGCATGGATACCAGGCCAATGGCAGCATTAATGGAAGTGTACATGGCAATAACCAGGTGTTAGATTTTCTGGAGACCCAAGTAAGAGGGATGGATATGGCCGTCCCGATGCTCCAACCTCAACATCACTACACAGGAGTCCCGCACCAAAACCTTCAACATCAATATGCAGCCCCACAACCCCAATATGTAACGCCACCACCTCAACCTATACAACAAGTGTCTTTTTCAGCCAGGCCGCCCAGCATGCTCTCAGCCCTGGACGAGATGGGTGTCCAAGGTGTGGAGCGCAGGGTCATCCAGCTGCCTCCCATCGTGGGCCGGGCGAAACAAAGCTCTCGGCGGCCCAATGATGGTGGAAGAACCCGGCAATCTAGTCAGTCCAGCAGTAGCTCTGTCCATAATGGTCATCATCGTGATAATTCCTGGAGGGAGCCGGCATCTTCACGGAGAGGGATCCCACGCAGCTACAGCGAGGAGTCGGACAGGGATGATAGGCGTGGAGGTCAAGGTTCAGCAGGACGCAGGGGAGCTTCAGATAGGTCTAATCCACGTGTTCGCAGTAAAGGGGAGCTGCTGGAGGAGTTGGAGCGTGCGACAAACCCTAGAGACAGGAGCTATTCGCCTTCACCGCGCAGGGGCTCCTGGAGTTCAGACGAGGACGACAGTTATAGAAAGGGAAAGCAATCTCAAGGGAGATTGACTGAGAAACCGCCAGCTTACTCTTCCATTGACGTTTTGCCTGGTCGCAGCAGGAGGAGCGACCACTTTTCGGTAAGAATGTAGATTTCTGATTCGTTCATCACTAAGAGGTACTGTTCTCACAAATAAAAGGGATAGGTCACACAAAAAGGAAAGTTCTGTCATCATTTACTCACCCTCATGTATTGCAAACTTGTATGACTTTCTTTCTGCTGCTAACACAAAATAAGTTGTTTTGCATTAAAAAACTTTTCTTTAAAATATCATCTTTTGTGTTCCTCAGAAGAAAGTCATACAGGTGAATGAAATGAGGGTAAATGATGACAGACGTTTAATTTATGGGTGAACTCTAAAATATAAAACTATCCATTGGGTTTACTGACATGAGAGGACATGATTTGAATAAAAATATAACATTTTTAGTGTTTTATTGTCACTTTCTATAAAAACGTGTCTTCTAAATGAATAAAAGTGCATATAAATAATTGTTATTGTTTTTCTCATCATAAATCTCTCTCTTACAGGATAAGAGCTCTCGCAGTGGTACGAGCGTTGTGATCTGAGTCCTTGTTCTTCATTTCCAGCCTGATCCTGTCATTACCGACTATCTACAAATGAATGTCTACTGGACTACTGTTATTGGGACTAATGTTGCATTTTAGAACAAGAATTAAAGGAAGGGTAATTTTCCTTTGAAAGCATAAGATTGATCATAGATGGCCTGTAATAGACCCCTGAAAGACTGTAAATGCACTGTACATCATCATCATCTTTAATTAAAACAAAAAACATTTTATGTATTTTAAATTGATTTTTTTTAACTTTTCACTGTTTTCACTGTAGCTACATTGTTTAGTTATTAACCACAGCAAGGTTTTTTGTATTTGATCAGTACAGTTTACAGAGACTAGATAGATGGCACTTCAATGAAGGTTGTACATAAATAAAAACTCTTTGGTTCATTTAGATTTTCTGTTTGCTTTTAGTTAGTCTTTGTCTAGAGTAGTTTTAATATTGGTTTAGTTGCTTTATTTGTTGTCTTTCATGATGCGGTTATCCAGATGCAATCCTTGGGAAGATTTCACTTTTATATTTGACTATGTGAATAGGCTACTGTTATTGCATTTAAAAGAAGAGCAGTGCCATTTTTTAACACCTTCTCAAAAGAACTATACCTACGGTTTCCAATATATATGTAAAAAAAGAGTTATTTGGATTGTCTTGCTAACAAATAAAGTTACTTTTACAAGTTTTAAACTTAAGATTTTCGATCTTTTGAATACTTTCCAACATGCCATTAATGCAGAAATGTGCACTTTTTCACTGTCAATTAAAATTGTTTGTTAATAATATCAAAATGCTTAACTATAGGCCTATTGCTGTACAGAATACGCAATTTATGGAGTCTTTTGTATGTTTGTGCAAGATTGACCATACAACTTAATTTATAAGTTTGAATGTGCCATCTCAGTTGATCATGTTTGAATCGATTCCGAGCGACGTAAACGATTAAGTGTCCTTTTATTCTACACATTCTATATGCAAACCATAGGCCACATTGAAGCATAGACTGTAAAAA
This sequence comes from Pimephales promelas, assembly GCF_016745375.1. Next base: position 19,074,997 of record NW_024121210.1, read on the forward strand.
AGTTTTGAAGTGAAGAAAAAACATAGTAAAAAAAATAAAAATAAAAAAAATGAAGAAACAAAAGAATGACAAGACTAGCCAACACATTTTCCGTTTATAGCTTCGTCACTCGCATCGCCTTATCCTATTGGCTACTTCTGTCCAAGTGGGGGCGGGCCCAATACAAGAGCGTTGGGAAGCAAAAGTGTCAATGTTAAACAAACCTGGATCGTTATCCCAACATCATTTACAGATAAGGCTGGTCAGTGGAGACAGGCAGCAGCCGCAGCAGCAGGTCAGCGTTTGGATTAAACCTAGTGAAGCAAAAGGTCCCGGTGGACTTGCTGTTCTCAGGTACGCGGCTTTGCTTGGAAACAAATGTCTTGCAGAACAATGCCAATGCTTATGATGAGCCTCGCTGTACGTAATGTGCATTTGGTCTCAAACGTTACTGTTGTTCAACGGAAAAAGCGTGGTGAACATCTAACTTACAGATCATCCATAACGCATTTGTGTGGCTATATGTGTTCTACCTAAAGGCCTTGTTTACAATGGTAGAGGACGAAGTTGCTGAACCTGCCAAATGTGTAGTCTATTACGGAAACATTAGTGCTTTATTCTGTGCACCACGGCAGCCCTTTATAATAATAATACAAATATTTTTAAAATTAACACGTTGAACACAGTTTATGATTGCTATGACAGTAATTCTTATTACTGTAAAATCATTTTGTTGGAGAACTCATCTTACTTTGTTACAGTAGAGTAGCTGGTCATTAGTTTGATGATCGTTAAAAAAACAGCTTGAACATCTAAAAGCTGGTTTGTTGAGCTCTGAGGTGGCCAACCAGTAAAAAACAAAAAACAAACATCTATTAAACCAGTGTGAACTGTGACCAGTTGCAAAAAGTTACTAAAACGGGTAGATTTGTCTAATTTGAAACTGAAAATACTGATTACTTGGTTATCTGCTTGTTGTTTAGACTATTTTTTTAAGATACAGCCTGTCTTAACAGGTTTTGTGGGTGGAAACCAGGATTATACCATAATGAAATTTCCAAAAGAATTCTCTCTGAACCTAAATTCTCTCATTTTGCAGGAATCATGAACTCTCTCTCGGGCAAGAGTGTGCTGGCACTGTGCAGGGTTTTCTCCAGTCCCCTGTCACTTCCTCCTGCTATCATAGGGACAGTGAGGGTCTGTCACACAGGTGTGAACTCCAAGGTCACTGTCTTCACCAAAAAACGAGGCTATGATATCACCAGGAACCCCCACTTGAACAAAGTAAGCATCTTTAGGGTGTGATCTACGTGACAAAGCAGGTATTGGATTGTCAGCAGCCGGTGCTTTGATGTGATTTTATAACATTTAGTTATGCTAAAGTCCCCAGAGATAAGAAAATATGAAAGTAGCATTGTGAAGAGGCAAAGTCTGACTTTAACCCCTACCAACGAGCATGAATCATTAAGAGTGGATGCTCATATCCTTCTTAAAATCAGTTCAGGATTGTTGTAGGATATGACTCATGAGTTTTGGAAAGCACTTTTGGGTGGTTCATAGAAATGTCTCTTGTAAATGTTGCTTGCGCATTCTGTATCAGAAGTCAGAATGAGATGCAGGATAAGGAATGAGTATGATTAAAAAGTGTAGAACTTAAAAGCCTTGGCAAATGGAAACTGTTAGAAGTAAACGGTGAGTGGAGAATCTAACAGGGGAGGGTGGCCATGCTTACTTCCCATTGGTCAGAAATAAATAGATCCAACATGTGATGCATCTACCCTAAGCTGGAAGTTTGCCCAGGGCAGACACTCTTGCAGGGTGATAATTTGTATTCCAACCAAACTGTAGGATGAATGTGCATTTTTCTTTTACGTTCACAGCTGTCACATGTTGTTAATGAAGTTATGGTTAACAGGGCATGGCGTTCACCCTGGAGGAGAGGTTACAGCTGGGAATCCATGGCCTTCTTCCTCCTTGTTTCCTTTCTCAGGATGTCCAAGTGCTTCGTGTCATGAAGAGCTACGAGACACGCAGTAACCCCCTCGACAAGTAACCAAACTTCGTTGAAACATTCAGGATAAACTCAGCCTGAGCCATGTCAATGAAAAGCACAGTGATGATACTTTAGTTGGTCCATTTCCAATTCATACTCAAAATAACCATTCTAACTCTACAGATACATATTGCTGATGACTCTGCAGGACAGGAATGAGAAGCTTTTCTATCGTGTGTTGACCTCTGACATTGAAGAATTTATGCCAATTGTCTATACTCCTACTGTGGGCCTGGCCTGCCAACAGTACGGCTTTGCTTTCAGAAGACCAAGGTGAGGTATATACATTCTCTAGACCTGGAACGACTGGTTTAGCCAGACCAATTCTGAATCAAATGCTTATATACACTCAGAGCAGTCCAACCAGTTTTACTTAGCTGCATGGGTGGAAAAAAAACGGACATATAAGGAACACGTGGTTTTGATTTATTATTTTTTTTTCTTTAGAGGGTTGTTTATCACCATCCATGACAAGGGGCATATTGCCACCATGTTGAACTCATGGCCGGAGGAGGACATAAAGGTATGTGCAGAGTCATAAAGAGTGATAAAATGTCATTCAGTGCCAGTAGATGGACGTTTCATTGTATGTGCATTGATAGGCCATAGTTGTGACGGATGGAGAGCGAATCCTGGGCTTAGGAGACCTGGGTGGCCATGGAATGGGCATCCCAGTGGGCAAACTAGCTCTGTATACAGCATGTGGAGGAGTGCCACCTCAGCAGTGCCTGCCTGTGCTGCTAGATGTTGGCACTGATAATCAGGTAAACGAGATTAGCATAATTACACTACTGTCAAACGGCAAGATTTTGTGTTTTTGAAGTCTTTTATGTGCACAAAGGTAGCATTTATTTGATCAAAAAATACAGTAAAAACTGTAATATTGTAAAATAATATTAATGTTTAAATAACACCTTTCTGTTGTAATCTGTTTTTAAAATGCATTTTATTCCTGTGATTGCATCGCTAATTTTTTTTTTTTTAAAGCATCCATTTGTATGTAGCCATTACAGTCTTCTGCGTCACATTTCTTCAGAAGTCATTCCTTCTAATATGCTCATGGTGCTCACTAAACAATGCTTATTATTATCAATGTTAAAAAATATTATTATATTTTTTGTGTAATATGTTAGTTCTGGACTCTTTGATGAATAGAAAGTTCATTGAAATAGAAATCTTTTGTAACAATATAAATGTATTTTGATCAATTTAATAGATCATTGCTGAATCCCCATGTTTGATCAATTTAATCGATCATTGCTGAATCCCCAAACATGTTAGTGTACACTGTAAAACTGAACTCTGTTTATTGGATTTACAAACATGGTTGTCCTGTTGTCGTCTTTTAACCCATTTCTGTTTGTTTTTGTTTAGACCCTCTTGGATGACCCCTTGTACATCGGCTTAAAGCACAAAAGAGTGAGGGGCAAAGAATACGATGACCTCATTGATGAGTTCATGCAAGCCGTCACTGACAGGTATGTTTGAAATTAAAATTTAGAAATGAAAAATCATTTATTCACCATCATTTTGTTCAAGCGATCAAGTTGTAATTTGAGCTGATATTTTCACAATGATTTGTTCATGAATCAAATATTATCTGATTCATGCTTTCAACTCAGACTCAATGATTCGGTTAGCTTGTCCTCAAGTTAATATTTAAAGGGTTAGTTCACCCAAAAATGATATCATCAATGTCATTCCATCTTCGTAACAGTTTAAGATATTTTAGATTTAGTCCAAGATCTTTCTGTCCCTCCATTGAAAATGTATGAAGAGTTCAGATGCAAAAGCCTCTAAATGCCATTTGAAATTTTCTTCTAGAAAAGCTTGTATATTTAAATTCAGTAATTTCACTTAAATGGCAATTAATAGGTAATCTTCATTGCCATTTAAGTGAAATTACTGAACTTAAATATACAAGCTTGATAAAAATGATCATTCTAGAAGAAAATTTCAAATGGCACTTAGAGGCTTTTGCATCTGAACTCTTCGTATGTACCTTATACTGTTCTTGTCCATAAAGGCAATAAAGACATCATCAAAGTAGTCCATGTGACAGTAATGGGTTAGTTAGAATGTTTTGAAGCATCGAAAATAATTTTTTGGTCCAAAAATAACAAAAAATACAACTTTATTCAGCATTGTATTGTCTTCCGGTTCTGTTGTTGAGCCGCGTTCAGTGACGCTGGTGATGTAAGACGCTGCTGACATGTTACCAGTGTGCCCGAGCTTCGTTTACAGTCTGAGGGAGATGCACACTGTAAACAAAACAATCTTCGCAAACATGTCTAAGTATTTCGACACAGAGGAAGACTTGCATTTTTTTGCCCAGCCATATTTATTCGAATACACGGACACACGTCAGCAGCGTCTTGCGTCATCAGCATCACTGAAGTGGATTGACAACAGAAACGGAAGACAATACAATGCAGAATAATGTCGTAGTTTTTGTTATTTTTTGGACCAAAATGTATTTTCGATGCTTCAAAACATTCTAACTAACCCACTGGTGTCACGTGGACTACTTTGATGATGTCTCTATTCTCTTTCTGGACAAGAACAGTATACCAAATATACAGTTTCAATGGAGGGACAGAAAGCTCTCGGACTAAATCTAAAATATATTAAACTTTGTTCTGAAAATGAACAGAGGTCTTACGGGCTTGGAACAACATGAGGGTGAGTCATTAATGACATAATTTTCATTTTTGGTTGAACTAACCCTTTAACTAGACTCTAGAGGGTATGATTATATGTGTGTGTGAAATACTTTTTTAATATCTTTTGTTTCAGGTATGGAATGAATTGTCTAATTCAGTTTGAGGATTTTGCGAACAACAATGCCTTTCGTATTCTCAATAAATACCGGAACCGTTATTGCACCTTTAATGATGATATCCAGGGTAAGTATGCGCAGTGTAATAACAAATATATTATATATTACTATAATGATATCATGTAATATTACTGTAATAATGTATAATGAAATGTGTCAGTTTTGCTTATCTCTTTCTCCACCTTTTTCAGGCACAGCGTCGGTTGCTGTTGCTGGGATCCTTGCTGCTCTTAAGATCACAAAGAATAAACTCTCTGACCACAAGTTCGTATTTCAGGGAGCAGGAGAGGTAATGTACATTCAAAATTTAAAAGTAAGATGATACAAAATTTTACTGAGAAATAGCAGTAAAATTACAAAGTACTGAAAAGCTACACACCAAGGATAATAACTATAACGATAAGGAAGGATGTTGTTCAAAAAATCGTTCTAAATAAAGAATAGCAGAGTTCACGCCACAACTATAATGATAACGGCACAGACAAAAGATATCACTGGAGTCACTTTCGGAATTATTTTTGTTCCAGCTAATGAACAATAAAAACATTGACAGCCAATCAACATCCATTCTGCTTAAGAGCAGCAACGACAAAACTGCAGCGCGAGATTAAAATAAACAGAACTAATATAGTTATCTTTCTTGATGAAAAGTATGAACGGGCCTTTACAGTAGTTATTTCAGGATGATCATATGTGTTGGTCTTTGTTTGTCACATGACCAGGCTGCCTTGGGCATTGCTCACTTACTGATAATGGCCATGGCCAAGGAAGGTGTATCTCATGCTGAGGCTGCCAAGAAGATTTGGATGGTGGATTCTAAAGGCCTAATTGTCAAGGTAACAATCAAACCCACACCATGTCTTTGTTTGTCATTTCTTTCATTAAAGCTATATTTTTCCTCCTCCTCAACATCTGAATATACAAAAGCATGTAGGCTTAATTGGACATGCAAATGCTTAAATTTCAGCAATAAACTGCATTTGAATGCTTCCAAAATTAAACATTATACCAAAACTGTTATTTTGTGTCTTTTGGCCATTTAGGGCAGAGGTAATCTGAACCATGAAAAGGAAGAATTTGCACATGACCATCCGCACATCAAGACTTTACAGGAAGTGGTGGAAACTATTAAGCCCACAGCTATCATTGGTAAGCCGTGTTTGATCCTGTTATTTTAATACTATCTATATACTATGATCGCATTTATTAATATTTTAAATGAGCTTTTATAATTAAAATATAACTATAATTTTAATTCTCTATATATATTTTAATTATTGTTGAATTTCATTTTTAGTAATATTAATTCTTAAACTTATAAATTTCATTTTTTTAGAAAAAACGGACTGAAATAAGTTAGTTTTATTTACATTTGACAATGAATACTTTTTAGCAGGTTATGAAACTGGAGGACTGCAGAAATTCGTCCCGTCTCATGTGTGTTTTATATCTATAATGGTGTTTAGTTTTTATTCATACTATAATAATTGCAATGGCATATTGAAACCATTAATATTTTTACTAAAGTCAATGTTTTTCTGTTTATATTGCTAAATGCATAATACTTTTACAGATAATACTTTTACAGTTTGAAATGTCAACTTTGTTGTTTATAATCCCACCTATCTACAGGTGTGGCGGCTATAACTGGTGCTTTCACTGAGAAGATCATCAAGAACATGGCTACTTACAACGAACGTCCAATTATTTTTGCCCTCAGCAATCCCACAAGCAAAGCTGAATGCACAGCAGAGCAGTGCTACACACTTACTGAGGTAATCTTCTCTCAAATCAAATGAATAAAACTGGTGAGAGGGATGTTAACTAATGGTTTCCTTTCCTATTATAGCATCCCATATAGCAGTTTTAGACCAAATGCTTTAATGGCATGTGTGTGTATGACAGGGAAGGGGCATATTTGCCAGCGGAAGCCCCTTTAAAAAGGTCACCTTGGCAGATGGGCGCAGCTTCATCCCTGGCCAGGGAAACAATGCTTATGTGTTCCCTGGAGTCGCATTGGGAGTCATTGCCTGTGGTGTTCGCCACATCTCGGATGACGTTTTCCTCACTACAGCAGAGGTAAGATGAAACAATAGTAAACGTGAATACAAAATGCATTGATTACAAATTTATTTAATGTGAAAGCTGAATTTGATTTTTCTTTTAGGCGATATCTGACATGGTTACTGAGGAGCATCTGGCTGAGGGTAGACTGTACCCTCCTCTGAATACCATCCGAGAAGTGTCCTTCAAAATTGCTGTTAAGGTCAGTAAGTGTGATGATGATGATGATTACTTTAAGACCAGGTCTCATTAGCCCAGCTCTACATTTTGGCACCCATAACAAATATGGAATGAGACCGTGCTAAATTAAGAGATTTATTAATATAGCAAAGTAGGTTGTATGAGACAGATTTCACTGTAAATCGGTGCTGCAGTTACTTTTTCAAAAGTTAGCACTAGTGCTGCTAGTAAACAAAATCAAAATGTATTAGCATTTAGCACATATAACATGTGGCTGAAATGTTAAATTCAGAGATTAATTTTGGCACCCATCAAAAATGCTTTAACATGGCAAGTTTTGATTTAAAAACAAAATTACTTTTACTCAGCAAGAATTCAAAAGTGGTATTATTAATGTTACAAAAGATTTCAGTGAAATTCTTTTGATTATTATTTTTTTTATTCACCAAAGAATCCTGAAAAAAGTATCCAAAAATATCCAGGTTTACCATCACAGAAATAAATCCTTTTTTAAAATATATTAAAATGTTTATTTTCAATTGTATTAGTATTTTACAATATTACTATTTTTATTGTATTTTTATCCAAATAAATGCAGCCTTGGTAAGCTTTTTCAGATGTTAGCAGTAGCATTAATGCCATTGAGCTGAAATCGGTCCAAAATCAAAATGTATGGCCACACTCGCATATGTTGTAACCACAATAATACACTAGCATGCAACAAAATAAACTTCCCCTCAACTTATCACAAATGGATGGATTTTGTCTTTGCATAAGTTTTAATTGCAAAACTGAGCAAATCTGTTACTGTACTCAACAGTAAAGCAATAATTTTGTTCACTCACGTTCACTTTTTTTCCCTCTTTAGATTGTGGACTATGCCTACCAGCAGGGCATTGCCTCTTCATACCCTGAACCCAAAGATAAAGAGGCCTTTGTTTTATCCCATGTCTATAACTCTGACTATGACTCCTTCACTCTGGATTCATACAGCTGGCCCAAGGATGCCATGAAGGTTCAGAACGTATAGATTATTTGACCATCGACCTCTCTAAAGGGAATCAGTCACATGCTATATTTCTCGGTTCATAATCATGACGATATACACTCCAGCTCCAGGCCACCCAATCCTAAAACTCTTGCTGTTCCCACTGCTTTGCCACGAGATGAGCTGTATCCACTGTGGGCTAAAAGAGATAAAAGAATACAGTGTTCATTCAAGCTCAAAATGTCTTTAGATGAGTGGCTCAGTTCAGAAGGAAAAAATGCAGCTCTGTTTAAAGAAGTTGCAAGTTTTTTCCCACTTAATCAGGCTTGTTTCGCAGTGGTCCTCCTCTCCAGTATATTCGTTTTTCATTATTGTTCTGTCTGCAGTTATCCACTCCAGCTATTTAGTACTCCTGCAAATGCAAATGTCAGTGTAGGGAGTTTTTTTTGAGACATTGGGAAATGACAGACTGCCTGGGTTGAAAGTTTGTATAAGAAGGAATTCTTATCAGGTGCGTGAAGTAGTTATCAAATGAGCTGCCGTGTGAAATTAGTTATTTTGCAATGTATTTTTTTTTTTTTTTTACAAGTTTCTCCAGTTGTCTACACCAAAGTTTGTCTCATTTTAAACATATAATGGTCATGTAACATAATTGTCATGCAATGAATATTGGAAATTGTTATATTGAGCATATCTTTTTATTTAAGTGTCCACCTGAGAAGTGAGCTATTTGTCTCTGTTCATTGCTGCATGTGGAATCGTTTTTAACGTTTTTCCTCATTTTGCTTATTATTATATAATGCTCGACTATGGAATTCTATTTTCAATAATTCGGGATTTTAAAGGAATTGTGACTTTTAAATAAACGCTTAAAAATCCATATGGGTTTAGTTTGAGATTGGCGTCTTGGTCCAAGTCTTTGGACTTATGTCCAGCTCCACCCCTCTGGACGTCTAATGGGTTGAGGGATAGAGTTTTGGTGTGGCTGCTCACTTTAGAGCAAATTGGTTGAGCTTACAGAGAGGAAAAGCTGGACATCATTTGACTGCAGTGAGCACCACTTGGTGGTTTGATATTCTAGCTCCACCCATTAGGCCCAAATTACATTCAGAGAAGGGGAGCAGGACTTCACACTCCACCCATGACTCTGCAGTGAGCAGCCTCTCAATAGTTTAGACTTCTTATCCACATGTACAACTCTCACTGCTCAAACAGCCAGTTACATTATTTTTTCCTCTGTTTCTCAAACTTCCTCTATGCTAAGTTTCGGTTTGGGTTAACCCTAATGTTTCCTTGATGGATTGGCATCCATTAAAACAATTTTGATTAAGAACACAGCCCACAATGGGAGATTAGCATCTACATGAGTACATACTTTTTACTTATTAGTAAAATAATTATTAATCTGCAGTGCCAAAGATTATTCAACAGGTGTTTAGACAACTCAATGGATGCTTCAAGAATTTATTTTGTTAAGTCATGAGCAACACTGGATGATGAGCTTGCCGATTGCAGCTTTAAAGCTACACAGTGTAACTCTTTTAGTTTATTCTTAGCTAAACACACTTAGTTCTTTCAAAAATATATGTGCTCATTAATGTATATTTACTTCGTTCAAGTAATAAATTATTCTCGTGAGTGTATAATATATAAGTATGAAAATACATGCGGGTAAGGGGTTCTAATGTCAGTCGCCATGTTGCCCCTCCATCTTGAAAGTACATTAGCCAAAGAGGGACATACCCGTTAATTCAAGCTTCGCCTTTCGCGTTTACGTTTGAGTTAACACTCATGGACGAGGTCGAACTGGAAGCCATGTTAATCTTGGACTACATTAATGGCCACCGTAGGAGTTAAAACGAAATCGGAATTGAGAGGAACAGAAACTAATACCCCGTAATATACCTTTTCACCGCTAGATTGGGGTAAAAATCACACAGTGTAGCTTTAAGAGCTTTAATACGTATTCAAAATAATTTTGTAAAATAATCTCTGATCTGATGACTTGTTCACCAGTGAGTCCTACATTTTTTTCCTCATTAGTGCGCTATTTTACTTATCACAATAGGGAAGAAAAGATTATAAGAACTTCTTTTTCATGCCGACATGTCATGTTACAGTAGGTCACACTTTAATAGTAGTCATTTTTTTCAGCTGTAAATAACATAAAAATGGAATGGGACAAATAAACACAAAAAGGGAAGTGTTAAATAAGGCACATTAACTGACTGTAAACAACTCTTCCAAAAAAAAATAATTCGGAATAATCATACTTGGATACATAAAACACAACAGACAGAAAACATGTCATAACTATCTACATTTTTGGATCATTCAGAAGTAAATGCAGATTAGGAGAAATATATTAATGTTTCTCAAAGGCATGACGGGCAAAATAAATATTAAAGCCAATGATTAAACTGAACAAAATGGTTAAAATGTACACTTAAATAGGGGTCAAAGTATAATTTTATTATACAGTAGTAGTCAACATTTGAATCAATGGATATTGGTCAAAATTCATGTGTAACTTTGATAGGTTTTGATCCACTTCAAATGTTGACTACTCTATCTCTGGATGACATTGGAAACCCATTGCCAGGCCGGCATGCTCTTCATACTTTGGAATTTGACACGGTCACGTGACGTATGGCATTTACGTCAGCTGGACAGACCGATTATGACCAGCTAATGCATCACAGTTTACCAAGGCACAACAACAAATGTTCTTGCACTCATAGTTTATAATACTCTTATATACCTTCTGTAATTATGTCAACTTATTTCCCTAAAATGTTATTTACAAACTGATTTATAAATACATATTCTGAATTACATTTTTATCCAACGGATTCTGCATAACCTCCGAATATTGCCATTAATAACCAAGAGGCAAAACACATGTTTTGGTTTTGTTTTTTTAGAAAATCAGACATGGGCTGCTGTAAAATGTTGTCATCACATAAAAATGAAGTCTATGATGTCTGAGGATCACAACCCGGTCAACAAGCTGCTGGTTATTTAGGGTTAAAATAATGCTACCTCAAATTCTGCTTTAACTCCCCGGAATCACCCAAACGTGCTAAAAAGGTTTCATTATATTAATGAATCCTTAGCCATATCTCCCTGATACCTTATGCTAGAAACAAACTAAGCACACCTTTCAAAAGAGTGGAAGATAAGCCACTTTAAAGGTTCTCTGAGCGATCCTGGGTGTTTTTGACGTTCGGAATATTTTCAAACAAATCGGAGGCTAGCTAGACCCTCCCTCCGCCGCATCTCATCTCCTCCCCCTCCCTTCCGTGCTTCCTGAAATAATTGTGAACGTGCATAGTTCTAGCTAATTATATCCTTGTGTGGGTTTGGCGAACATAAAGCGTCAATTTAGAAGAAAAAAAACTATTTAACGTTACCCACCTGTCCAGCAAAACCAGAGCAACCTGACGTCGGACTGGAAGCCCTTCTGCCGCCGGAGTTCTCGCCATCGTTCAAAAGCTTTGCTACCGATGTAAATTCGGAACTTCGCACGTTCTTTATCCGACTCCTTCTTCTTTTTAATTTGTTCTTCAGAACGACGTCTATTTGGTCGTGTGTCGGCCATTTTTCAAACTTCCCTCTGATGCTTCTATCTCCTTCACACACACACCCCCTTCATGTGCACGCGCACTAACCCTCCAGACCCACCCTCAAATACTTCTTGCCAGTGATTGGCTGGAACACTGTTTGTTAGGTTTCGTGGTCCGGGTGAGACATGATTGTTTTTGTTGCCGTTTGTGGAGCCTGTGGTGTCTACAGAGACCACGTTTTTTTTTTTTTTTTACAGTGTGTTTAGGGGACAGTCAGCTAGCCGATAGTGAGGAGACGTTTGATGTATGTGACAAAAAATGTTTTGGCCCCACATCGCTTAGAGAACCTTTAAGGGTAGTGGATTTAAACAAAAGCACAAGGGTTAACTCTTACATTCTAATTACATGTACAATCAAGGCATCAGATGAACGCTTACTCTCCACTCTTTTGAAAGGTGTGCTCAGTTTGTTTCTAGCATAAGGTATCAGGGAGATATGGCTTAGGATTCATTAATATAATGAAACCTTAGCATGTTAAAGTGATTCCGGGGAGTTGTTTTGACCCTAATTACATGTTTCCAGCGGCTTGTTGACCAGGTTGTACACCCGGACATCATAGATTTCATTTTTATGTGATGACAACCTTTTACAGCAGCCATTGTCTGCTAAACCCACTTTGCCTGGCTATAAAGTATAAAGGGCTACATTAACGGTTTGCTTTTATATTTCTGAACAATAAAATCTTTATGAACATTTGCAAGCCCGAACAGATGAATAAATAGCAAACGGGCTCTCACCAGTTCCTCAAGATTGCCCACAAATGTTATCCACGAGGCAACGCTCCGCCATACAGTGCAACTGCACCTCGGGTGACCCAAGTTCAATTCCCAGCGCTGATCCGGTTCCCCTCTCTAAAGGAGACTAGAAATTCCACTTAAAATATATATTCCTCAAATACTGCTAGAGCGGTTTAGCCTTGCATTAGCCATGCCTTCTCTTTCTCCTTACTGGGCAGATGTGGGAAAGGACAAAGTTCAGCATGTTTGATATAATGTCAGGAGGAGGGTGTAGCTGATGAGGGTGGTGGTGGGCCAGTGTCATCTCCCAGGCATCCACCAGCTGGACATTCAGACCTTTAAACATGGCTCGCAGCACTGCGTCAAGCTGTTGAGAGTACCAGTCGCTGTTGAACATGCTGGACTCAGGGTCCAGCTTCTGGAGATTGGCTGTGCGAATCAGAACCAAAGTCGATGGTTCTCGGCTCAGCAGCCGGATCACCGCCCTGCGGATGTGGCGCAGGCGCCGTATGTAAACCTGCACTGGGAAAGTGCTGAAATGTGACCAGATGCTAATCACGACCACCGTGTCCGAGCCCCCTCGTAAGCCGTCCAGCTCATTTGAGATATAGCGCATCTCAGCCGAGAACACGGATGTGAAGCGGATCGGCGGCCCGTGGCAGCGGTATCTCAACAGTGTGTTGTGGTTGCTGTCGACTGCCATGTACGGGCCAACATTCTTCGGGCTATGAAAGTTGAACTCTTTAAGCTCTATAATGTTGAGGAAAAAAAGGGGGTGAGATGTAGATATGAATCTGGAAAAGACAAAAGATTGCTGTCCATCCAAACAGAAGAATTTTAGGATGAGGATACATGGAAAAACTCACCACAGACAACAAACCACTCTCTACTTCAGTTGTCTCAGGAAACATTTACACTGTTGTTTTTAATGGAACCTATTCAATATGACTATTTTTTTAAATGTACAGTATAGGCAACCCAAACTCACAGCGCTTGCAAAGATGACGCTTGTGTGGAGTAGAATGTATAGCTCTGAGACATTCAAAACACTGGATTATGAGCCGCTTACACGTAAAGGCACACAGTACTTTAAGCACTAAATCTATGAGCTCTTGTTTTTTTGCTCAAAACACCTGGATCAATCCTCACAGACCCCGCCCCCACTTTGAAAAATGAGATCTGATGAATGAAATGAAATCAGATCCACACAAATGACCTATTTTGTATCCAAAACGTAAATTTTCTGCATAAAGGTGTGTAAAAATTTGCATCACTGACAGCCAATAATATTTGTGTGCTCTGGTTTGTTGACATTGGGTTGGCTCAAGAACATTTGAAGATGTGATCAAAACCACAAAAATCAATTTTAAAAAGACTTCCAAAAATATTACAGACCTGGAACATGGGCAATGAGATACTCGTACCACTGTCGCACAGTGGAGTCTCCATACATGTACACCATTTTCCCTCTAAGACACTGGGTAATGGCAGAGGAGCTATTGAACTGACGCATGACGACACCAGTCAACGGCTTCCACGATCCCTGGTAGTAGTAACCGGAAGGAGTGAATTTACGGTGCTTCCCTTTGGTTCGTACTGGAAGGAAACGGAAATATTAAGGTTTAATAAAGAAAAGAAAGAAGTGACAATGAGGAAATGTTGATTTATTCCTAACTGAGTAGAAGACATTTTCGAATAAAAAATGAAGATGAGAACTTGGTTAATTATGCTGTCAAGTCCTTGGATGTAACTTAACTCCCTATTTTGTGGTAGGGTATACTGTATTGGTGCTTTTCCACTGCATGGTACGGTATGGCTTTAAATGGTACGTGGGGTCTCATTTATAAAGTGTGCGTACGCACAAAATGGGGCTGGAAACGTGCTTACGCCAGTTTCCACACAAAGGTTGTGATCTATAAAAAACAAACTTGACGGGAGAATGTGCGCACCTTTAAGCAAACTTTGAGCCGTGTGTACGCACATTCTGGAGACAAAGGGAATTGGCGACACCAATGGTGAGCTGGAGTTAAATGTCTTTTTGGTCACTTTTAGACCGAAAATCTAAAGAAAAGTATAGCCAATAGGCTACAGAAAGATAATAGAGTACAAATATAATTTCACTCACCAAGCCTATCACTTTAAGCCAATATCCATCCTTTCTTAAGTGTCCGCGCCAGCAAGCGCGTTGAGCCGTTTAGTGAAACTGACGCCACAGATAGCCTATAATCTAACAGCAGATGAAGTAAAACCGAAAATCTTCATGAGTCCTCATAAATACAGTGCATGTTCTCAATAACAGTTTATACGAACAGTTTATAAATCTGAATATTTTTTTGACGTACGCCATTTTTGGCTTTCGGGCGCACGTACACTTTTAGTAAGGATCCTGCGCACAGTTTTATAAATGAGACCCCTGGGGCCTCATGTATAAAACTTTGCGTAGATTTCATCCTTAAAGTGTGCGTACGCACATAAGGCAGAATTTGCGTACGCACAAAAGTTTTCAGATTTATAAAACCGTTCGTACGCCAGAACCTCCGCAGAATTCACTTTATAAATCCCAGTCAACGGGAGATTGTGCGCACGTGCGTCTCCTCCCCGAAATAACCAAATATGGAGATTACAACGCCTAGTTTAAATATGCATATCCTCATCTGCATATCATTTGCTTATGATTATTCATCCACGTGATACCAAGTTTAACGGAAATGCGGATGTGCCGTCACATTATTACAAACATTTTTTTTAGTAGCCTATATCCTTGCCTTGTTTTTGAATGAATAAATCAAATAGTGTTAAATACATTTCAGATAAAGTTTCTCAATCTTTTCCACTGGCCAAATAGTATTTTTAATTGATTTATATTTTAATGGAAAGAGATAGACATGGTTGTGCATTATTTGCACGAAACAGTTTTCTCAGACAATCTCTAGTTAAAACATTAAAACACAGCATGCCAGAAGAAAAGTGTTCAAAAGCAATGCATCCACAACAAATAGGTCTATTTCTATTTATTGAATATATATATATATATATATATATATATATATATTCAATAAATAGAAATAGACCTATTTGTTATAGAAATAGGTCTATTTCTATTTATTGAATATATATATATATATATATATATATATATATATATATTCAATAAATAGAAATAGACCTATTTGTTGTGGATGCATTGCTTTTGAACACTTTTCTTCTGGCATGATTTGGACTCATAATGATGATTTACGGTTTTACTCCATCTGCTGTTAGATTATAGGCTATATGTGCGTCAGTTTCACTAAACGGCCCAACGCGCGTGCTGGCACGGTCATTTAAGAAGGGGTGGATGTTTGCTTCAAGTGATGATAGGTTTGTGAAATTATATTTGTATTATCTTTCTGTAGATGTATAATTTTCTTTAGATTCTCTGTCTAATAGTGAGCAAAAAGACATTTGACTCCAGCTCACCATCGTTGTCGCCAAAACCCATATTCTTCTAAAAGAGTGCGTACGCACAGTCAAGAGCATCCTTACGGTGCGCACTTATTTACGCCAAGTTTATTTTTTATAAATCCCGATGTGCGCGTGGAAAAATGCGTACGCATATTTCTATGCCCATTTTGTGCGTACGCAACGTTTATACATGAGGCCCCTGGTCTGTTGTGGTTCTGATACTAAAATGTGACGTGAGAACACTGCAGATCACTGATTGGTCAGACAGATAGAATCGTCACTATCGGCGTCATTGTATTTGCAACACAAGACACTAAAACCCGCTAGATTTCAATAGCAAGTAGACAACAGCCAACGATGTAGCACCTTGTAGCACTTTGTTTTTAAAGTACTTGCTTGAAAAAAAAAAGAATATGAAAATTTGAAAAAAAGAAATGGCTTAATCGTGGTCAGTGGACGAGGTTTAGACGTTCCTCTCGTTGGTTGCGCAACTATAACCATCAGTCCCACCCACTTTGAAGCAGTACTAACTACAGTGGAAAAGCACTGTTAGGCTATTCCACATGGCTGTGTTCTGTGATTAACTTGTAAAATGAGCCTATTTCCAAAAAAAGTGGAGTATCCCTTTAAATCGAGTTGAACCTGTGATTAACCTACCAAGTTAATCACAGGTTCAACTCGATTTAAAGGGATACTCCACTTTTTTTTGGGGGGGGAAATAGGCTCCTTTTACAACTCCCCCAGAGTTAAACTGTTGAGTTTTTTGAATCCATTCAGCCGATCTCCGGTTCTGGCAGTATCACTTTTAGCATAGCTTAGCATACATCATTGAAGTGCACAAGACCATTTGCTTTTCTCAAAAAAAAAAAGACCAAAGTGTTTTGAATTTTTTCCTATTTAAAACTTGACTCCTCTACATGTCAAAGAGTCAAACTAGAAGAGTCAAAACTTGACTCTTCTAGTTACATCGTGCATTAAAACCGACGGAAAATGTAAAGTTGCGATTTTCTAGGCTCATATGGCTAGGAACTATACTCTCATTCCTGCGTAATAATCGGGAAACTTCACTGTCGTACCACCTTATGCAGCAGGCGTAATGTTATGACGCAGCGCCTGAAAAAAAGTGCCCAGCTTCCAACGTGACCGGGACTAAGTTTGTGTAGTCATCGTGCCTGCTGCACTCATGGTACGACAGTGAAGTTTCCCGATTATTACGCAGGAATGAGAGTATAGTTCCTAGCCATATGAGCTTAGAAAATCGCAACTTTACATTTTCCGTCAGTCTAAGTGCACGATGTAACAACAGAAGAGTCAAGTTTTAAACAGGAAAAATATCGAAACACTTTGGTCATTTTTTTGGGGAGAAATGCTAATGGTCTTGTGCACTTCACATGATGTATGCTAAGCTATGCTAAACGTGGTACTGCCAGAACCGGAGATCGGCTGAATGGATTAAAAAAACTCAACAGTTTAACTCTGGGGGAGTTGTAAAATGAGCCTTGTAAGGATTTTGGCCAGGCGGATCAAACCCACCCCCAGGGGTTTTCTGAAACACACACACGCACACACAAACCTTTCACTTCCCCCACACATCGGAATGTGTGGAATGTTTTTGAACAAAGAGAAGGACTTTTGGTGTTTAAAAACATTCAACAAAATGTTTTCAATGGTTTTTATGTATATGTGTCTTCCCCATGTCACAGTGAAATAACTTTGTTTGGTCACAGTTTAAATAGGAATTAAAAATACCTTCGTCATGCATTTGAAACATAAGTGTATATTCCTTTGATATAACATAATGTTCCTTGATATCTCTAGAATGCTTATTGAATGAAACACTCGAATATGCATAGAGATGTAAAGTAAAGTGTATTTTTAATTCGTTTTACTGCCAATGAAGATCAAATTGTTATTATAGAACCCTCATCGAACACACCCCCTTCCACGAGAAGCGCGCGCTGAGGAACAAAGGACAATAAACTAAGTTCCCGCGGGCTACGACCATCTCCCCGATTGGCTCAAGCCAACAGGAAATGGATGGATTCCGCCAAGGGGATAAAAGGAGTGCACAGGCTCCGCCTCATCCCTTCTTCGTCTGACCCCCTCAGAGAAACATGTAATGCTTTTGTAGATCTCCTCACGGAGATCTGATCCGACCATGGATCTTTTCTTTTGTTCGTCTATAAGTCTCGTCTTTCCTTCAAATGGACTACAAAGTTCGTCTCACAGGAAAGGAAGTGGACTTTGCCGAACTATTTCCTCGGGTAACGTCACCTCAAAGACTTTCAGCCTTTCAAACACTCGCGCTAAATGCCGACGAACGCCACGTGACTCCCCACGGAACAAAGCAGCCATGAACGAGCCGGGACGGGCCGCGCAAACACGTGACGCACGCGCGCAGGACAGGCGCGCCTCCAGCCGACACGTGGCCCGAACGGCCGAGCAAGGAGGAGCCCGACTCACACAGACCAAATATGCCCTGCAAGTATACCTTCTTTTAGAGCTTCTAAGAAGCATTAAGAAAGTGTTTTCGTGGTGTTCAGAAAGGTTAACTGACTGTTTTGATGAACGTAACTCTCTCTCTCACAACTCACTCTCTCTGTCTCATTCTCTCTCTCTCTCTCCAACTCACTTAACTTGCGCGTATCCATTGTCTAAACGCTCTGCGTCGTCTTAGTTTGTGTTTTAATGTTTGTAAATACATGTATCATTGTAACGTAGTAAATGCTTAAGTAGTAACTTTATTAAATACAAAATATGCTTACCTTGACTGATTGTCTTGCTCATAATACGGGTCAATGAAATGTCAATTTAAAGCTGCACGCTTTACAGAACTATAAATACCTAAGAGGGTGTTTGGTTATAGAGCAGGGAAGGCAGATTCTAGTGGCCACAGAATTTGTTTTCACAAGCTATATAACTTATTGAGCTAATTGATTTTGCCTATCTTGTAAAACGTGGTCCTTGCAATCAATAACAATTAATTTGTGGTTGATTGCGGGGATGCACATGTATGCATATGGGTAAAATTAATAAATTAATATGTAAGACCGGTCTGATCCAAATCTGTATGAATAATTATTAATTATCAATTATTAATTATGATATGCAAATCCCCCCCTGATCAGAACCGACCCAGAGTCTTTACAGCCTATTTCCAAAAAAAGTGGAGTATCCCTTTAATGTGCTGCTATACAGAACCCCAACAAGGAACCATACTGCCAAAGTCAATACTGAATCCACAACCAAAAAAAAAAATTAGTTTAGTTTATTGCCAGAGTGGTCCTTACTAACCTGTTTTATTCAAATACATGCAGACTTACTGAGTACAACAATCCTTTTTTTTCAAAATATGTCTGACCGAAAGAACTTTTGAATGGTAGTGTATATGATATTTCACGTGAAACATTACCTTCAGAAGCAGGTAGAACAGTCACATTGTCCACCCCTGAAGAATGTATTGGGATTTTGATATTTACTCCACTGGATCAAAACAAAATTAAAGCGTCATTCATGAAGAATGCAGGAAAAAAGTGTTCTTTTATCATTAAACTGAAGTGTTTATATATATATCAGCATTCTCAGCACATTAAAAATTGGCATAGGCCAACCAAAAACAAAATTGCTGTAGTTAACTTCTCACTCACCTGTGGAAGAACTGTGACTCATAAACAGTGAGAAGGTGTTTCTTATACCCCCCTTTTGAGTGGTTGATCCGTGTATCACAGTCCAACATCTTGGGCTTATAACAGAACCAGGGTTCTCCGGTCTGTGGGTCTGTGTAGTTGCAAAGCGGCCGCTGTTTGAGTGGCAGACACAAATTACACAAAGTGGTCTCAGAGAGGTACCCTGAGCGGAAGAGGCTCTTGAAGAACACTCGGTCCGATTGCTCCTCTCTCAGTCGCCTGAGGATCACCACGGCCTCACTGGAGTGAATCATGGTCAGTTCCACCTGCACAACGCCTGCCCAAAGCAGTGGGAAATATACAGTGTAGTTTCCATTGTTGTGGTCTTTTACCCGCCCCGCCACACCTGCCGCCAGCTCCGGTGTGTGAAGTCGTGCTACTAGGAAGTCTCCTCCGTGTTTTTTGGGCTGGCCCAAAAAGTTTTGCAGCTGTACCTTCACTGCAAGCTGCCCACCAACCTGCAGCTCTCCAGTGTTTTGAATAGTATAATAGCTCTGAGCAGGATCGCTACTTTGACGCAACGGCAGTCCTAGTATGGATGGCTCTGGCCAGGCGATAGATTTGAGAAGATATCTCTCCTCCCTGGCTTCCTCTGCGGAGGGCTCCTGACCAAGGTGGGCACAGAATGAGTAGTTGAACTCCACGGGGAGAAGAAATTCAGAGGTTTTCAAGACTGACTGGATACTGTTTTGAAGTTGATAGAAGGTGGATGCTGTCTGGCAGTTCCAGCTCTGCAGGAGATAAAATCACAGAAGCTTCAATGTGATGTTTAAAGGGTTAGTATTTTCGATGCTTCAAAACATTCTAACTAACCCACTGATGTCATATGGACTACTTTGATGATGTCTTCATTTCCTTTCTGGACAAGGACAGTATACTGTGTATACATTTTCAATGGAGGGACAGAAAGCTCTCAGAGGTCTTGCGGGCTTGGAACAACATGAGGGCGAGTCATTAATCACATGATTTTCATTTTTAAATGAACGAACACTTTAAATACAGAAAAGCAAGGGAAAGTATTTGAGAGTTTAGACTGAGCATGTATTAGAGAAAACCCGCTTTTTACCCTGCCTTTAAAAGTAATGGGGACCTTATTTTAACAGTAATGGTTCTGCATAAACAAAACTGTAACTTGGCAGTAAGTGAATGATCTATTTATACTTCACTGCTGTGTACTAAATTGTCTTTCCGTAAATCCTGTTGTGTGACCACAAAGAGCTAAATTGTAGCATTATCTTCTTCTAGGACCTAGGTAGTTAGCTAGCAGATAAAACAGTTTTGGACAAAGAAAGGAAATTTGAACTACTATGTCATCACACCGCAAAATAAGCTGGATAGTTACTAATGTGTTGTTCAGTAACTAGACAAATATTTGAGCTAGATTTAGCCCCCAACAACTTTTATTTTTAAATCCTGAGCCAGTTGCATAAACATAGCCAATATGGTAAGATTGAGTTCTAGTATGACCCACTAGCAGTTAGTCAGGGGCAGTCAGTCTTATTTTTCAGAATCAGATTATGTACTTGTTGTACTTACAAACCATTATAACAAACTAAAACACAAGATGAGGCTTCTACTCACCTCCAACGAGGCGATGTTCCACAGCAGGAAAAGAAGTCCTGACAGTGCCAGCAGAGTAAAGACCGGAATATATTTGGGATGGTATTTCCCCATGATTTTCTCTCTCTGTCATTCTTCTGTCCGACACTACAGTGGGTCATGGCTGGCCATTACTGCATTCTTAGCAAATAGGACAAACCAAAATAGCATGAGCAGCAGAGATTGGCAGAAGACGACACCCCTTTTTCTTAAAAGCTAACATATGGAAACTAAAGATAGTTTTCCACACAGACCCGAGGAATCTTTACTTGAAAAATGCATTTTTAACTCCAAACGCAATAGAATTAAAGGTTTAATATCTACAATGTATAAAACCACAATTGACAACTTACTGGCTTATGCCAGATATACAAACAAAACAAGGTGGGAATCTGATCTTGGGTGTATTTACACAGCGGGGAATTGGACAAAAGATTATTGGAATTGGCACAAACAAACATTGGTGTCTAGTAACACTCACAAATTCAATTCAATATTTACCATAGAACATATTTTACGCCATATTAGGAAATGACATCTCTGATCAATGTCAAAGATGCACCATCTCTGTCGGAACTCTCGTCCGCATGCTATGGAGTTGTACCCGTTTGAAGCCATACTGGACTCACATCATCGCAGTAAGCTGGACAGGCTCTGGATGCCGACCCCAGGATTTGGTTACTGGGGGATGTAACCTTACTGAAGGTGAACTCAAACATGAAGCTTTTTGTGTTACTAGCAGCAACGACTGCCAAGAAGTGTATAGTGAAGGATTGGAAGACTGAAAAAGACTGTTTTTTTTTTTTTTATATAAGCCGTTTTTGAGTTTTGTACACAGCAACAATTTTAAGTCAAATGTCTTAAACTATTATTTAGTTGTGTATAAGAGCAGCTTTGTATGTTACTAATTATTCAGAATATGCATATGTCCACAAGCATTATTTTTGTATGAGAGCTGCTGGTAGCCTACATAATTCTATTTTTGTAAGAAAGCTGTTTGTGATTTTGCTAAAGCAAAAGGGTTTTTTTTGTCTGAAGGATTATATTGCTCATTGGACATAACAGGAGAATTTTATGTTATAGAGATTCAGAGTATGCTGAAGTTTTTATTCATTCACTACACGTATGCTGCTAGTAAAGGCACACATTTCTTTTCCTGTTTTGTTTTTTGTAACGTTGGGACATATGCTGGCAAATGTAACCTTATAGTTGACGTGCCAAATCACATCTATTTGTTTTATTAATAAAATGAATATGGAGTAAATTCTGTATGGGTCATTATAAATACTTTGCTTTAAAAGAACCAAGTAGTCACACACACAAAAGATGCATCGATAATCCATTTAGCATTGCAGCCATCTAAATGTAATCGAATTGTGTGGTGCCTAGAGATGGTGGTGCCAAAAACAGAACTAGAGTAGACAGTAAAATAAATGAGAATGGAAAAGAAAGAAAGAGGGCATTACTTAAATTAAAAGAAATGTAAACAGTAATTAAGGTAAAAGGTTTGCAGGTCGTGCAAATTGTTCATGTTCTCTGTGCTTTTGGGTTAAGAGAAGATGAAATTGTAATCAAGTAACGTTTTAACTTGTGTAAGAATTGTGCAATAAGTGGATTGTGATTGTCAAAACATTTGGTAAGTTTAGTGACAACATGTTACAATGTTTACATGGTACAATGACTAGTAAGCAAATGTTTTTATTATTGTATATATACGATTTTTTATTCAAATAAATTCTTATGATTTGATTCCGATCTTGATTTAATATCAATTCATTTGGATATTAGGTACAGTAGAAACATGTTAATTTTTCTCAAGAAAAAAAAAATCTTAAAGTCTGATCTATTTTTAGCAATAGTTATTTCAGACAGTTATGAATAAATATAAATAAATCAAAACTGATTCTGAACTACTTCAAAATTGTCTAGTAAAGCACAGGAACAATATCTGCAGGCTACATGCTAATGTTTTATTTACTTATTAATAGCATCAGAAAAAAAAAATTCCACAGTAAGGTTTGAGTCTGAAACACCGAATATCAAAACAACTTTATATTTTGGTGCATGAGCGGATGCTGGTTAGATGCCGCGGATGTTAAAACACACGTAGAATGACGTAAAGATTGAGAATTCATGTAACTGCATAATCTCGAGGCTGGATTTAATTTTGTTGAACAGGTTACATTATCTGTAGTGTTCTCTGTACCTATTGTCCTGTGTATTGTTCAGAATAAAGTAAAATAATAATAATAATAATCTCGAGGCTGTGAATGAATGTAGCATCATTAACTCACCTATCTTTACTGCACTGAAGCTCCAGTCCTGACGTGCTGCTGATGCTGCCTGCTTTGTTACATCCATTACGAACCCAACATCATGACCAACAGTCAATCAAAAATGTACGAAATAACCGAGTCACTGAAGCCGATTAGATCAGAGGACAGCCAGCAGTGCCTGCGCATTGAGAGGCGAGACTCGAGAAGCGTTTGCTAACACTCAAAATGCACGCGTCGAAATAATCGTTTCCGCATGTAACGTTAAACACACACAAAACAAAAAACAGGGAACAGATAATGGTCATATGATTTCGTGTGGTCCCATATTGCGCTTCAATAGGTAGCGTTAATAATGAGAAATCATTTTACATTTTTTACGCTGCATCAAAGGACGTTTAATGTTTTACTTCCATCCACTGAGGTAGAAGCATGTGTCGACTGCATACGTCATTGAAGGTGCCTACTCAAACTTCCCGGTTTGATTGGGCTGCAATCCGAATGTGACAAATTTGCAATTTAATCCCAAATTGTTTTTTTTTTTTTTTTTTTTTTTTTTTCGGAATTGTGCATGAGCCAATCCACAGATGAACTGTTGATGGGATTTATTTTTGTTTTACTTTACTGACCAAGACAAAAAACAATAAAAGTTTTGTTTGGTAATTATAAATAATGTTTCAATGAAAAAAAAAAAAAAACTTTAGTAATGATAATGTTATTGTTCTGCAGGTTCTGCACATAGGTTCTGCACTGCAGTGAGGAACACTTGCCTCTATAGATGCCTCTGATTGGTCGAATGCGCTGACGTCTTCTTGATGACATTATTAGTAGGCGCCATTGCGCAAATCCAGTTTTTTTTCCCATAGAACAGAAAAGTACAGGGGATACATCAAGCACAAAAATAAATAAAATAAATAATAATAACAAATAACATACAGTCGGCAAGCAACGTATCATTGGGGGGCATGGTCGGTGTGGGGGAAAGCACCCCGACCATCGTAGGCCTATATTTGAATGACAAAAATGTAATTTCGAGTCATTGACGCCTGCCGACCGGCAACGGTAGCCCTTATTTAATTAAAAACTGTCAGTGACCCAACCAAATGGCCGGGGGTGTTGTTTCCAGGCTATTATCTAGCAGCTAGTTGAATCTCCAAGACCGGTAAACAGCCTATAACTCTTATCAACTTGCGAGTTACTATAAGTAGATAAAACCTTGTAACTTACCAATTGTACGAATGCTTTACTCCAAACTATTAATCATTTTGTAAAACGGTGATCAGTAGTAGGCTAGTAGCTACGAAGTTGCCGAGGGACTTTCCTGACAGTTATCCGAATTCTCACAGACTGCAGTCTGTATTGAGCTGATACCTTCAGCTGATAACACTAATGTGAAAGAGACATCCCTTATGAAAAACAACTATAGGAATTTTAGGACAAAATATTATAGCAACGTTAATCCTATAGAGCATTTCACAAGATGTAAACAACACTGGTCCAGAAGCACTTCCTGTTTCAGTTTTTTAACACTACATAAAAGCTGGGATAAAATACAACCAACAGAACATTTAAAACTGAATCAAAAAGTTAAACAAACATCTTTAAGATGTTTTCTTTAGATGTGAAATAAAGAAAACAGTTACAAACTGAAACAGGAAGTGTTTCTGGACCAGTGTTGTTTACATCTTGTGAAATGAAATACTATAGAATTTTGGGACAGAGGACAGAACATCACATTTATGCTTATAAGTATAATTATCCACTACAGTACAGTACAGTACTGTGGGATTGAATGAGTGCATTCAGTAACGTCCAGCACAACAAATGTCTGTATCCTCGGGCTGAGTTTTATTTATAGGCTATAACCACGGGCATTAAAACTAGCGATTAATATAGTGTATTGTATTAAAAATTGTATATGTAACTGCAGATGTAAGCTAGACATTGTTTTACTATGTGGATGTAGATCACAAAATATGCATTTCCATTGCATTTCTCATTTTCATTCCACTGAGCACAAAGCAATGCAGGTACCACACGGGGTACAGTCACAAAAAGATATAAGTACTCCATAATTTTACTTTTTATGTGAAACAGCAAACATTTCAAAGAGTAATTTGAAATGAAATGGACAACCTGTATTGTGGGATGTATGGGTCAATATCACCATTCAACCCTCACAAATTTTGATTTTAATTTACCATTCGCTTTATGTCATGTCATAATAGTAGACACTCAAATACTATATTATCTGAGCTCCCACAATTATAATTTTTTTTTTTCAAATTATGGGCCATTTTTTAGAGCATAAAGCATGTGTCTACCCTGTCATGGACATATACATGACTGTTGTTTTCATTGCATTATTAAGAACACCAAGCACAATGGATTATATAGGTTTGATTAAATTATTATTTAAATATTATTTAAAAATACCAAGATGACAGGGTGGACGAGCCCACGACAGGGTGGACAAGCACACGACGGGGTGGACACATAAAGCAGAACACAAAAAGCATGGCGACAATGCTGCAGGTTGGCCGTGGCATTTAAACTATGGCACTAATGCTGCGTACGTCCTCCTGGGAAGTTCGTAGGTGGGAAGTCGTGTTTACGTGTTTAATTTCGTCGGAGCAAAATGGCGGTGTACCTTCTTTTAATGAATTACGCGAAAATACAGCAAGGTTTCTTAACTCTGCTAATAAAAAAAATGTAGAACAAAGAATGCGCATCAGGTGTGTTTTTCTTTTTATGTTTTTATTATGAAGCCAATCTAAACTCTATCATTGGGTATAACTTTTATATTACATTGATATCATATTTTGTGCAGAGAGCTTGCTTTATAAATGAAAAAGCCTTACAATGTCAATGAGTAAACATTGAAATTCAATTAAAATTTACCGTCAACAGACGTTGAATGAACGTTTCTCACACGCCCCCAACTCGTACAGATCGTGGCTTAAAGAAAATCCCGAGTTCCCCACTGGTATTTACGACATTGTGGTGGCGTTCAAGTGAGGTGCCGAAAGTGTGCCAAGAAAACATTTCCACACCATTCCACCACCACCACCAGCCTGCACAGTGGTAACAAGACATCCATGTTCTCATTCTTTTCACGAATTCTGACTTTACCATCTGAATGAAGGGGGAGATTCCACAATACGACAGGGTGGACAAACATTTAAAGGGTTAGTTCACCCAAAAATGAAACTTAAGTCATTAATTACTCACCCCCATGCTGTACCAACCCCGTAATACCTTCTTTCATCTTCGGAACACAAATAATTATATTTTTGATTGAATCTGATAGATCGGTCCTGACTGCCTGGGACTGGCTCTTGACGGCCCATAAAGTCATTAAAGAAAAGGTTTAAATATTCCATGGGCCTACAGCGGCTCAATTATAAGTTTATCAAGCGACGAGACTACTTTTTGTGCGAAAAAAACATAAATAACGACTTTATTCCACTATTCCATTACTTCCTTATGGGCGCATGCGCGAGAACTGAGACGAGGACGTTCTCATTCGTCTACTTCTTGTTACCGGCTGCTCACCGCTTAGGAGTTTTACCGCCACCTACCGTATAAAATGATGATCCATATATAAGGCGCTCCGGATTATAAGGAACACTGTCGTTTTTTGAGAAGATTACAGGCTTTTAAGTGCACCTTATAGTGCGGAAAATACGCAAATTGAAAAGCGTATGTACAGCGCGCATCTTCCTCTGCTTGTAAACAGAAAGTTTTGCGCTTCCAGCTATATCAGCACATCATCTTATACGCTTATAATTGAGCCGCTGTAGGCACATGGGCTATTTAAACCTTTTCTTTAATGAATTTATGGGCCGTCAAGAGCCAGTCCCTTAGGCAGTCTATGTAGGACTGATCTAGCTCTCAGATTCAATCAAAAATATAATTATTTGTGTTCCAAAGATGAACGGAGGTCTTACGGGGTTGGTACAGCATGGGGGTGAGTAATTAATGACTTAATTTTCATTTTTGGGTGAACTTACCCTTTAAGGGACATGGACAAACTCTTCTTTTTTATTAAATAAAATTATTGTTTTTATTATAAACTGATCAATACACTAAATTTGAGTAATATCTTATTAAACAAAATATTAATAGGAAAAAAAATAAATAAATAAAAAAAACAAATAAGATTGGACTATTTTACTCTCATTCAAATTTGACGAGCAGTGCCTGGGACATAGCAAAATAAATACATCCTCTTATACAAAACTATAGAAAATCTTGAAAATGTATCTAAAGAGCCAAATAATGCTACTGCTATGAATAAAAAAACTTATATAACACACCCTTTCATAGTCATTTGTATGTTAAGGTATAATGGAAAATCAGTTATTTATGTTCAGGACACCAAAAGGCACCCTACAGTGATATTGACCCGTATATGCTTGGGTTGTTTGCTGCATATTCTGGCAAAATTTAGTAGCATCTTGTATTTCAAGTTCAAGTCAAGCATACACAAAATGTGGATAATATGAGCAGAATTTATGAGTAGTATGATATTCTGATACTCCTTTTTTTGTTGCAAATAAAGAGTTTAGGAGCCATTTATATATTCACCTTTTTTGGATAGTTTAATATTGCTATTATTTATACTAACCACTTGGTGGGAGTGTTGCACTGGTTGTGACACGTCACTGGGAATTGGGTATATTTACAGGTGTGGCAATTAATAGGTGTGGATGGTGAGGAACACAAGGTTCTTACCATAGCCGTGAGCACTCAATATCAACAGCACTTTATTATTTAGCACTGGGTGAAGTACCATTTTAATGTAAATTATTCCTTTTCATACTTTTATAATAAACGGGAACACCACCCAAAGAGAGCAAAGTTTTGGACTCTGCATTCTCTGCTACGCGTTGAGAAAACCATGCCATCTATGCCGAGGCCTATAGGATAGCCTCAACACAAAAGAGTAACTTAAAAAGTAAATATTTTTTTTATAATGCCAGACAGGTGAATAACTAAAGAGATTAATGCACATATGAACATGTAACAGCACACTAGATTGTAAGAGCAAGACACTTTTAGTAAATCTGACTTTAATGTTACCTTATTTTGATGTGAATTAAAACATTCCAATATTACAATACAGTTCAGTTTATATTTCGTAATGTATGGGTTTTAACAAATTATTTCAAGTTACCAATATGACTGGAATTTAAAAAAAAATAATAAATATTTCCTAAGAAATACAAATAATGAAATGACTTTTCTAAAATTTATTTGGAGACATTCAGTTAACAGAATGACAGAGGCTGAGTGAAGAAAATTACTCAAGAAGAACTCAAGTGCATTGGATTAGATGCATTCAAACACAAGCATTTTAAAGAATGCACAGTTATACTAATATGAATATGTAACATTTTGTGCGTTTTTTTAACAACCGCAATAATTGTTGCTATAGGTACTAATGGCACGGGAAAATGACCTGAACCTGAACTTTAAAAAAAAAAATCAGATGATCACCGTTCAGGAAGAAAGTGTCTGGAGGCTCTACTGGATGACTGATGATGGAGAGGAAGTTTCTGGGGTACCAGTTAAGGAGAGTCCCTTTCGGTCCTCTGGGTGCACTTTACACGGCACTACTATCAAGCCTGTGCTTCTTTTTCCTTTGCCTTCAGTTCCCTGTTATGCCTGTGGGGATTAAAGAGCACATACATTGAAAATCCCCCACACTTAGTCACACACCTACATTGCGAAATATGCTGGAAGACCCTGTCTGCTTTATTGCTACAAATGAATGTATGTGATAACCAAAAAATATGCTTTGAGTTCACAGCTGATAAAATGTGAGAAGAGTTTTAGAAAAGAATGTTGTAAAGACACCACAACAACAAAGCATCCCATTTAATTTAAAGTGTTTAGGTGGGGGGAAAAAAAGTACACCTCAAGGGAGGAAAAATGATATAAACCCCTTTACATTACCATTTTGACCCATTTTAGGTATGGTCAGACATTAGGTTTTGGTATTTGGTAGGTATTAGACCGTACAGTTGATTCCTTTTAGAAGCTTTTTTATCATATACATCTAGATAGTTGATGTTTAAGTTTCCTTCTGTTGATCTGTCAGAGCCACCGACTGATCCAGAACTGGTTCACATGTTGCTGTTGTGAATGACATGACTTCAGATGACTACTATGCAAGACAGTCTAAAATAGTTGAAAAATAGTCTAAAATCCATTTATGTGATTTTACATTGCACACTCCTGAACATGTTCTATATGTGAATGAATGTACTCACTGCCATATTCTGTAGAGCTGTGATCCTCCTGCACCTCCAACAAAGAAGTTTACAGCAAATAGATTCCAGTTCTTGGGTATAATAACCAGGGAATACCTGGACCAAATAAGACCTGAAAAACGGAGTGAACGAGTTCAACTTCTAAATGTGCCATTTTTTTTTTTAAAGAGTTGTGATATATACCTGTGGCTGTCAGCACAGCAGATTGGGAGGTACTGAGCTTTTCTGCTGGACGTGCCATGTCTGCTAAGCCAGCTAAGACCAGACCCTATGTGAGATCACAAATAAATGAGAAATAAAAAGAAGAAAAAAATTATATTCTATATATATATACACACACACACACACACACACACACACACACACACACACACATATATATATATATACAGACACACACACACACAAAGAACATTCAGACACTGATACACACACAAAGAACATTCAGAAACTAAATATCTTACCCATTTAAACATCGGTGCCCAGAAAAACACAGTCTTTGGACCTAAACAAAGAGCAAATCAATGAATCAATCCAGTTAAACTCATGGTTCACAGGTAAAATGTTCACAAAAAATGTGTTTTAACATACAAAACAAAACGAACCAATACTTGATCTTTACATACTGGCACTTTTTTCTTCATTACCCATTATCCTTCCAAAACATAAAGGTAAATGTAAACACTAGATGTTTTTTTTATTTTATTTATTTACATGACAGGAAAGTGTGTGGAGGATTGGGATCAGGACACAGACTCGAACCTGCATCCCTCTGTGTTGTGAACTTTAATTGATTTTCAATAAGAAATACAATGTACAATGGCTGATGATACAATTATGGGCTATTATCTGTTAACACTTAATATTTATTTGAACAATCAATCAGTGAGACTAAAATGAATTAATAATCAGCTTACATTGGAGTTTGTGCCATCAGTGATCTACTTATTACAATTACGGTTTGTTTCAGAACATTGAGAAAACAATCTGCATAAAAAAGTAATATCATTTAATAAAAAAATAAGTGATCTCTAGCACTTAATATGACCTCTGGCAAAATTGAAGCTAAGGTCAAAATCTGCTGTGTTTATATGCCAACACAGTTGTTTTGTTTAATCTCTGTTTTGTTTAAACTCTGTTTATCAACACGCATGCAATTTGATCTCTTTTTTTTCTACCACCAAAAACTAATAGAACTAAACACACTGAATCTCTTAAAAGAAATCATGTGAGGTCATTTTAGCAGAAAATATATTGATTGATACAGTAACGGATAAATTGCTGAGAATAATATCTGTCTGTAAAGGGCAATTTGCACAAATAGTGTAATTGAAAATGCCAAAAACACTCATACAAACATAACAAAAATCCAGAAAAGAGTCAACAAAATACAGTATTATACAGTGCCTATAATTTAACACCTTCCTAATATAATCAACATTTTCTATATCTAAGAATATATTATTTTCTAAGCTACATCTTCATCAAATATATTTATTTTAAATATCGGAGTTACTGTTCTTTGACCAAAAGACAAAATACCTGCTCAGGTAGCAGTCTCTACGGCTGCACCCTCATTTGGCACACATCAGTGTATGCCGCCAGGCCCCATTTCAAGAGGTTAACTGGATCAGTGTCAGTGACATTAAAGGTCACACTAACAGCATTTGTGTTACCTGCGGGGTGGTTATAAACAGGTCTCAATTTAGCCGGCAGGATATGCTCGATCTTGCCCAGGAGTCTGTGGTAAGAAGCTCTCAGCCCACCCATAGCCATGATGACTTCTAAACAAGCTAAATGCTATCACTGCACGCACTATCACTAATACAGCTCAGGACGTGCAGGACACTCGAATGCTATTGAACCGGGGTGTTTCCAAAAGGCAAGAGCCCGCAGACAAGGAAACGGGATCTTTGGACGAGCATAAAGTACAAAGTCTACTTTACTGTCCTACTCTCGACCTTGCTAATGCAGTTTACTGGTGTGTTGCCGTTGTTAAGTGTCAGTGAGGACGCGTCGCAAAGCTAATTGCGTCATGACGCACTGTGGTATAGGATTGGTTGACATCAGTTGGCATGGTCAAGCCTCTTTGTGTGATTGGCTGGGAGGCGTTCGTACTCGCTCAAAAGGCGGGACCTTTGAGAAATGAGTGTTTTAATAATAAGGAAGTGGACTATTTAGCAAAGCAGGCGCTGAATGTATCCATAGACAGTAAAAGAATGTATCACATATAGAAATTATTTTTTCCACTAAATACAGAAGTTAAGGTTAAAATGAGAACAGCTATTAAAGGGGAATGGCTAGAAATTTCAAAAATGGAGGAAAGAGGAAGACAAGATATTATTTAAAATCAAGTAGGGATGGGTTGAAAGGGAGTTTTGGTTCGCCCTGGGCACAAGGGTGTGACACGGCTCTGAATCATCGTAGTTAATGTGGACCAGCAGAAACTTTAGAGAATGTACTAATATTGTACTGCTTATTAAAACGAAAGGGTATTTCTGTTGGAAGAATGCGAAATCATACACTTAAAACACTGCAGCATAATGGGCTGAATAATCATAGAATAATACATTAATGAGATACTTAAGAAAGGTGTCTGTTTAATACGTTTCGGAAGGTAACATTTGATTTTTCAATGATTCAAACACACCTAAGAAGACCAAGGTTAACAATATAATTATTCCAAATAGCCAGAAAGTCGTCAAAGATGTTTAAAATATAAATATCCCAAGAAATTGAATGTGAAATAGGCCTACTGGGAGTGGAAATTAAAATTTTCCATGCAATTCATAAAAAAAGAAGGAAAGAATCCCTCGAGGGGATTCAGTAGGCCTATCCTTTGTAGTGAAGAGGGTAGCCGTCTTTGGAAATTAATTTAACAAACATTTATTGATTAATTGGTTGGGTTGATTTGTTTTGTTTAATATAGTACAGTGCATGGAAATATATTGCATTGCATTGCATTTGTAATTGCATGACGTGTTTTTTGTCTATTAAGCATCGAAATTAGTTTCCTTTTATTTTAAACTCCTTTTTCCAAAAAGTGTGATTTAATATGAAGAGTTCAGATGCAAAAGCCTCTAAATGCCATTTGAAATTTTCTTCTTTAATGATGATTTTTATCAAACTTGTATATTTAAGTTCAGTAATTTCACTTAAATAACAATTAATAGGTAATTATCATTGCCATTTAAGTGAAATCACTTAACTTAAATATACAAGCTTGATAAAAATGATCATTCTATAAGAAAATTTCAAATGGCACTTAGAGGCTTTTGCATCTGAACTCTTCATATGTCAATATTTTCTTCCAGGCTATTGTAGCGTTTTTAAATCCTGTTTTCTTGTTTGTGTATTGTTTTGTTTTTAAGAAAAAAAATGCTATTACTTTTCTCAATGTTTTTATGTAGGCTACCCAGATAGCACAAGGCTGTTTGATGTCCTATTTACATCTGGAAGACGTGTTTTTAAGAGTGCTTGCTCATCTGCAAGACGTCTATGACGTTTCCTTCTAAACGTCTATTTGACATCTGCAGGAAACGTCCTATAGACGTCTTGCAGATGAGCAAACACTCTTAAAAATATGTCTTCCAGATAGGACATCAAATACCCTTGTGCTATATTTGATGTCCTATCCTATTTACATCTGGAAGACGTTTTTTAAGAGTGTTTGCTCATCTGCAAGACGTCTATAGGACGTTTCCTGTCAGATGTCAAATAGATGTTTATAAGATGTCAATTTAACATGCATTACATAGAGACATCTTCTAAACGTCTATTTGACATCTGACAGGAAACGTCATATAGACGTCTTGCAGATGAGCAAACACTCTTAAAAATACGTCTACATTCAATATTCACCTTACTCTTTTTATAAAACAAACAAACAAACAAACAAACAAACAAACAAACAATAAAGACAGTGCCTACTATGGTGAGTTACAGATTTAGAACTAACAGATTTATCCAATTTTTTAAAATATATATTTTAGTGTATACAAATACCTATAGACAAAATTTACCAGATTTATCGTCAGCGATTCGGCGTACCTACTGCGCACACTTGACGCTCTCGAGAGCGAGCCGCTCATTACAGTCAACACACTGCGCCTCTCTCCCTTCATTGGCTTTGAGCTCGAGATGGATTTGACGTACCAGAGCAGCAGAGGCTAAAGCGGATAGCCAAACAAGAAGCCCAATATTTTACTAACGTTACACCTTAAAGCAATCATGGACGTAGTGTCGGAAACGGATCGCCGCGGGGGTGTCGATATCGAGGAGTAATATTCTCTCATTCATCCAGTATCAGTTGTCGATGAACTTATAAGACCGACTATAAGCTTTGTGCAGGGAAACAATAATAATCAAACGACACGGAAGGAAGACAAACACAGAGAAAAGCGTCTGCTCTCCCCCTTTCATCCATGCATGTCTCAACGTTTGAGGTTTAAAACAACATGTCCTGCTCTGGCAACCTCATTTGGGATGTAAGAAAACGCACCATTGGATGCACAGATCCATTTGCGGTCAGGACAAAATATTTAGGTAAGAAACTACGAGCAGTATGTAACGTAATGACACATAAAAATTAGACTTGTTTACGAAGACCTTTTTAGGTGACAGCTGTCATTTGAGCTTGCACACAGGACAGGGACTGGTTAAAGATCGTCTGACCTGTTACTCTGATGCTGATCTGTTTTCAGAACGGTGTTACCGGTTACATTTTGGTTAAGAATAATAATAATAAATAAATAAATAAATGAAATGTCAAACTGATTGGTCTGGAAAGAGCTCTGACTTTGATTTTTCTGATTTAAGAGGAAGTAGCTTAGTTGTATTTTGGCTACAATTTTCGTTTTCCTTTTTATTTTTACCAATTTAAATTATACATGTCTCACAAGTGCATATTATATCAAAAATGAAATAGACCCCACAGGAAATGTTGTTATTATTTTTTGTTGTATTTTTGGTATCAATGAGTCCTTTGCTTCAAAAGGTTGTTTATGTTCCAAAACAAGAAAACAATTATGCATATTATGATTGTTTTTATAAATAAAATGGAAGCATAAGAAGATGGATCTATCTGTTAGGAAACATGAGATGTTAATAGGTTTCTGTTTTTACTTTTTTATACATGCAAATTTGTGTCATTGAATGTTAGTCTTTATGCTATTAAAGGGATTTATAGTGTGAAGAGATTGTAATAATCCATTAAAACATGCAAAACACAACACTGCCACTGATTGTTTTTTTTTTGTTTGTTTTTTTGATCTGATATGTTTTTAATAACTTTTAAACAGAATTTTTTTTCTTTTTTTTTACATTGTCAAACTTGTTCCACAAAATTTCACTTGTTAGTCATTGACTAACAAGCGCTTTTGATTTTTGACACAAAACATCTATTGTTGTTTTGGTTTTCAGGTACAGATATATTTTATTTATTGCCATAGTTTAGCTCTTATTTATTTTTTGATGGAGAATCTCTCTGTTACCAAATCAGGATTGAAAAATGTTTCCAAAAAGTTCATAGTTCACACAAAAAATTTTATTTTGTCATTTACTCATCCTTTCATTATTGTTATTTTCTTTTGTAAAGCACAAATAAATCATGGATTGGCCATGTTGTACTTTTCCATTAAATGAAAGTGAAGGTACAGAAGCTCTTAAGATGACAAAACAACAACAACAACAACAACATAAAAAGTACCACAAACCCAGTCCATGATATGATGTTTGGACTAGTCTTATAAAGCCATATTATCGCCTTTGTGTAAGGGTTAGGGTTTGAAACAGATCACTTAATTTATAATAGAGACATCCATTTTCTGTAAATCTGCTTTGAAACAATATTGTGACTTTCACTTCATAGTTTCATTTCACAATCATATTTTGATTCAGTATTAGCCTACCCTGTCACTGTGCCTCCATAAACTGAATACTTATTATAGGAATAAATAGGAATTGTGCTCATGGCTTGACAGTGAAGAGAATCTGACATTTTCTGACCTCTAAAAGTCATTTTCACTCAAATCAGGCAAAACAATATTTTACTTCACTGGTGAATAATAAAATTGTGTTGTGAGACAGCCCTCTCTGCAACATTACACTTGAGTTAGAGACCTGAGAGAAGTGTCAGTCAGTCTTGGCAGACTTCAAACCACGCTTTTGTTATAGAATCCACCTGATCTGACCCAAATATGTATTTTAAACAAGACCAGTTCAGCTCATTTCTTCTCTGTACCCTAAAAATTGGATGCTTAATTCTGTTTGGTTAATGACTTGCTCCAATATGTTCAGTGTTTTGTGCCTGTGAGCTGTTTTGCTCTGGATCTCACATTCAGATATAGTGATGATAGCATATCATTCAGAGTGTGCCAAATTTAGCTCGGCTCTTGTTCATATTATGAAACCTGCCAGCGCGGACTGTTAGAAACAAAGATCAGCCAAAAATACAACAGAGTATCTGTTTTATGCAATTGTGAATGGAGTGAGAGTAGATTTACATCCCTACTAATGTTCTCAAATTCTAGTCTACAAATCCCAACCCAGTCCAAAATGCTGAGATGTTGCGTTTTATAATTGAATGCCAGCTTTTGCTTTATTTTGCCATGTGAGGCCTGCCAGTATAGAGGTTGTACTATCAATGCATAGAGCAATGTCATCTCAGACTGTTGCTCTTCTCCAGGCTTGCACCATTGAAAATGGTTGGCCTAAGTTTGCCCCTTGCTATTTGTAGCTCCTTATTACACAGGCTGAAAATACAGCCATGGAAAGATCTGTCATTTACCAACCACATGCAGTTATCTGCATGTCAGGAATAAAAAAAAAAAAAATTCTTAATGGAAGAAGTGCCAGGTGTGGCTTGCTATTGTCTTTGCAACTCCAGTATTTGCATGTCAAATAAATCTGAGGTATTTATAATAGATTAGACCAACAAAAACAAAACAACATCCTCAAACCTGAAATTACCACATCAGTGTATGACAGGATGTTTTCTGTCTTCGGACAGCAACTCAGGAAATACAGGAGCTAACGTAATAGCGTTTTGGCATTTTTCCAAAGCAGTGAAGATATATCAGCAGCCATTAACAATCATTCCAGCCTCCTCAGGCACATAATATAGTTTTATGCACACTGGAGCTTTGATTTACAACATAAATGCGCCTTTCAACCTTAGATTAGTGTGCTGGTTATTCATATTTCATATTCTAATCCTTTGTTTCACCTGTACTCTTGCCCCCCCCACCCCCCCCCCCCCCCCAGCAGTCTTTTTTTGTTGATTTATTTTTTCCTTGACATAGTAAATTTCCTCTGGTTGTCTGAACTCAGCTTAAAGGAAAAGTTCACCCAAAAATGAAAATTCTGTCAGTATTTACTCACCCTCATGTTGTTCCAACCCCGTAAGACCTTCATTCATCTTCGGAACACTTGAGAGCTGGATCACTCCTCCATAGGCTTCTAAGGGATTGAAATTTGCCAGCCCCGGAAAGTTATTAAAGACATTGTTAAAATACTGTGAGTGACCACAGTGGCTCAATCTTAAAGTCGGCATGAAATCAAATTTGACAAATCTTCTTTTTATATGTAATACTCGCATTCAAATCTGCCTCCATTTTGTATGCAACGCCCAACCTCCATCGATCCAATCAACTCCCGAGGGACGAAATCAAGCCCTGCCCTAATTTTTTTTCTAATTTTAGAAGCCGTTTCACTCGGATATACAGTACGTCACGACAAGGAAAAAATGACATTCTCAACTTCCTTTTCACGCCGACTTTAAGTTTATCAAGCGATAAGAATACTTTTTGAGCGCAAAAACAAACAAAAATAACAACTTTATTTCAACTATTCATTTCCTTCTCTTTTGGCCTCTAGTCTAGTCAGTTAACATAGTGTGATTGCTTAGAGCTACATCACACGTAGGCTCACTATTGGCTGACGCTGGTCATGTGTGTGATGACGTACAACAACAGAAGCTTACGCTGTTACACTAGTGAACTCACTCGAGGCCCACAGAGAAGGAAATTAATAGTTGAATAAAGTCGTTATTTTTGTTTTGTTTTCTTGTTGCTTGATAAATACTGACAGAAGTTTCACTTTTGGGTGAACTATCCCTTTAAGAGTAAATGGGACATATGCTGATCTTTTTTTTAAATGGGCTCTATGCACGGCGGTATTTCCGGTGAAGCATTAAGGATGCTCGATAACTTCCACCGATCGTAGAGTCCAATGCAATACAGAGAATTTATATTGAATTTTATACTCCATGGTTATACTAAAGAAACGTTAGTCACAAAAACAGATAAAACAGACACCCCTCGTTGTGTTTATGCTTCTTTTTAAAAGTATATTAAATAAACATAACTATATATAAAATTACATCTAAACGAATGAACGTTTCGCTTCAAAGACGGGAGGACAGTAAATTTTGAAGACTCTGCCATAATCCTGTTTACCTTGGTTTTCCTCCGCTTTAATCTCCCCAACTGGAAACTGTTGAGCATCCTTGGGTCAAATGCGGAACTTATGCGTGTATATAGCCCATAGTGGTTGACTATTGATAAGAAACTGAAAACTGGTGCTGTCAACACATTGCTGATGTTTGTTTGAGTGGCCTGATGTTTCAGCATTGGATCAACTTGCTAAAATTTGATAAAAACAATTTGATAAAAACAAATATTGGGACATAATTAAACTAGAATTTAAAACTTACGTTTTAAAATGTAATTTGATCTTGTTATTGCGCAGATGAAACCGTCATATAGTCTTCAGTGTCACAATCCTTCAGAAATCATGCTGAATTGCTGCTCAAGAAACATCTTTTATTATTATTATCAGTGATTAAAACAGTTGCACAGCTTTATTGTGGAAACCGATACATCTTTTTTTCACAATTCAAAAGAACAGCATTTTTTTTTTGTAACAACATAAAGGCATTTATTGTCTCATTCTTGCTAAATACAATTCTTTAAAAATTGTGATGATGGGAAGAAACCTGTTTGGAAACAGCCAATTGTGCAATTACATTTGGTGCCGCTATTAGCACAGAAATTCCAGCTTTAAAGGGCTGAATTAAATGTGTATTTAATGTGGGATACATCAGTTGTATGTCCTTGTGAATACTCTCTTGTGTGATTTTTCTCTTGTGAGTTTTTAAGTGAAAAGAGATGCCTCAATAAAATGTGTTATTTGTTTCTCTGTAGGGAGAAAAGAGTTTGTGCAACGACTGAAGCTTGAATCCGTTCTCAGTGTGCACGATGGATGTGTAAGTCACTAAACCCTTTGTTTCACCTGTACTCAAGTGTCCATTTGTGTCTTTTTTTGTTGATTATTTTTTTTTCCTTGACAAATGTGCCTGTTGGAGAATGTGTGTGTCTGGGTTATTTTATCTCAGGGGAATGAATCGTTGTGCTTGAATTGAGTGTGTATGTTGTGTGTTGTGTGTGTGTGTGTGTGTCTCTTTCTACCCACTTATCTGTGGCTCCTGTTCTTTATCTGTCAGTGATTTAACCTCAAAAGATGATAGGCGCCAGTCAGCCATCGGGGACGTCATTTTGTCAATGTTTCTTTACTGCTGGGACATGTACTCTATTTTAATTGCAAGTCTAGCAAATGACAAACAGTCTAATATAACCATTATCGGGCTTTAAAAAACCTGCAGTACCGAGCTGGCGCAAGTTTTCAATTAGTTTTTATCAGTGAAAAGGATTCTGTGTTTTACTACAGTACTGTGAGGATTTGAGGCCTGAACATGATCAGGAACAGAATGCAGCAGTTTAACACTTGAACGGCCATTTTGAATTTTTTATCTGCAATAACTTTGTTGAAAAAATAAATAAAATCCTGCTGGTACATGACTTTTCCTAAAAGTGTCTGTATTTTCATTTAAAATGTTTTTAAATTACACATAAGGCAAATTATTTACATATTTACCAATTTCGGCCATAGATGGTCATATTGACCTCACTGAATTTCTTCTTTTCTTTTTTTTTACATTTCCCATTTTTGACCTTTGTCTCTCTCACTGTCAACAGAATATCTAATAAGATTCGTTTTAGTTGTTATTATCTTGTTCTGAGTTATGTTTAATTGATATGGAAATATAGCCTATCTGTTGTGAATATAAAATAATTACGGTAGGCTACAAATGATATTATCATTTATAGATGTATAGTTAAACTTGTTTAAATGTACAATTTGGTGTTTTGTTTTTAAAATATATCCTAATACAATAAATGCATTAATCTTTCAATTGGGTGTTTATCATTAAAGATTTAGAGTTTGTAATCTTGCTGTCAAAATAGCTGCTTGTGACAGTTCTGGTAGTTATGCAATTCTGGCACTTCTAGTGTTGATATGGATTGTTCACAATAAGCAGATATAACACATCACATTTGTAAAAAAACCAAAAAAACAACAACAAAAAAAAAAAACATGCTGCTAGATCATATGTCATAACTCCCATTTGGCTGCAATGAGCATATTTCTCAATTGGCAGCCTTAAAAAAAAAACAAAAACAAAAAAACAATTGTATTCTGACAAAATACACCATTAAAAAGTTTGGATTCAGAATTTCTTTCTTTTTTTTAAAGAAATTCATACTGTTATTGAGCAAAGAAATTGAGCTCTGAATTGATCAAAGATTGACTGTAAAGACATTTACAATGTACAAATGATTTCTAATTTTAAATAAATGCTGTTCTTTAAAACTTTCTATTTATCTAAGATGGTTGATTTCCACAAAAGTGTTAAGCTAACCCTAACTGTTTTTTTAAGATTGATAAATAATAAATGTTCCTTGAGCCTCAAATCAGCATATTAGAATGATTTCTGAAGGATCATGTGACACGACTATATTAAAAAATATATTAAAAAAACAAAACTTTTATTTTAAAATGTAATCATATTTTACTGTTTTGTGCAAGCAATATTTAAATAAATATTTCATTATGTTATAGTAGTCAGAAGTAAGTGCCAGATCTGTTCTGGAGGGCTCTAAAAACTGTGAAATTGACATTTTCAATTCTCTGCTTCCTTTCACATCATAGCTCAGAATAAATCCATTGAGAAAAATGGAGTACTTACAGAGTATATTCAGGTTGAATAAAGACCTAAATTATGGATCCGTTTTATTATTATTATTATTACTTAATTGTTAAAGGAACACTCCGACTTTTTGGGACTTTAGCCTATTCACCTTACCCCCCAGAGTTAGATAAGTCCATACATACCTTTTTCATCTCCGTGCGTGCTATAAGTCTGTTTGACGCACCCACCGCTAGCCTAGCTTAGCACAAAGACTGGATGTGAATGGTTGCAGCTTTCATACTGATCCAAATGAGTGACAAAATAACGCAAACGTTTTCCTATTTACATGTTGTGGTTTGTATAGTCACAGTGTGCAAATATCAAGGCCATATGAGACACAGACATCTTTTGACCGTATAAATACTATATTTTCTGAAGGGGATCACTGCTACTTGGGCAGAGTGATAACCATCACCTGAGACGCACCGTGACGAGGAGCAGAGAGTTCGCTTCGCTCAGCGTTGGAATAAAGAGTCAGCAATTACTAACGTTAGATAGAAAAGCATAGTTTATCATGGGTGTTTGCTTTATTGTATGAGCTGTGACAATAAACAGGGGAGACCAGGTAATACAGTACCATGTTTCATTGATTTCCAACCAAAAACGCACCCAGATTTATAAATATCACATGAATAAATAATTATTATTATTACAGGAATCAATATATTTTAAATGCAATTTATTAGCTGAACCAAATGTATTCAACAGTAAATTGCATTACTATAGGATAGAATAAGGGGAAAGTAATAGCACAAATTGTTTTTGCACAATGAACTCACAGCCTATCGTACCCTTTTGCACGCTCAAGTTCGTTATTTCCATGGTTATTTCAAATTTAGGCTACTAGGCGCGCAGCGCGCAGGGTGCAAGTTCAACGCGGTGAAAGCGCTCGTTTTTTTTCCCAAGCGCGTCCGCACCGCATCAAGATAAAAACATATTCATACCCTAATCATGTAATAGTGTCACTAACGTTACATTAGATCTGGCTAAAGGCACTGTTACAGTAGGTCATCTAAAAACATAACGGAACACTTACCTCAGCCGCAGGTGATCCACTGTCCTGTCTGTGCTATCGATGGGATGGCCGTATCCTTCAGCACATTATGGTCCGTGTGGCAAATTCCATTTTTTCAAAATAGTCGTCCTCATTGAAATGTACCGAGCAAACATAATGTCCCTTGATAATCTTAGGTGTGTTTGGATAAATATCCAGAGTAAGTTATAGCCATTTCTTATCCAGTCAGCGTTTTTAGTTGGAATTCTGTGAAACATGGTTACCTCCCCTGTTTACAGTCGCAGCTATTTACAATAGAGCGAAAACCCATGACTCTAAACTAGGCTTTTACTATTTATAAATTGCTGACTCTATTACCCAAACACCGAGCGAACTCTTCGCTCCTCACCACGGCGTGTCTCCGGTGATGCGGTTATTACGCCGTCAAAGTAGCAGTGCTTCGCCTTCAGAGAATAGTTCCCAGGTTTTATACGGTTAAAAGATGTCTGTGTCTCATTTGACTTTGTTATTTGTACATTATGTGACTATACAAATCACAACATGTAAATAGGAAAACGTTTGCGTTATTTTGCCACTCATTTGGATCAGTATGAAAGTTGCAACCAGTCACATCGAGTCTTTGTGCTAAGCTAGGCTAGCGGTGGGTGCGTCAAACAGACTTATAGCACGCACGGAGATGAAAAAGGTATGTATGGACTTATCTAACTCTGGGGGGTAAGGTGAATAGGCTAAAGTCCCAAAAAGTCGGAGTGTTCCTTTAACATTAAATAAGCAAACCTTTATACAAGCATAATTCATTAAATGAATGAATGAATGTGTAATATCATATCCTATCATCAGTAATATCAGTAATATCTCTTTCTCTCCCTAAAAAGAACATAAAATTGGTCTTTTAATTTTTTTTTGCTTTATAAAAGCTATCCATCCCTATTATTAAGAGAATCAGTTTTTATTCCATTTGATCAGATGACCTTTCTCCATGGCCTTCCTTTTTCACTCTTTTTTAACTATGTCAGCTGGTGTATAAAACCAGGACAAAAGCACACTGTGCATTTTTAACTTCAAGAAGAGATAGATGTCTTTTATCACCTGACTTTGGGGTAACGTTTCAGGTTCTGTTCCAGTGTTGCCTCATTATAAAGCAGACTCCCCACATTTCCTTCAACATGCAGTTCAGACTGCTTTCAGCACTTGTTATTCTAACATGCAATGCATCTTACTAAATCTAACACAATCTAATTCCAACTCCCCACTATACAAAGCAGAACAGGCGAGTGAAAAGCGTAAGAGTAGAATGAGGGATAAATGCTTAATCCCTCCCAATGATGTTATTTTTGAAAGGAAGAGGTCAAAGGAAATGGACCCTGTGTGATGATGTTTGAGCTGCTCTAGAAAGGGGAGGAAAAGAGCGTATCAACCTTGAGTTAATGAAATATTGATTGCTTTCTCTTAAAGGCACAGGCAGCACACTCTACCTCAGCTCTCAAATGTTAAAGCAGGAATTTATGTGATGGTTAGTTAATGCTCAGTTCCTGTCATCAAATAGTGGAACACAAAAGATTAGTTCTTCAAAATTGTGTTCCGAAGAAGAAATGATATGGGTGATGATAAATATTTCATTAAAGAAAATGATGGACACTATGCTAAATAATGGCACAGTTTATGGGACAGAATAAATAAGCTTTTCTATTTTAGAGCAATCAGTGTTGGTGTTCATATCAGCTGGTTTTCGTCTTTCTTTAAAGGTTAACACCATATCCTGGAATGAAACCGGAGAATACATCTTATCAGGCTCCGATGACACCAACTTGGTTATCACAAACCCTTACAACAGAAAGGTAAGTAAAGACAAAACTGCTACAAATAAAACGGCATTCCACTTTTGTTATGCATGCTACTGTATGCATTTTAGCAAAATATTGGATTATTTTGAATCAGTGGCGTACAATCAGTACCATATTGGTTATCGGAATATAATAAAGTTTTTTGATATATTGGTATCAGTCGATATTTGGTATTCAGTCAAAATTTGGTCTATTTTAGAGGAAATGTACATTACTTTTGCCATCATCCAATGCTCACTTAAAGTTTAATTGTTTTAATGATTGATTTTAGGTTTTGCTTTTGAGTTTATTTGTTTATTTAGATAAAACGCTATTTGGATAAAATTATATAGAGTTTTTAATATCAGCCATTTATTAGTTATTGGCCATTACGTGACAATGATTATTTGTATTTGTATCAGCCAGAATTTGCTAAACAATCTCGAAAAGTTGATCCGTTGAATATATATATATGTATATATATATAATTATAATAATATTGAACCAAACTTGTGCTAATAAATCGGCATTCCACTTTTGTCATGCATGCTACTGTATGCATTTAGCAAAATATTGGATTATTTTGAATCGCTGGCATACAAATAGTACCATATTGGTTATTATCGGACTATAGTTTTTAAAAATGTAGGATAATTAGGATAAAATTTTGTCTATTTTAGAGGAAATTTACATAAATGTTGCCATCATCCAATGCTCACTTACAGTTTATTTATTTTAATGACTGATTTTAGTTTTTTGCATTTTAGTTTATTTATTTATTTAGATAAAACGCTATTTGGATAAAATTATATACAACACAGATTATAGAGTTGTTATTGGCTATTACATGAAAATGTTTATCTGTATTTGTATCAGCCAGAATTTGCTAAACAATCTAGAAAGGTTGATCCGTTGAATATATATAATAATAATAATATTGAACCAAACTTGTGCTAAACCGTGGTGTATTTGTTGACATTTTTGGTCCATTTAAAATCGCTGTGCTTTCTCCTTGAGGTCAAGA
The DNA here is from genome assembly GCF_016745375.1 of Pimephales promelas. The sequence goes on from NW_024121210.1 coordinate 19,119,694, forward strand.
CGACTATTCGTTCAGGACATCGGGCCAACATCTTCAGCGCTAAGTTCATGCCCCACACTAACGATCAACAGATTGTGTCCTGCTCAGGAGACGGCATCATTTTCTACACGCACACAGAAAAGAGCCAAGAAATCAACAGACAGTGCCAGTTCACATGCCACTATGGCACTGCTTATGAGGTACAGGTGTTACAGGAAATAAGTGTCTTTGTTTGTAGTTTGGTTGACGTCTCACATATTTCTTACTTTCTGTTTCTGTCTAAAGATAATGACGGTGCCAAATGACCCCTATACCTTCTTGTCCTGTGGAGAAGATGGTACAGTGAGGTGGTTTGACTTGCGGATGAAGACGAGCTGCACAAAGGAGGACTGTAAAGATGTAAGAATGCTTTGAACATGCTGTAGTCACGCATTACCAAATATACCCAAAGGCTTAGCAAGTTTCTTCCTAGTAGTGCTCTGGAGAGGGACTGCTGTACTGATCTGAGATCTCCTTAATGTCTCCATTCCCGCTGGTGAATAACACTGATGCAGTGCTGCATGCACCTTAGATATATTTCTGAGAAAGCAGCCTGCAACCTCGATTTCTCAACCCACAGAGTGTGTGCTGTGAGGACAGTATTGGCCTGAAGGCATGATTGCTTTCTGTTGCTATCAGAAGGCGTTTGTTTATAAGATGGAATGAACACACTGTTTGTACTCTGCTTGTGTTCTGCCAGTAGTAGGACTTCAGCTGTCAAATACATTTAATATACAGTACATTTGAAGTGGGATTTGAACCAATGAGGTTTTGTTGTGGGCGGGACTAGTGTGCTTGTCCTATAATAAATAATAATAATAATAAAATAAATGCCGTTCGGTATTGTGTTATCTTATGCCATCATCTATCTTTTTTTTTCTTCTATTTCTCAATATTGGGGTTTGAAATCCCCACTGTTCTGATGCAATAGCATTTATACATAAAAATAATACTTTTTGGACAACTGCATATACTTGCTGTGTACTGCTTTTGAAAGTTAACCAACATTATTGATTTTATCCCAAATGATACCGTCAATCTAAAAAAAAGCCCCTTGTGTTTGATTCACTAAGATTTCCTGATAACCTGTGCTGTGGTTTTCAAATGTTACAACCCACATATTTATTTTCTGTCTATTATATGTCATTCCCCACTTTCTCTCTCTCTCTCTCTTATCAGGACATTTTGATTAATTGCCGGAGAGCCGCTACCTCAATATCCATTTGCCCCCTAGTCCCCTACTATCTTGCTGTGGGCTGTTCAGATAGCTCCGTGAGGATCTACGACAGAAGAATGCTGGGAACAAGAGCTACGGGTGAGAAATGGTTCAAGTTCATCATTTCAGCCTTCAGAGAGGAACAAATACCAACCTCATGATTCACAATCTTTTATATTTAGTATTAGGAGCCAGATATGGATCTGTGACTTATACCATAATTTGAGAAGCATAGCTTCTATTTTTATGTTCTCTTAAAGATGGCTTCACATTTTTTGAATCATCGAAATACTGAAAAATTCAGTTCCCACTTTAAGCTTGAAACAAGCCCAGAGTTTTAAATGTTTCATTATGTTGTCCTATAAATGCTTTTCTGTTTCGCTAGGTAACTACATGGGCAGAGGGACGACCGGCATGTGCGTGCGTTTTGTCCCAGCCCACCTGTCCACCAAATCCTGTCGGGTCACCTCTCTGTGTTACAGTGAAGATGGACAAGAAGTGCTAGTCAGTTACTCCTCTGACTACATCTACCTGTTTGACCCCAAAGATGATCAGGCCAGAGAGCTCAAGGGCCCTTCTGAAGAGCGGCGAGAGGAGGTAAGCTGATATCAGCAGGATGTTCACACTAGAGCTTATGGTGTGCATCTGAGGTCATTTGTTTTTGAGAAGAGTTATTGAAGAGCTGACATGTTATTTTACTAAATTTAAAAAACATCGACAGATAATTCAAAATGCTTTACATAATTTTAGAAAGATAAAAATGAAAGTATTTTGTAGATCCAGACCGATATATCGGCAGGCCGATATTAGGCATTTTCTAAAATATCGGTATCGGCAGTTATAATGGCCGATAAATGAATATTTCAAAAATAAAATAAAAACTGATGAATCACGCAGCTTATAACTATAAGGCAAAGAAGGGGCTAATTATTATTTTATTTATCAGAACTTTAATATATTTTGATGTTCCTCTGTTCTGTTGTGATCAATAGAAACAAGTTTCTTTTTAAAATGCATTATCATATTATTTTAGTTAAAACTCATAAATAACTACAAATAACTAATGTTAGGGAAATCTGTCAATTTTTTTGTGCGTTTCTGAAATAATAATGATAATAATATCGGCCAATATATTGGAATATTGGATTTTAAAACCAACAAATATTTGTATCGGTGTCGGCAATCAAAATCCTTTATCGGTCTGGCTCTAGTATTTTGTCTCTTGCGTTTCCCTACATCTCCCTCAGTATGGTATGCTAATAGGGATTAGAAGTGAAGAAAAGTAGGGGTTTAAAGCATCCAGTTAAAATAGGCCGAGAGAAAGATGTGAGTGAGAATTTGTGTAAAGAAACAATAGATTCCAAGTGCTGACTAGTGGAATAATCTATGGAAAATATTTAAATCGGATAAGAAGATCACAAGAAGACAGTGTCTCTTGTGTTTTTCACATTGTGAGAACAGAACAAAAAGGAAATACTCAAAAACCCACACAAAAACCCACACTTGCCACAGAAGTTCTTGAGATATTAGTCACATTACAAATACCAGACATTTCAGTATTTAACAGTGACATGGTTAACGTGTGGTCACCATGAAATCCAGTTTTTATTTTATTTTTATATGAAATATTGCTGTATCCAATAGCAAACCACAAAGATCCATTAATCTGATGGACAAAATCAACATATTATCTTGTTAAAGAAGCCGTTTAATTCGGATATAATGTACATCTCAATAGGGAAGAAAATACTATCTTAACTTACATTTTGTGCCGATTTTAAAGGGGTCATGAACTGGCTTTTTAAATTTTATTATATTGTTGTCTGAGGTCAACGTATGACGTTCGCTTGGTTTTTACATTCAAAAACATCAAAATGAATAAGTAGTAGGCTATTTTCTACCCTAGTTTTGAGCCAAGCTTAAAAACGCTCGGTTTTTATGGGCGTCTTGCATTGAAGATTTGGAAGTAAACGCCCACTGCTGTGAGTGGATAACAGATTTGCATATTATAATGAGTTTCAACTCACCCGTCAGTGCGTGGGGAAACAGTTTTGCAGCGACTGTCTTCTTCCACAACCAGGCACTGCACAATATTTTGTATTGCTTGGTAGCTTGATCCGGTTTGTCATCACGAGGTAGGCCTATGTTATTTAGCTATGCGTGTAATGCGCGAATCGGTGGGCGGGGCTAAACCGGCCGTGTTGAAGTAGGCATTGATCATCTTCTACGGGGTTGGTGTTTTATCCTCTTTGACGTCATAGTTCCCCACTTTAAAAAACGAGTCGTTTGCTGAGCCTGGTGTCAATAAAAGCTTTTATTGGACTAAAAAGGACGTTTTCAGTTCTGAAACTTACAGCATATTCTTATACAGTATGATGACCTCTTAGATGTCAAAAGCTCAAGGAAAATTTGATTTCTCAGTTCATCACCCCTTTAAACAAAACTTTTCAAATCAATTTTTTTCAAATTAATACATGAAATTTACACAAGCGTGAACCTCTAGGGCTTTTTCTGTGCAAAAACTTAAAGTGAACTGTATTAGTATGTGAAAGCATGAGACCCCTACACCCGACTGCAGACACCAGAGTGCCACTTCTTAACTCTAAAACATTCAGACTATATATTATGTAATCAAATTGCAACCTTTCACTGTTTATCAATCGCAAAAGATCAAATCGCGCTTTCGATTTAATTCCATGAGATGTGAAGCCTTAATGGAAATGGAGTCAGACATCTGAAAGTCAAGAGCGACCGGTCTGGGGGCAAGTGTGTGCACTTACTGTTCTTGCCCAAGGCAAAAACAAAATAAAGGACTTTTGAAGTTCTCTGCGCTCTTGTCTCATGTACTCTGTGTAATCCTCAGCAGTATTGTGCTTCAGTGATGCAGTTTGAAATTGGTTTTTTAGAGAAGTGTCAGAGAGGATGGATCAAAAGACGTTGCTGCTTTGGTTTAGGATGTGGATTGCTGCATGCTACACTTCCCCTGTTAAGACTAATTGTGGCCAGGGAATGAAAAAATGATATAGACCATTTTGCGAGATGTAAACAACACTGGTCCAGAAGCACTTCCTGTTTCAGTTTTTTAACAGTACATAAACGTTGTAATAAAATACAACCAACAGAACATATGCAACTAAATCAAAAAGTTAAACACACATGTTTAAGATGTTTTTTGAAATAAAGAAACTATTTACAAACTGAAACAGGAAGTGCTTCTGGACAAGTGTTGTTTACATCTTGCAAAATGGTCTTTAGGGTTTTTTTTATAAATTAAAAAAAAAAACACATTAATGGTTCAATTGATTTATTCTGCAAGTGAACTGTGCAGTTTTCATGGCCATTCCTTTATTCTATACGTAAAAACGAGGAAATAAATGACTGAGTGCACCTGAATGAAATAGCAAAGAAAGTAAGACAGACTTTGTAATTGTTATACCTTGTACTAACCAGGCGTGCTGCAACAAGTAATTTATTTGTCACAATGTGTAGATTTTTCGCAACCAAAAAAGACAATATCAGCCAGAAGTCCGACATGCTCCTGGATTTTAAAAAAAAGAGCGTTTTCTCCTATGCTCACCGAGGCTACATTTATCAATAGTAAAATAAAAACAGTAATATTATTACAATTTAAAATAACTGCTTTCTATTAATATAATTGAAAATGTCATTTTATTCCTGTGATTGAACGCTGAATTTTCAGGAGCTATTTCTCCAGTCTTTAGTGACGCATGATTAATGATGATAATTGCTTAATCAAGTCTCTTTGATCTAAACTGCCAGTCTACAGACTTGTGTTGTGTTGGGATAGTAGTGTTGAAATGTGCTGGGTCACTGCTCTGGTCCCTTCAGCTGTCGTACGGTGTGATCAGCTGTGTCCGCATCCCCCGCGATCACATTCCTTTCCAAATAGAGGTGCAGAAACACGCAGAGCTCCACTGCCGAGACAGAAATAGGCACCTAGTGCACAATCACTGCCAGTGAGAGTGAAGGAGCGTCTGTTGACTTCAATAAATCTTTGCTACAACACCAGGATTTGAATCAATTGTGCTGCGATCAGTGAATGTGGAGCTGGTGCGCTGACAAATTGTTGAGGGCTGAGTTTGTATATGAATGGTGTCCAAACAGAATGGAGGTTAAATAAAGTCAAGTATTCAAATTTACATTTTAAATATAATGTTTCTTTATAAATGGTCATGTAACAGAGCCATTCTGCCAGTTTTACTCATTTAAACCACAAGCACCTCGAGAGTCTGCATGTGTCCTCTCCAGCCTACAGTAGGTAAAAAAAGAATAGCTCATTTTATCCCTTCGTGTGAAGTGGTGAGAAGCTGCAGTGCTCATTATTATAATATTTTTAGAATGAACACATTGGTCTCTGATGTGCTCTGTTTAGTCTAATGTGGCTATGTTAGCACTGGTGCTTGTCATGTTAATACACCCGGACACTCAAAATAGAGTGTCCTGACTGAGTGAGATGGTAAAAGTTGTGAGTGAGGCATGTGGAAAGGTGGCCTTAATAGTTTATCCTATCACCATCTCAAGGTCTTAACTTTTTCAGACCACGGACCCCTTGTTGGATTGGATACTGTTACACAATGTATCAAATTTAGTGTTGAATTTTAAGGGGATAGATCACCCCACAATAGAAATTCTGTCATCTTTTACCTATAGATAAGTGTGAAGGCTCGGGGTAGAGTGTTATTTTTAGGGTGTCTGAGAGGTTTTGACTGTGATTGGCAGCTTGTTGATGTGTGTTTTCCACAGCTGAGGCAGCCACCGGTCAAACGTTTGCGTCTGAGAGGGGACTGGTCAGACACTGGACCGCGTGCTCGGCCTGAGAGCGAGAGGGAGCGCGATGGTAAGATGAAAACACGCAGGCATGCCCTATCCATGTCACAAATTCTTAAGGCTGCGTTTACACTTGGCATTAACATGCGATCACCGTGATCCAAACAAGCAGATCTGATCATCAGCCAATCAGCACTTTTAGATTTGTTCACGTCTGTATCTGGAGAACTGATTGGATATCTGTTACCTGCACAAAATTTAAATTAGGTCTGTAATAGGCCTTTGTCATTGAGCATAAATCAATTTTCAATTTATTCACTTTTATCAATTTAGCAGTGCCCATATTGCACATGATTTTTGTGATTTGTTCATATACAATCAATCTCAAATAGGGTACTTAATCTACTAATCTACCAGTTTCCCAGTATTAACCTTGTATAATTAAAAAAAGAAAAATCTTATTCCGACGCATGTTATTCCATGATTGAAAGGAGAACAAATATCATAGTTAAAGGAGCTTTATGCAAGAAATTTATTTCAATTAATCATAAATTTTCCCTGATATGTTCGTTTCAAATACTTATATCACTGACAACAGTAGTCCGGCCAGGATATTGTCATTTAAAAAGTGAAGTCACAGCCCTTGACTGATGTTGATGTTGTCAAGTTGTGTTTTGTTCTGATGCGTCACCCTCCACTGATCTACCAATCACGGAGTCAGAAGTGTTGTGGCATTCGGGTTGCCAGCCGTTCTCTAGTTACCACAGCTGCAGATACAAACATGTTTTTAATCGGATTAAAAAATTCTAACTTTGCGAAACCCCAAAAAACTCGATATGAATCCGAAATACTTTGTTACAAAGTCTGAAATAAATAATTAACAGAATAAAACTCACTGTGTAGGACTCGTCACTTGCCATTGGAAGTTTCTTGTAGCTGCCTACATTCCTGCTGGAAGCTGCAGCATATCTGGCAACCTTGAGTCATGGGGGAAGTGGGGGATACACCCTAAATAAAGGGATTGCAAGTGAAAGTGATTGCAGTACCAGTTTTGGCCACAATCTTGCATACAGCTCCTTTAATCCAAATTAGTATTATTGTGTTATTATTATTTTATTTGTATATTTATTTTTTATATTATTAGTTTATTTATTTTTTTTTTTTTCAAAAAATCAGTTCAAATGTTAGCCTCAAAGCCATCTTTCATCTTGGCTTCGTAGATTATCTTTCGTTGTTGAAGAATGTATCAGAGTAGAAACTCTGCTATTCCTGATTTACCGCACAACTCATTTGCACATCCACTTCATCTCCAGCTGTCTCATCTATTAACAGAACTGTTATCCGCACTGGCCATCTCCTCCATTATTTGAACAATCTGAACCAGTGTCTCTCAATACATCTTTAATCTCTCTCAGTACCTCTGACTGAAGATCATCAACACCCAGCCCGTCTAAGGGGAGCTTGTTAGCTTTTCACAGGGTTTTAGTCCAAAGACTGCTTCACTGTAGTGTATTGCAGCGAGCTCTTGAAGCGAACAGCAGGCTTCCAGTACTTCTGCTTTCTGTAAGTGGAAAGATTTGAGGTTCTGATCTGGTTTGATATTGATTATGAAGAGATATGGCTGCCGTCGCATCATCCAGGTGGATGCTGCACATTGGTGGTGGTTGAGGAGATTCCCCCCGTTCTATGTGAAGCGCTTTGAGCGCTATACAAATGTAATGAATTGTTATTATATTGTTATTATGTTGTCTTTGCAGGAGAGCAGAGTCCAAATGTATCGCTCATGCAGAGGATGTCAGACATGTTGTCACGCTGGTTCGAAGAGGCCAGCGAGGCCCAGAGCAGCAGAGCACGTCCTCAAACCCGACCCAGAGGTATAACAGGTCAGGTCCACAATGCATTGAACTCTATGGAGACAATTTCAACTTTGATCTATTTGTTAATTAACATCATCAATTGAATGTTGCGTTGTCTCATGTGTCACAGGAAAGGGTGTGAAGTCTGTAATTAAATGTCCTCTACTTAAAAAGTTAAGCTTGAGGTTTAATGATTTGGCTTCAGGTGCAGCAGCTCGACCAGAAGGGACGTTTGCGCCCTCGGAGACGCACACTGAGACACAGGAGCCTGCTGTGGTGTCGGCTGAAAGACTGATGGAGGTGGAGACGCCTGCCACCGATGCTGCTCCTACTGCACCTGCAGAGCCTCTCCCCAAGTCCGTCTCCTCCTCTTCCTCCTCAGGCTCCTCCTGCACGGTGACAGCTCCTCCCCCATCTAGCTCCTCCTCCATGGAGAGCGGCGCATCCTCCTCTCTCCTCTCCTCCCCAGACAGAGAGCAGAAGAGCCAGGATGAGGTTACGCCCACTCCCTCGGCCACACCCACTCCTTTAGCCACACCCACCCCATCTAGAGAGGCAGCTTTATCTGGTAAGATGACTCAATTGACCATACAGTCACGTTTCCTTTAGATCGGATTTACATGTTATGAGACAACGAGCATGTTTACATGCACATCATTTGCCATTTAAATTACTTATACACTGTGCCATTGAAAAGTTTGGTGTCAGTAAGATTTTCTATTCAAAAGTGACATTAATGTCACAAAATATGTCTTTTTCAATTAAATGCTGTTCTTTTGACCTTTCTATCCATGGAACTACATGTAAAAAATGTATCATGGTTTCCACAAAAATAATAAAACAGAACAACGTATTAAAATAATTATCTGTGATCACAATAATTCTGTTTTACTGTATTTTTAGAGCCTTGGTGAGAATGAAACCTCTTTCAAAAACACTTAAATGTACAGGCCCCAAACTTTTAAACTAGTGCATATGATTTTATGTTCATTTCTTTTAATGTTTTGGGGAGGAAAAAATCACGAAGTAAAACACAACAAAGAACTTTCTAATCAAATTCATCTCATTCAGTTTTTTATAAACGGAAATGGAAATGGGTCCATTTTATCAGCTTTCAATCATCTTCCTTTTTAAGGCCTTTGTGTGTACCGATTTATTGTCCTTGGGTGGGGTTTCTTTCTTGAACATTGAGTGACGTTAGGGCCTGCATCAACAATCCCACAAATATAAGCAGGATGAAACATGTAGATGTCATTTGCCTTCTTTTATTTATGGAATGATAAATCCTTCCTATTCGCTCATGCTGTGCGTTTATTTTTATGTGTGAGTTTAAAGCACTTTTTTTTAGCGGCGGGTGATGAAACCCTGCAGTCATTTCTGTCATCACTCCGCATACAGCTTCAGTCATTAATGTGCACTTTTACCCATCATTCCTCCTTATCTATGATTTGCCTCTCTTCTTTCCCCCATTCCCATCAATTTTCCCATCCTGCCCTTCTCTCTCCGTCTGACCCCACATTGTCAGAATATGGTCCTCACCGGCTGCCGGTAAGTTTAGTGTGTAGACGTTTGCAGAGACTGCTTCTCTTGAACGACCCCCCTGGACAGGGCAGACGCACAATGCCTTCTATACCCGTGACCTCCAGCCCAGGGAGCTCAGCCCACCCGGCTCCTGCTGCTGCTGCTGCTGCTGCTTCTGACACAAGCCCTCCTGCAGGTTACCATCCCCTCATAGCCCGCATCCCCGCTCTCCTTTAACCTCCTGACCCCTCTGGCTGCCTGTCTCATGGCTGTCCTGATTTGCTGCTGCACCTCTGGCTATCAAGTGTGTTCCTCTTCCTCTGCCACTTTGATGCGCACACATCTAACTTCTGCTCATTCACACTTACATTCATCAACAGCAGAGCTCTGTTTCAAAACCTAGTGACATCTTAAAGCATCGCAGACGCAAACCCGATGCAAAAGCTGCCCCTTAGGTTTTGATTTGTTAGACGTTTTTTATTGTAATGTTACATAAATATAGTGTTCAAAAGTTTGGGTTTGGTTGGATATTTTTGGCTTAGCAAGGCTGCACAAATGTATTATTAATATTTTTTCAGGATTCGTCGATAGATAGATAGTTTAAATAAACAGCATGTATTTGAAATAGAAATCTTTTGTGACATAAATCTTTTTTTTTTTTTGACATCATTGCTGAATATTAGCAGCACTTGTGTGTAAAGTAGACAGTGAGGTAATTTACTAGATTTTGGCACAGAGATCAGATTAATTTATTTGGAATGCAATCACAAAAGTGTATGTATATATATATATATATATATATATATATATATATATATATATATTCTATATATATATATATATATATATATACTGTATATATATATATATAGAGAGAGAGAGAGAGAGAGGGAATGCATTGACGTCACTTTCCCGCCGGAACAACCCCCCTCAGCCTGACTGAGTGGCAAAAAATCTGCTGCGTGACTGGATTTAATAGGGGAAACCGAAAATGCGACTAAAATGAACAATTTTATCAATTTAAACTAAATGTTGGACTCAGTATAGGGTTCCTTAAAACTTACTATAGATCCAGTGATCCATGGATATTGACAAGCAGCCAGGAATCGTGTTGCCTGACATTTACGTTTGCCTGATTTCGACACCAGGGAAATAAAAGCAAAATAGACCTAAACATAAAGCAGATTTGCCTGTGAATGCTTTATAATCACTTATATCAGTGTTATATTCAGCCTATACAAATCATCATATCGTCCAGTTCTAAAACTTTATAGTTTTTTTTTTTTTTTTGGTCAGTGTTTATTAAAAAATATCCAATAATGCAGAATATGCAATGATAAGTATTTAATTGATGAGTTGTTAATATATATAACAATACAAAATATATGGGTATGGTTTTACACCTAAATTCAGCATATTGACACAAAATAATAACTGCAAATTCACCTTTCGCTGTCCAATTGTTTATGTGAATTGCAGCGATCCATTTGCTCCTCTTTCTATAGCAGTCTGTAAAATATACTTCCGATTTTTTGTCAAATCTAGTTGTACAGTCAATCGCAAAGCTCTTTCCCACTTTATATGTGTTGTGTTTGTTTTTCCCAGCATTCACACTGAAAACAAATACAGCCGCTCAGTCTTTTTGCCACTCACTGTGAGTAACTGCAGGCACTTCAGCCGACGGTGACGTCACGCGCATACCCTATATATATATATATATATATATATATATATATATATATACACACATATAGAGTTGATTGGTGCTATTTGGCTTTTTTTTCTCCTATTTAAACTTTCAACACTGATACACATTTATCTTGTTCTTTTCAAAGCTTCTCTTGTTCTTCTGCCTTTTGTAGAAAAATATGAAATGGTTAGAGCCAGAGGCAAACTGAACATATTTGTTTTCTTTGAAGCCAGGCACTTCAGGAATAGTTCATTTGATTTGATAGCCCTAGTGTATTTCGGAGCATAAAGTATTGCGCTATTAGCTTAACAACACCCTGACATCACATCATTCAAAAACCTATAACAAAAATGAATGACTTCTGGTTGCTTTGTCGCGGCAAGTCACTGTCAGTGTGAACGTAGGTCTGGCATCTGAATAAACCTTTCTGTCACTGTCACCCTCAACCACTGAACTACGGATTGGTGTATGACTTATTCTGCTTGGAAGTCAATAAGGCTGTGCATCAGTTTGTTCTTAATAAACTGCTCTTTTATTTGCTGACCTCCTGAATGTTTTTTTTCAGGAACAGCCTACCCAATCTTTAACCCTTGGCTTTGTGTCTTTAACTCAGAATGAAGCCTCTTAGACTCATCTTTACAGAGTTTGTGGCTTTTGAGTTTGCTGTGGGAAGGTTTTTTTATCCTACATGTGCTGCAGTGTTTCCTGCGGATTTAGGGCTGCACTTTTATGTTTGTACCGGCTGTTTTTGTTGTTTTAGTTTTTCAGTACGTCTTATTTTTGTTTCAGATTCTCCCTCATCTGTGGTAAACAAACAGCTCGGATCCATGAGTCTGGATGAGGAGCGGGGTGCGTCCTTTCCTCTTTTTCCTTCCCTTTTCCTGATTTTCTTTCACACCCTTGCGCCTGTGCTTCTGTGTTTGGAGCTGTCTTTGTCCTCAGTCATCTTAAGAAGACTCTTTCAGTGAACAGAGAAACTTCAGAAAGATACAGAGGCTTTCTGTGAAGCATCATCAGTTAACGGACATAGACGCTTAAACCAATAATTCTCAAAATTGTACCACTTTTTTCTCCCCTTCTTTGGGGCCAAGTTCATATAAACCTCATCTTTTAAATTATGTCTTGTAGACAGGCACACATCATTATTTTTTGTTTCTCATCCTCATGAGTTCACCCTGCTTGAGAATGTTGTGGGCTTGCAACATCAGAATTTATCTTAAAGGAGTCGCATCATGAGAATTTTGTGCTATCGAAACATTCTGGAAATTCCTGAATTCCAGAACTTCATTTCCAGTTCAAAATAGTATTTATTGAAACTAAGTTAGAAAAAAGGACAATTTCATATTAACAATATTAACAAATATCATTCAAAAGTTTGGAGTCGATCAGATTTTAAAAAATGTTTTTGAAAAGTCCCTTATGCTCAAAAAGGTTGCATTTATTTGATTTACATTACTGTAAAAACATTAATATTGTGAAATACTATTACAATTTAAAATAACTTTTTTCTGTTTGAATGCATTTTAAAACGTAATTATTTTCTGCATTATTACTCCAGTCTTCAGTGTCACATGATCCTTCAGAAATCATTTTAATAATTCTGATTTGGTGGTCAAGAAACATTTATTATTATTATTATTATTATTATTACCAATGTTGGAAATTTGGAAAGTTCAAAAGAACAGCATTTATTTGAAATAGAAATCTTTTGTAACATTATAAATGTATTTGCTGTCACTTTTGATCAATTTAATATAATCTTGCTGAATAAAAGTGTTCATTTCTTTTAAAAACACATATATACACACACAAACTTTTGAATGGTAGTGTACATGTCAACAACCCCCATGCAATGGTGCAGGCCTGTTGGTGAAATAATAATGAGGGACAAATAATGTGCATACTTTCGGTTTTAGCATTTTTTTTTTTCATGTTTTTCAATTATTATATTTTAAATGTTTGTTTATGGGCCATTTATAAATGAAAAAACTAAATTTAATAAATGATTTTTTTTTAAGTTTGATATGACTCCTTTAAAATGGTCTTGCTATTCTGCTTTGGGATATGGAATGTTTCCTAGGATCTGTGGAAATATTTCCTCTTTATGGCAGTCCTCTTTACTCCATACAGGTGTCTGCCTGCACATATTCCCCTTCAGAACAAGCTGTTCAAAGAAAGCTTGAACTCCTTTTATTACTTTCACTTTCTTTGTACTAAATCCCTTTGCATTGAGTTAACTGCTTGCAGTTGTTGAACTTTAACAAACTCTAATCTAATTCTTTAGAGCATGAAGTCTATGTATGCAGTTCACTTTCCCACCACATATATTGTTTATATGTGTACTAGACAATTCCCAGACAATTCCCTTTTTTTATTTAATTTTTTAGACAATTTTAGGCACTAGGGTTGCCACGATGCAAAGCAAATTGAAAGTGCTGTTGCAATCCTTTTTTTAAAAACAATAAACATTCATGTAAATATGAACAAATATAATTAATTATGACGAATGTAATGTTCCTAAGGTTTAGTTTTACATCCTTCATGTTTCCTCTGTCTTCTTTCCAGGAGGTGCAGGATCAGCAGGACATGTAATCGGTGATCAGAGTGCAAGTATCAGTGAAGCGTCCCGAGAGACTACAGAAACCGTGCCATCCACATCAGCGCCCTCACTTGGCACTAGCGTCCCTCCTCCAGGGCCTGGCCGGACGGGCACAGCAGAACCGGTCCTTAGCCTGCACTACAGCACTGAAGGCACCACCACTAGCACCATCAAACTGGACTTCACCGATGAGTGGTGAGTGGCCAGAGAATCAGCCTTGACCACTGCACACAAATCACTCACACAAGGCTCGCTGGCAAATGCCTAGTTTGCACATGGTAGCCGATGTATGATCTATGTCCGACCGCCATATCTCGAATAAAAAAAATAGTGTACTAAAAATAATGGCAAGATGTCTTTCTGTTGCCTTGATCAAACAGCAAAGAGACTGTGTGCAACTTGTGCGATCCGATTCACAAGCAAAAAATTACTCAGAGGAACTGGTTCTTTTAATAAATCACTCATAAATGCTCACAAATTCATAATGTATTATTTTGAATCAATCTGATAAGTCCTTCACTGAGTCTGCAAGAGTGGTTACTGAGTCAACATGACACATCTACTGAAGCACAAGTCGTTAATTCATTCAGTTTATAACGACGCATTTTTTCTTTTCTTGCATTCTCGGAGAATTGAGTGTTTTTATTGTGAACTAAAATTAAAACTAATAAAAACAGTTTTTGTTGAAGCTGAAATAAATAAAACAGAAATAGTAGATTTTAGATAGATAGATATTAGAAAAAATTGTGAAATACTAAGTGAAATAAAATAGGTTGAAAAACTAAAAAGAAAAATAAATTAGAATAAAATAAAATATAAACATTGTTATTGTTAATTTAAACTATTAAAGATGTTTTTTGTTAATTTAAACATATGTGAAATAAAATAAAAAAAAATTAAATAAAAACAATGAAACTTAAAATTTGTATTAAAATTACTAAAACTGAAATAAATTAGATTAAAGATAAAAATAAATATAAAATAATAACTAATAGAAATTTCAAAATTATTACTACTAATTTCAAATTTCAAAATTATTACTACTAATAGAATATTACAAAAAAATACAAATCAAAAATATAGAAATCTAATTCAAAAAGTTAATTAATAAAATAGTTTATTATAATACCTGGACACTTAAAGGGATACTCCACTTTTTTTTGGAAATTGGCTCATTTTACCACTCCCCCAGAGTTAAACTGTTGAGTTTTACCATTTTCGAATCCTTTCAGCTGATTTTCTGATATATAGAAGAATATCAGTAACCAGACAGTTTCTGGTCTCGTTGACTACTACTATGGAAGTCAATGAGACCAGAAACTGTTTGGTTACTGATATTCTTCTAAATATCAGAAAATCGACTGAATACATTCAAAAACGATAAAACCCAACTTTTTTAACTCTGGGGGAGTGGTAAAATCAGCCTATTCCCAAAAAAAGTGGAGTATCCCTTTAAGTTTTCTCGAGCCAGCCCGACATCAAATATATGCATATAAATTTCACAAAGACACATTCTTACGAATTGCAAATGTCTGTCTGAAATTATCCTTGGCTTCCTCCTTTTGTTTACTTTGAGTGTGTCATTTTTAAGAATAGCTTTTTGTAAGAAACCGATGACTAACTTTTGTCGGCATCTGTGTACAGGAGCAGCCCAGCGTCCAGTGCCAAGGGCGGCTGTGGAGGACACAAGCCTGTGGAGAGCCAGCCCATGGGACAAACCTCAGTGCAGAGTGAGTCAACAACAACCATATGCTCATTGCTACAGAAGATGTGTAGCTTATTTCTGTGGGTTATCTTAACTTTACTTAACCAGGGTCAATCCCACCCTCAGAGAAGCAACCCACACCCGATGGGGCGCAAACTGCTGACAGTGGCAATGAAAAGCCCTCCATCAGCTCTGAAAACAACACACCACCAGCGGCACCACTAGAGGGGCTGTCTACTGAAGACACAGCTCATCCCAGCGCACCCCGTCCCTCGGAGGAGCTCCAGGCTGCTGGTTCGGAGGACTGCAGGAGGAGCGAGACCGCAGGAACGGGCGGTCAGGGTTCGACTCAACCCCCTCGAAATAATCAGGACTCTGATGACAGTGACGACGACCCGATCCTTATCCCTTCTGCCAGGTACAGAGGAGGTCAGGGACAGAGGTATGGACTCTCGTCATGTCAAGATGTATGATGATGCAAATCCTCACGATGTGTAGGCAAATGTAATGACAGACGGGAAGTCCCATAAAATATGAGCATGTTTGTGTTAAACGGTGTTTATCTTTTGGTAGTAAAATTCTACTCTTCTCATTAGATTTAATTTCAGAGGATCAGCTGTAGGTGATAGGATGATAAGGTACTGTGATGTTTCAAAGACAGCCACTAATATTATCTAATTGCAAGGAGTGCTGATTTGATTTACTTTTCATTAACTTGACATTTATATTGTGTGGCTGTGTATGTAAAATGTTATTCACTATATAATGTACAGTATGTGATGATGTCCTATTCCCTTTATGTCTGCCTGAGACTGTACAAAATGTGTGAGCAATGACCCTTTGGTTAGTTACTAACATAGAAAATTAATTTCATGCATGAATTTACAAGTTACCTTGGGTATAATTGTTTGGAGTTCAAAAACTGTATTCAGATTTCCACAAAAACTAGCAAAAAATTATACCAAGGCTTCATTTATTTGATCAAAAAACACTGATATTGTGAAAAATTATTCAAATTTAAAAGGACTGTTTTAGTTTATTTTAAAATGTAATTTATTCCTGCGATGGCAAAGCTGAATTTTCACCATCCATTACTCCAGTCTTCAGTGTCACATGATCCTTCAAAAATATATATTTTTTTATATGCTGAGTGAGTGGTTGCTCAAGAAACATTTCTTATTGTTGTAACTTAGCAGTTGTGCTCCAAGTTCATTGGTAGTGTATGTTTTTCACAGTTTCCATGCTTTCACGGCTCTACAAAAAAGTTGATTTAACTCCAAAAATGTTCTCTAAAAGGAGACATTAACCAAAATACAAAGTCACACTGTATAACAAACCAATTCATAATATTAAAGGAGTAGTTCACTTTTAAAAACACTTTTGCTGATAATTTACTCACCCCCATGTAATCCAAGATGTCCATGTCTTTCTTTCTTCAGTGGAAAAGAAATTAAGGTTTTTGATGAAAACATTCCAGCATTTTTCTCCATATAATGGACTTCACTGGTAACCAAACGGTTCAAGGTCTAAAAGACACTTTCAGTGCAAACTGTTCAAAGGGCTTTAAACAATTCCAGACGATGAATAAGGGTCTTATCAAGCGAAACGATCGCTCATTAAAAAAATAAATAAATAAAGTTTAAGTTTTATTAGCTCAAATGCTCACCTTGCTCTGTTCTGTGATGCACGTTCGTGACTCTACTGTTCGAACTTTATCAAAATAAACGAATCTTTTTCCGAGTCAATTCGTTCATTTTTGTTTGTTGAATGAACCAAATGACACGAAAAAAGATTTGTTTGTTTTGTTTGAACAGGAGAGTCACGAACACGCATCACAGAACAGAGTAAGGCGACCATTTGAGCTTATAAAACTAAAACTTTTTTTTTTTTTAAATGATTCGATCGTTTCGCTAGATAAGACCCTTATTCATCGTCTGTAATCGTTTAAAGCCCTTTGAAGCAGCTCTGAAAGTGTCTTTTGGACCTTGAACCGTTTGGTTCCCACTGAAGTGCATTATATGGAGAAAAATCCTGAAATGTTTTCATCAAAAACCTTAATTTCTTTTCGACTGAAGAAAGAATGACATGGACATCTTGGATGACATGGGGGTGAGTAAATTATCAGCAAAAGTTATTTGAAAGTGAAGTTACTACTGCTATTATTATTATTAGATCATGGAATGGGTGGATGATAAAACAGTCATATTTGAGCTACAGTATTTCTAGTGACCAGGACATAGAAAAAAACACTCGAGGACCGATCCAGCTCCACCCACAACACCCTAGCATTGTGTCGAGTTTTGCACGGTCATGCGACACTAATATTTTCGGCAGAAAATGTAGAAATCAATACAGATAAAATATTGTCTGTCTAGTTCAATGCTGTAAGATGTATCGAAACTGTTTAAGCTTGTGAAAATTTGACCATCCTGGACTAATATTGCATTGAGATGCTGAGTTGTAGTGTGTGTTTTAAAGTTTTTGTGCATTTCATGAGCGATATTCTGTGCTCCATTTTTATAGACGCTCTGCCGCGGCCCGCATCCAGGAGCTGTTCCGCAGGAGAAAAGAAAGACGTGAGATGGAGGAGAGTGAGACTCAGAACATCAGGAGACCCTCTGTCAAGATGATGTATAAGGGCCACCGCAACTCCAGGACCATGGTACGTTGACATTGTATTAGAGTCAACAAAAAGCAACTTGCTTTTACTTCATTTTTAGTTCTAGTACAATCAGGTTTTGTGATTCACTGACATTTGGCTTTATTGACCTGGTTGTGCATGTAGATTAAGGAGTCGTGTTTCTGGGGGAATAACTTTGTGATGAGCGGCTCGGATTGTGGCCACATCTTCATCTGGGACAGACACACAGGAGAGCACCTGATGCTGCTGGAGGCCGACAACCATGTGGTCAACTGCCTGCAGCCTCACCCCTTTGACCCCAGTGAGCAAAAAAACAACAACCTAAAAACGATAGATTGAGCAAGCAGTAAAGGCTTTGTATCTGATCATTTCTTTTTTTTTTTGTTTTTTTTTTTGCAGTTCTTGCTTCATCTGGAATTGACTATGACATTAAGCTGTGGTCGCCTTTAGAACAGTCACCGTCATTTAACAGAGTCCTTGCTGATGAGGTATGGACAATGTTTTCTGTTTGAATAAAGTTATGTTTTGATCCTTCAGATTTTAAAATGTGATGCAGTATCGTAGGCCTGC
This sequence comes from Pimephales promelas, assembly GCF_016745375.1. Next base: position 19,138,298 of record NW_024121210.1, read on the forward strand.
TGTTTGCTTTGAGAAGTAATTAAAATCCCCACTAGAGGGCACCAGAGCTCTAAGAGCCTGTGTTTGTCTAGGAACTGTATCTGATTTACAGCCAGGCAAATCTAGTAAATAGAGGCTTTTAAAGGCGGTTTTATTTGTATATATCTGCCAATGCCTGTAACTATAGGAGGAAAGTGACCGTTTATATAAATGTACATATGGATTTAATTCTGTTTCTGTATTGTAGGTGATTGCTCGTAATGAGTTAATGCTGGAAGAGACGAGAAACACCATCACCGTCCCTGCTTCCTTCATGCTCCGAATGCTGGCATCATTAAATCACATCAGAACAGGTGAACTTCTTCCAATTCCTTTTTGAATATCTTTTGATTTGATCTGACACATTCACATATATTCATGTAGCAGATTTGTAGTGAGGTCTAAAAGCCTTAAAGGATTCGTTCACTTTTAAAAACACTTTTTCTGATAATTTACTCACCCCCATGTCATCCAAGATGTCCAACTTTTTCTTTCTTCAGTCGAAAATAAATTAAGGTTTTTGATGAAAACATTCCAGGATTTTTCTCGTAAAATGCACTTCAATGGACTCCAACAGTTTCAAAGTCCAAATGACAGTTTCAGTGCAGCTTTAAACGCTACCAGACGATGAATTATTTGATCAAAAATACTCGTTCATCAAAATGAACAACGAGATGACTCGAAAAAAGATTCGTTCATTTTGATGAACGAGTTCGAACAGGAGAGTCACGAATGCGCATCACAAAACAGAGCAAGGCTTATAAAACTAAAACTTTTTTATTTATTTTGGAAATGGCCGATCATTTCGCTAGATTAGACCCTTATTCATCGTCTGGTAGTGCTTAAAGCCCTTTGAAGCTGTACTGAAACTGTCATTTGGACCTTGAACCGTTTGGTGCCCAATGAAAATCCTGGAAGGTTTTCATCAAAAACCTTAATTTCTTTTTGACTGAAGAAAGAAAGACATGGACATCTTGGATGGCATTAATTATTAGCAAAGTTTCTTTTAAAGGTGAACTAATCCTTTAAACCACATTGAAAATTCGGGGCGGAAAAAATAAATCTAAATATGTTAATGACCAAAAATTCGCAAGACATATTTGTGAGTCTGCACTATTTCTAGGTCTCTAATCAAAACATTTTTCAAATGTTTTTTTTTTAAAAAAAAGTAAAACAAAAACAAAAACAAACATAAAAATACATCAAAAATACAGTAACATTGTAAAATATTGTGACATTGTGAAATATTATTACAATTTAAAATAACTATTTCTATTTGAATTTATTTAAAAATGTCATTTATCCCTGTGAAAGCAAAGATTAATTTTTTAGCATTCAGCATTTTTTCTATCAATGTAAAAGTCTTTACTTACACTTTTGATCAATTTAATGCATCAAAAAATATTACTGACCTCACACTTTTGAATGGTATGCTATATTTTTCACATTGATCATGCGATTTCCAGCTTCCATTGAAGCCTAAGATGCTCTTTGAATCATTCTCAAGCTGGAAAACATAACCATCAACTTTTACACAAACCTGTGGAGTTCATGCAGCTTGAGTTCTGCTGTCATTAAAGCAAAAGCACTCCAAATACTAAGACTTTTGGACTAATTATCTTTTAAAATAAGTCTTATTTATCAATGATTTTTTATACTAGTGGATACTTGTTCTACCATTTTATTTTACCACCTTGAACGGGTGTCTAACTGACTGATCTCTCTTCCTCAGACCGTGTGGAGGGTGACCGTTCAGAAGGATCTGGACAGGAGAACGAGGATGAACAGTAGCCCTCCTGCTAAAAGTGAATGGTTTTTTGCTACAGTGCACTTGAGCATTTGAGATTTGTACAAGTTACAAAATAGAGTATTTCCTTATTAGTTCAGTTTTTGGCATTGTTATTTTTTAATGAGACTTTTCTAACTAATTACTCTATATGAGAGTAAACTGCGTCTGGGGAGTTCATGCAAATAAGATATGTAAGAAATCAAAAGACGGGACTAGACGGCTGGTGCTTGAGAGTATTTAAGTGCAATATTAATTTGTTAAATCAAATGGTTGAGCTTTGAACGGTGTTAAGTGTGAAATCTTATTGTAGCCTCAAATGAAGAACTCAGATGTTTGTATACCACGAATTATGCATGTCAAACATGAGTTTGCTGAAAACATGTTCTCTTAGTCTCTAACAATGTTGTGTATAAAAATGGCTCTTTTTTTGTCATTACTAAATCTTGACATCTTCTGCCTAACCCCAATTACAGGTACTTCTTGCAATATTTCATTATCCAAAACAGGCACTATACATTGTTACACTGAGGGATGTTTATGAAAATTTATTAAAATGAGAACCATTTTTAACTCGGTCTATGCAACCCACTTGTTTGGCCAAATGGTTCTAGCATTAGTTAGCAGGTCGTGTTTCTCTCTCCTAACAGCACAGATGGCCTTTTGTTGTGGCAGCTGTTGGCTTGAGCATTCTGCTAAGTGACTAGCGATCATTGGGAGGAGCAAAGATGAAAAATCCTGCGTACCTTTCTATGCTAACCTCATTCAGCACTGTTAAGGAATGCAAGCCATCTTTTTAAATGTTTACCTACAGATTTTCAGATTAAGTTCAATGTATCAAATCAAACAATGGAACAGAGGATAGTTTAAATATGAAGTATTATGATTGTGAACAAAACATGACTGAAAACTTCATAAAAGTTATTATTAAATTAAATTGTTATTAAATTCTAATAACACAGTACCACCACTGAAATCAAATCTTATTTTTGGTATATGCAGTTGTGGTCAGATTTATTGGTAAAATATGATCAAAGATGGCTATACAGATACATTTGTATTATAAAAAAAATATCAAAAATCTAACCTTTCATTGAAGTAAAATAAATGGAAGTGGGGGAAATCACATTATGAAAAACACAGCTACAAATATTGGCACCCCTACAGAATATCTCTGAAGTATATTCAAATTTATATATACTTTTTTTTTTTTTTTTTTAGAACACCAGGGTGACAAGGAGCATGAAATTGTCTAACTATGACTTGTTTCACAGGAGTATAAATATAAGGAAACACAAAGGCCAAATTTCCTTAATCATCCATCACACTGAGTAAAACTAAAGCCTGTAGTTCTGATGTGTGATGTGATTGAGCTTAACAAAATAGAAAGTAGCTTTAAGAAAATAGCTAAAGCATTGAAAATTCCCATTTCCACCATCAGGGTAATAATTAAGAAGTTCCATACGAACTTTTACGAATCTGCTTGGAAGAGTATGTGTGTATTTTCTTCATGCACAGCGAAGTGTAAAGTTTGAGTGGCCAAAGACTCTCCAAGGACCACAGATGGAGACTAGCAGAGATTAAAGGGATAGTTCACCCAAAAAATTAAAATTCTGTCAGTAATTACTCACCCTCATGTTGTTCCAACCCTGTAAGACTATAGTTCATCTTCGGACCACGAATTAAGATATTTTTTATTAAGTCTGAGAGCTGGATCACATGAAAACTCGAGGCCAACAGAGAAGGAAATGAATAGTTGAATAAATTTGTTATTTTTGTTTTTTTCACACAAAAATTATTCTCGTCGTTTGATAAACTTAAGATTGAGCCACTGTAGTCACTTGGACTATTTTAAAGATGTCTTTAATAACTTTTGTGCCGGCTAGTTTCGATCCCTTAAGAAGCCTATGGAGGAGTGATCCAGAGCTCAGATTTAATCAAAAAATGTCTTCATTTGTGTTCTGAAGATGAACGGAAGTCTTTGAGGGTTGGAACAACATGAGGGTGAGTAATTACTGATTTTTTTTTTTTCATTTTTGGGAACAAACATTTAAGTCTTAGTCAGAAAGCCTTTAAAAAATCAAATAACTCCTACATCACCACATGTTGTTTTGGAGGAGAAAGAAAAAATACTTCACTCTATAAACAAACTCCAGCATATTCAGTTGTCAGACTCGGGACTGGATTCTATGGTCAGATGAAACTAAAAGAAGAGCTTGTTGGAAGCAAACCTACCAGATAGGTTTGGTGCAAACAGGGATAAAAAGTACCCCATGTCCACTGTTAAATATATACCACTGGATCTTTAATGTTGTTGGCCTATTTTCTCTTTTTTTTCTGGAGGTCCTGGACTTCTTGTTTAGATGCATGGTATTATGGATTCTATCAAATACCAACAGATTAAAAAAAAAAAAATCTACGCCTGTCGCCTTCTGCTAGAAATCTTATAATGGGTCGTGGTTGGATCTTCCATTAGACAATAATCCAAAAAAAAAAAAACATAAAAATCAACACAATACTTCTGTCATGGTCATCCCAGTCCGTGACCTGAACTCTATAGAAAATGAGTGGGCTGAACTGAAGAAAAGCACCAACATGGATCTGGGAATCTGAAGAGATTTCTGTATGGAGGAATGATCTTGTCAGGTGTTCTCTAAACTTATCAGGCATTATAGGAGAAAACTCAGAGCTGTTATATTTACAAAAGGAGTTTGCAAAAAGCATTCAGTGAAAGGGTGACAATTATTGCCAACGTGTTTTGGAGAAAAGCATTTATTTCGTAATGTTATTTTACCCACACTATTAATTCCTTTACTTCAATGAAAGGTTAGATTGTCAAATGTTTTAAACAAAACATCATAAGGATAAACAGATTTATTTTGACAGCCATCTTTGATCATATTTACCAGGGGTGCAAATAATTCTGACCACAAATGTAAATGACTAGCACAATGCAAAAAAAGAAGATTCCACAGGAATGATTTATCCTTATTTCAAAACACATTTTCAGAGTATATACTAACCGAACAAGGCAGGAGTGAAAACACAAATGTGATCAGTCACTGATCAAGCGTAAAATCTTCAAGTGCAATTGTACCATTGACTTATGATGCTGTAGACAAAGCAACAATATTGCTCTTGCTTTCTCAAAACTTTACATTCAGCCAAAGCATTTTAATCAGATTTTCCACCAAAAACTATGGATAAAATAATATGCATTTTAAGAGATATTCCGCCATACATTATATGCCCAGTATCTTCCTGTTTTTCCAATGCTGGAAAAAAATACATTACCTTTCACTGTAAGGGCCTGAAAATAGGTTATTTTTCTTTGTCCACATCGATATAACCCCCAAGAGATTCGTTCTATTTTCTTTAAACCTTGTGCCACTAAAACAAATAATTGAATATATTAATAATGAACTTGAAAAGATGAGAAGACTTTCTCAAGGATATTCATTCTTACAAATAGTCAGTACATATAAAGAGTGGTTACAGTTTCCTTGTACGAAAAGAGTAAACATAATACATACCCAAAAGAGGCAAAATACCTGACAATATATGAGGGCTGTACATGATTTTACAATATCTTGTAAGTTACAAAAACATAACTTATTATGGTGAGTGACAGTGGGGCTTCTAGTACCTGATACCTTGCAGGTACAGCCATCATTCTAGGTCTTTGGTCTCACCAAGGCAAGTAGCAGCAGTTGCTTCTAAAATAATCAAGTATAAGTTTGTTACCTAGTATGTAAATTACACATAAACCACTGTATATCTGTAAACATTTGCCAATGTGTTTGTTGAATGTTCTGTACCTTTAAAAGCTAAAGATTACACAAGGTTCAGGTTGTTAAGTGGTTCACTGAGTGAAAGAACTACATGGAACTGTCACCTATTTTTTCCTCATGATCCTCATCCTCATCATCTTTAACTATTCCTTCATCGATGCTTTCCATCCTGAGTCTCTGTCCATCAAGGTAACGGGGAGCTCTCTGTGTGTTTCGTACTGTAAACAGACTTGTGGGAATTTGAGTCCATTCCCCAAAGAGTTGTAGTTTGGCATCATTCTCTATAGCCTTAGCCAGAGAGGACGCAAAGCTGTCCAAAGAGTTATGGATGTCTGCGGTCACTTGTTCTGTTGAGGGGTCACCTTGAGAAAAAGAAATGGAAGAAAACTAAAATATCTGACACTTTTAGGTCCTGCTTTGTTAATTAATATTTCTGTCAGTTTGTGAAAATAGCATTTTATACTAGTGTCTTTTCAAAGGAAGTTTCTTCTGCACACAAATTTGAGATGAAAGTTGTTTAATTCAAACTTTTCAGGCTAAACAGTTAAACCAAGTTTGCACAAACATTATATTGCAAGTCTACATTTTCATAAATGTATCCAGTAAAAACAACCTATTTTAATGGATTAACATGGACATTACAGTCCACACAGACTGGATATAACTTTGCAAAGTGCTTAATTGCATTAGTCTCAAGTAAATACATATAAAGTCTTATGACTATACTTTCTAAATGGCGTGTACGCAAGGACGCATTAATTGATCAAAACTCAGAAAATACTTTTGCATTGATATTGTATAAAAATAAGAAATATGTAAACACATATTTAAAATAAACTTTCCATTCGAATCCTGAAGAAATGTATCACTTTCCACAAAATTTCTAAAACAACCGTTTTCATCATTGGTAATGACAAGAAATGTTTCTTGAGACCAACATTAAACCAAAACCGACCCAATTCAGAATAAACCCAATTGTATTGGTGCTTTCTATGTGCTTGTTTTTTTTTTTACTGATGACAACTAAGAGACATTTTTGCATTAGTCAGACGTAAAATAACACCATGATAGATACCTTTAGAAATCTGATCCACTTGGTCCTCGAATGTGACAGAACTTCTTCTCTTATTGGCAACACAGAGGGCTGAGTGGGAGGGCTCTGAGGTGTAGCTGTCCAACAGCATGACGTCTGTAGCTAGCGGGTAAATCACAGCAGGCATCTTTCTATCAAATATCACTTTTAACACTGCTCACCACCACCCACCCACACCAGTCTGGACACTGTGGGAGAGCCGCTGAGCATCGCCGTCTGTCTGTTATGCGATTCTCATGGGCCCTGTGTTTCCTCATATGGCACACCCTGATAACAGTAGTATGCAGGCCAACAAACCACCTCTGCTGACTGCTCAGAGCTGTGGAGGTTGCTGCTGTTTGCTTTTCTAGTACTCAGAGAGGTAAGGATGCAGCGATATCAAAATTCTGACTGCTGATAAATGATGAAATTAATATTTTGTATGAAATTAATTAATATATTGTAACATAACCACTATAACAAGACAAAGGCAATCTAGAAGTAAAAATGAATACATAAATTATTATACAAAATTGGCTGATTCTGACAAAATAAACAAAAACAATTCTCTAATATCGGACAATTGACATTTGAAGTGGATCAAAAGTTTCATCAAGTCACCAAAAAAGTAGATCAAGAACGGGTATTGTTCAAAATTCATGTATAACTTCGATGAAAGGTTTTGATCCACTTCAAATGTTGATTACTGTATATTGTGGATCCATACAAAAAAAAGGATATCGTCACAAAACCAAAAAGGTATTTAACCTTTCAAAAACTTCTTTAAAGACAGTTTACTAAACAATTTACAGTTTTTTTCAATGTACCTTTTTCAATCCATTTTAAAATCTTTCATGAAAAAATGATTGATAATGATATTATGCATATTATGATATTATGCATAATGTTTGCACAGCTCATTTCCATACAATGGAATTCAAAGGTCATGGATGGTGTCCAAAAATGACCAAAAAGAATCATAAAAGTAGTCTACTATTCATCTGTTATCCAAGTAATCTAAAGCCATTATTATTTGACGAACAGACTGGAATTTAAGTTGCTATTCACTGAAAACCTTCCAGTTTGTTGTAGCTCTCAAATCTGATTCGGTTTCCATTTATTCAAAAGTGGTGTGATGTGTTGTGCTAGTAATATCTCACTGTATTTGTTGCATACCAGCATAAGACTGAATGTAATATGTCAGTTTAAGCAGAAGTGTGAATGAGATCCAAGAGCTACAGCAGAAGAGAAGATTTTCAGTGAATGGCAACATAAATTGGCCTTTTCCTTACAGGAAATGTATCTAGTATGGCTTCAGATGATTTAAACACAGCATGAGTAGCATGGACTATTTTTTACGGTGCTTGCATGCTTTTTTGAAACTGAAAACAATTGCCACCATTTACTTTTATTCTATGAGAAAAAAGCGCCCAGAACATTTATCTTAATACCGTCTTTTTTGTTCCACAGAAGGTTCAATCGATTATGGCAGAACTTTAATTTCAGGATGAACTATTCCTTTTAAAGCTTCTTGTCCCATGTGTGATCAACAGTAGAAGGTCTACCTGAGTCTTGTGTATAGCTGAAGCCAGTGTCTCCCGTGCTGCTGCCACGGCCCACGAGCTGCCCACCACCCACGAACATGGCCGTCAGGTGAGGAGACATCCCCAGATCTGTTGAACAACAAAGACTCTCAGACATCTCATCCAAACATTAGGTTATGAAGAACCCCTGGAAATAAAGATAACAGTAGCAGGCTCACCCGTTATCCGGTTAGAGATGCTAAAGAGACGAGAGGTACGATGCCGAATAACAAAAGATTCTCTGTAGTAGCGGTCGCCGTAGCACATGCCCAACAGCTCCTTGCGTACCGTCTTGTTCCACAGCCCATAAATAAGTGGAAGGCACACGGCACTGGTAAAGGACAGCCAGGAAACTAGAGTCTCCATCTGAGGAGAAACACTGTATTTACCCCACAGTGCTTCAGTGCTGATTACCACCACATATGGACCCCAAGTTGTCAGAAATGTCCCAAGCACCACCAGAATGGTGACGAAGGCCTTGCATTGGCTCCCAGAGTAGATCAGGCTCTTGCGGCTCCCACTAGAAGATGTGGACGTATTGGAGTTCTTGCGGCCGTTCTTCTGAGAGCTGGACTCCTCTTGAGCCACCACAACGCTACCGCAGTAGACCTTGCGAGCTTTGATGCGGGCCACACGGAAGATGACGCCATAGCAGACCAGCATGGCCACTAGTGGAAGAAGGCAGCACCAAGTAACCCAGAAGGCGGTATAGCTGATCTCCTTGTGCCAAGCCACCGTGCAGGTCCACTTGAAGCGGTCAAACTCGAAAGCGGACCAACCGAAAAGCGGTGGAAGGCATCCGACCAGGGAGTGGAGCCACACGTAAACAATAACGAGCACAGCTCGGTTTCCCGTGATTTTCATGGGGTAGATCATGGGATATAATACGGCATAGTACCTAGACATTGAAATAAAACAGATACAAGTCAATCAGTTCCTCATGAGATACACATGACTAGCCAATGAAACAACAGGGGGTTTTTCTCTAAGACTCTCAAATTGCCAAAAAAATAAAGTATGGTCTTTAAGTTTCTCAGATGCGCACGAGGGTTTGTTCGAGATTTGAATAGGTCTGATATTTTTCAATGTGTATCTTGTTCAGAGAAAAACAGAGGAACTGTTCAAGCAAGACTATACTTCAGTGTCACTGCAGAATTAAAGAATTACATTATGATCATTGACTACAGCAGTCAAAAAGCATGTTTCGCCAAGAACTGTTAATTAACTTGAATTAGAGATGTTATAATAATATTGAACATTCATGTATTTAATTTTGGGTCAATAGCATAACATATTATATTTATTTATTTATTTAAAAATACATTAAAAATGTAATTCATAAATACAATGACTTGAATGAGCACATGTTTGTGTTTGATTTCTGCCCTATAATGTCAAAAACATTATTAAGTAGTTCGGCAAAATCTTTTATTATTATTTATTTGGAAGAAATGAAAAACAAAAGTGCTCATTAATATTTAATAACAAATCTAAGTAACAGCACCATGCTGGAACAAACATAAAACAGGCAATTACATCATAGAAAGGACCCCTGCAAACCCTTATGACCTTGTGTCAAGGTCAATAAATCTTTTAAAATATCAAATAAGCTGTAAAATGCCACGTGGAGTTACTTTCAAAATTAATTATATTTAGGCCTATGTACTAATCATGATATTTGAGAAATATTTTCACTTTTGAAAAAATAGTCTATATAATAATGTTTAGCCCAACAGATATAAATGTACACTCACATGTATAAGATGTAAGGAAAATATGTTATAACGTTTTATATGATGGTTACACCACAATGCCTTATTTAGAGTCATTACATTTCCTTGACACTATGTAACCAAAGTTTGTTCCTTTTCTTTTTCATGAAAACTTTATATCCAATGATTCCTCAAACTACAGGATATAACAACACAATGACTGACCTGTCAATGGCGATGGCTCCCAGTGTAAGCATGCTAGACGAGCTGACAAGTAGATGGAGGAGTGCTGTGAAGTTGCACCACACCACCCCAAACATCCAATCACGACGCACAGAGCTGGCCGCAACGAAGGGGAGCGTTAGAACAGACAGCAGCAAATTAGACAAAGTCAGGCTGAAGACAAACTTGTTACTGGGTGTCAGCAAGTAGGGCTTCTTATATAGCGTCACCACAATGACCAGATTGCCCAGACACGCCAATATGGCTATGATGATGATAGAGACAGACTCCAAGACCACGAGCCCACCGTCGACCAGGCCATTAGTGGAGTTGGCCACCGCTGTCCCATTCTTAGTGCTGTTCATTATGGCAGGCTGCTGGCTACCCAGGACTGGACAGACATGTTGACAAACTACAACACATGAGAGAAAAAGCAGTGTGGTTAAAGCTGTCTGGATCTTGAGAAATAATCTGGTGTGGTGGGTTAATTCAAGGGTGTACCGAGTAAAGCTTTACAACGCAAGCTGATTTAAATTGTACAAAACATTGTACAAATGTGGATTATGCTCACTCTCACAATGTGCTTTTTGTTAAGAACTGAGCTGTGAAGAATTCAGAGACCATTTGATCTCAGATTTTAAGAATAAGACTCCTACCAGAATCACAGAATATAAGAGTCATATTCAACTATATGGAAAAAAATATGAAATATTTACATCAGGTAAGCAGGCTTCAATCAGATGGCTGACAAAAAAAAAAAAAGTTTAAAATAATTAGATTTAAGATAATGAGAAATGATTATATAACTCAGCTGAGAAGAATTCAGAGAACATCATATTTATTCAACTATACGCTCACAATTTTGCATAATTTGTGTATTATAATTTGTGTAGGCTACACAAAATAAATGCAAGCTTTACATAAGGTAACCATGCTTACTATTGTGGATGACTTAAAGATAACAATACTGAGATTAAGTTAATCAGAAATCCAAAAATCCTACAACATAAAATAAACAAATAAATAGTTGGACACATAGCAATAATCACTGCATTAGGAAACAAAATATCAAACCATAACATAGGCTATATATTTAAGTTGTTAACAACAGTGTAAGTGTGACTCAAGTATCTTGATGCGTTTGGGTCCACTGGATGTGGATCTGTCATGTCTCTTCAATAAATTGTTCACCATGATGCCCGTTCAATGAACAATCACAGCACGAGTGTGAAGCGCGAGCAGATTTCTTTCTCAAATTTCCAACAACAGCGATATTCTGAATTGCCCCAAAACGTGCTCCTGATTCTTTAGATTCATAATGTATAGTTTATCCCAATAAAATTATAGATGCATGGATAACGTACCAGCTCCCCAGGCCAGGCGATATCCCGCTATAGCAGTGCTGGTTGGTAACTTTCTCCGGCTGGCTTTGTTAGTGAGCGGCGAATACAAACTTTAATCCCAAAACGTTATCCCCTCCTGCAAGATGTTGGGTTTTCTCACACTCGCGCGGAACGAAAAATCTTTTCGGAGACGCATGTTCGAAGTTTCAACACAATTACAAAGTATCAAACCATTAACGGATGTTCATTTGTTGCGGCTATTGCGGTCGGCGGTGAAAAAGAGGCGCTGCTGACGTCACAATGGCGTCGACAACCCCCGTCTTGAAAAGTTGCCTCCGTCTCTACGGCAGACCGTCCAGAGGGTCTCACTCTCACCGACCACACAATGTGCTCTACTGTCTTCTTATTGGGTATAATATCTATAGCCTATACACTAGGCTACACATTATTTTGTTCAATCGGCATATCTATCTATCTATCTATCTATCTATCTATCTATCTATCTATCTATCTATCTATCTATCTATCTATCTATCTATCTATCTATCTATCTATCTATCTATCTATCTATCTATCTATCTATCTATCTATCTATCTATCTATCTATCTATCTATCTATCTATCTATCTATCAAAGAGCTTTATTCCCAGGTAGCCTATGTTGTTTACACATAAGGATTTTTTTTGGTGACAGAAGCCTCCATGCAGCACAAATAGAATGGCAGACAGGACAGAGGTAATTAAACGAATAAAAATAGAATAAGTAAACAGAAAATAACAGTGCACAAAAAAACCCACAATATACTAAAATAGACATAGACATTATACAGTTAGGTAGGCTAAATGCAAGGAAATGCAAATAAGTCTGGTGTATTACAGTAAATAAACAAATGTTTTGTATTGCCAAGTGGGAGCATTATTTAACTGTTCATGAGATGGATTGCCTTAAGAAACTGTTCCTGGCTGTATGTTGTTCAGTACTCCGGAGCACTGACCAGACGGCAAAAGTTCTAAGATATATATATATGACAGCAAAATAACTTTATTGCCATGCTTGTAACATTTACAATATTGCTAAGTAATAGGTCTGCCTATTGAAATGCAGCACATCAAATAAATAAAAAGTAGCCTAAATAAAATTACAGTTTTTCTCAATTGCTTTGGCACATTTTTCGAAACAGTCTTAACATTCTCTAAACTGTGAGTGCAAATGTCACAACTGTTTGCAGGAACTTCAAAACTTTATAGCATGTCTGCAAAATGTAGTTACTCACCCAAAACATTTAATTCATGCTTCAAAACCTAGTTATTTTGTCAATAATTTGGCCAAGGCCACCAAAATCTAAAGTATTTTTGTCATTGTGTGAGCCACACTGGTCAAAATGTTTAGTTATTTTTTCACCATAAATCAAATTAAGGGTTTACTGTCTGTAATCATATTTGTTGAGAAAAGTCAATAGTATGTAGAAAAAAAAATTCTATGAACATTTGTATTTTTACAGTGTTTATTTTTGTACTTCATGTGTATACACAATACAAGTGTATTTACTGTACATGTAAAGTAACTGACAAGAATAACAAGATTTCACATTACATCTCATATTTGTGTATTACCACAAATACACAAACAACAAATAACATTCATGGAAAAAAAAAGAAAAAGAAACAAATTATTCTTGGTGGACATCTTGTCGCACACGTTGGTCAGGCCAAAGATTTTCATCAACATCACATCTGATGTTACCATTGCCACACAACGTGGAAAAAATCTCCTTGAATGCCGCACCCATCCCCTGCAATGGTCAGATTTATGACATGATCCACAAGTGTGGCTCTGATTTCATCAGAGACTCTGACTCTTCTATTTCCACCTCTTCCTCGATTATTTCTTTCTCTACCACCACCACGTATTCTTACATGCCTTCCAATTGCTCTTCCATGAGCATGTTGCTGCAGTTCAGGGTTGTGAATGTCCTCCATTCTATATATACTCTATATACTCTAAATACTCTCTCTATATATATATATATATATATATATATATATATATAGATACTCTAAATATATACTCTCTCTCTCTCTCTCTCTATATATATATATATATATATATATATATATATTTATATGGTTGATTCATATTAGAGGTAATTTATAATTAGATTGCGAATGCAATTAGAAGTCATGTGCCAATTTAGCAAACATTACAAACAATGTCAATGTCAGATATATTTTAGAATATACATTCATGTATACTAATTATGATAATTGAATAGATCGTTTTGAATGTGATGGCTTACACAATAAAAAATGTCTGAGAAGTTCTGAAGTGTTTGACAGTGTAAGTGAGAATCAAATCATCAGTTTTGATCAACAAGCCATATACAATTATTTGTTGTCCAAACTGCAGACAGTTGTAGGTACTCTTTGCACACATGTGCCAAAGCATTTGCAATTTTCTCAAATCAATAAGAAATTCCAATCTGATGTGAACAAGAAGCGAATTGTTCAGAGATATGAACTTAATGTTTTGGGAAATAAAAAAAACATTTGAGAACTGAGCCAAAGCAATTGAGAAAAACTGTAAAGGGTGAAATTACAGAAATTAAATAACTACAGTAAATCATCTTGTGGCCCATTATAGTTAAGAAGTACTGCTGGCATTCAGTGAATAGGCTAAATGTGAGTACAAATTTAAACAAAATGTTTTATTTGCTCTGTCTGCGTGAGAAATCTGAAAATTAGTTACGTTTCATAACATAGATGGAAATATTGTGGCTGGTTACGAGAAAGGAAAAACTCTTTATCCAGCCTCTCATGGAGACATTTCTGAAATGCACTTTCAGTAAAGCTGCTTTGAAACAATATGTATTGTGAAAAGCGCTATACAAATAGGCCTACATTTGAATTGAATGAACTGAATTAACATTTCAGTGTTTTTATACAATGGATAAAGCTGATTCTTTTGGCCAAGACCACCTAGGCATGTTGCAAACACGTGTGTGTGTGTAAGAGAGAGAGAGAGAGAGAGAGAGAGAGAGAGAGAGAGAGAGAGAGAGAGAGAGAGAGAGAGAGAGAGAGAGAGAGAGAGAGAGAGAGAGAGAGAGAGAGAGAGAGAGAGAGAGAGAGAGAGAGAGAGCAAGCAGACATTCATTCAACACTAGGTGGCATATGCATACTGTGATCATAATTATTGTGTTATTTTCTTTTATCTGTACTTTCCTTCTGCACTGGAAGCTCCTGTCACCATGTCTTATCTGTGTAAACTGATAAGAAATAATAGCCATGTTCATCCACCTCACTTTCAGGAATTTATTTAGAGTTTTAACCTAATACAATTGATTCTAACACACAATATATTTATTATATACAAACAAAAAAAAACATGTGTTGTCAAATTAGTTAAAGATAGTGCATGTGTTTATTTAAAATCACAACCAAGCAGCTCAATCCTCATAGTAATGCATTTCTGCCATCGTTTTGGAATAATTCGGATGAATCTGGAATATATTGGTGGGTAGATGTAGTTCTTTACTTGGCCATTGTTATCTGTGTTGCCTTGAAATGTCTGAAAATAAAAGAAGTCACTCTGTCATTCTGAAGACATAAAACACTGTAGTTTTTTCCACAAAAGTAATCCCAAAAAGTGAGGTTCCTTACCTTTTGTTCGTAATCCTCATCATCTGTGTACTTTGTCCATCGTTTTCCATCTTCACTGTACTCCAGAGTATATGCTGTCACAAACATCTCATTTCTTAACGTTTTGGCCCCTTGTGTTATAATCCCAGTTATTTTTGTTACATCCTTCAGTTCCACTTGGATCCATGGCTGAATGTCATTGTTCTGTAAATTGCACACAGTTTAGTTAGGCTTGAGGTTGGTTTGCAGTGTAACAGTACCATTAAAAGTTTAATTTATGATACATAGCTA
Source organism: Pimephales promelas (assembly GCF_016745375.1). Next base: position 19,153,751 of record NW_024121210.1, read on the forward strand.
CCTTGGCTTGCCATGCATTGACGGTCCCTTGCTTATTTAAGCGTGCATACCAAGGATGCCACTGTCCAGCGTACCAACTGGAGGCCACAGAACTGGCAGTGATTTGAGTATCTTCAATGAGGCCACTTTCCATTCCCAAAGGCAGAGAACAACCTGCCAACACAATGAGGAGGTTTGGAATAATTTATCTGAACTATACTGTAGGGAAACAAAATCCGTTTGATTTTTGTTGTCCATACCATCAAGCTCACAACCAAAGTACTCCAAACGGACAGTTGGGGAGTTGTAAGAATGTAAAGGATGCAGCCTCACGTATCGACCAATCAGAGGTGGGAAAAATATATTCTCCTTCGTTTCGGTAGCATCAGTGTTCCCTTCAATAGTCTGTCGGCATTGAAAAACAAGGTTTATTGCTTACACCCTACGGGCCGTTCCTTTCACACAGAACACATTCAGATTAGATGTAGTGGAATGAAAAAGAACATGTATTGAGATGCATATGCATTGAAATTATTAACTTGACACAGCATCTTAAAAATGTGGTGCAAAAAAGTAGCAGTGAGAAGCAGCTTCAAGGCCAAAGCGATTCCAAGTGATTCCAAGGCCCTCTAATGTTTGTAAAAAAAATTCAAAGGTCCCCCTAGCCCTAGTTTTGATTTCAGCCCATTTTAAAGGGATACTCCAATTTTTTTGGAAATAGGCTCATTTTACAGTTGGGTTTTACAGTTTTCAAATGTATTCAGCCGATTTTCTGATAATTAGAAGAATATCAGTAACCAGACAGTTTCTGGTCTCATTGACTTCCATACTAGGAAAAAATATATACTATGGAAGTCAATGAGACCAGAAACTGTCTGGTTACTGAAATCGGCTGAATGGATTCGAAAATGGTAACTCAACTGTTTAACTCTGGGGGAGTGGAAAAATGAGCCTATTTCCAAAAAAAGTGGAGTATCCCTTTAATCAATGGCTACTTCTAGTTTCTCTAAAATAAACTACAATCATTTCATGTAAACTATACAATTTCAGCATTCCAGATTTTAATAACAGAATGTTTTGCATGACTTTTCATTATATAGGCTATATCCAGGTTTTGGGTAGCCCTCCAGGACCGTCCTCGCCTAGTGTTCTCTATGTTTTTATATAAAAACAACTAAAAAGCAAAAAAGTGAAATGGAAAAACATGTTTAGTGTGAATGTGTAAAACCACACAGAAATAGTCACTTGCCTTTCTGACAGCATCACTGTCTCCCTTGTAGAAGATCCACTTCTTTTTGTCTGTACTGTAGGAAATTGTGTAGTTCTGCACAAAATGATGTGCAAAGTAATGCTTGGCTCCCTGTGTGGCAACTTTACTAATCGCTACTGGCCTCTGAAAGTCCACCTGGAAAGCAGGATACAGCCACCTCAAGTAACTACACTCTAAAAAATGCTGGGTTGTTTTAACCCAACTTTGGGTCAAATATGGACTAACCCAGCCGTTGGGTTAAATTTTTACATTACATTTTTAACCCAACATTTCGGGTTTGTCCATATTTGACCCAAAATTGGGTTAAAACAACCCAGCATTTTTTAGAGTGTAGTCATTAGCATTTCTTTATTTATGGTATAATTGTCTACACACAATTATGAGTGGTTACCTGAATATACTGCCCTGCCTTTGTTGTACTCCATGCATTGTATTTCCCTGTATTATGTAGTCTGGCCAAATGCGGATACCATGATCCTTAAACACAGAGTTAAATATGTTAATAGTGTGACCAACCATAGTACATAAAAAGCTAGTTTCAGATCTTACCTTTATAGTCAGATGCTGTTATGTGTTCATCTTGCACAGTTCCAGAGATGAGACCAAGAGGGTGATCACAGACTGCAAAACAGATCAGGTAAGATTTTAAGATGTGTTATGTTTTCCTGTAATAAGATCAGCATGATAAATGACTATGTCTAGTCATACCGTTATCTAACACAAGGAATAGGGTCTGCATTCCTCTCTGCTGTGAAAGTCCAACCTCAGACTCCAGCTGCCAGAGACCAGGCTTTGAAGGCAGCATTTCCAATGTGGCAAATCCACCTAAATGATGAGGGCTGAGTGTGAATGGCTTTTTTAGGTCTTATAGGTAAGTAGATATTTTCCAACACCACTACAAACCTGGTAAAAGTGGGTAAACACCCTGACGGTGGTCCTTTAATTCCTTATTTATGAATGTTTGACCATGGAAATGGACACTGTGGAGGTCTTTGGGAGAGCCCATGTTGATCAGATGCCACTTCACTAGCTGTTTTGTGTACATTCTAAGTCCTTTGAGACTGTAGATAATACCATTGATAGCTGATGAAACAAAATGTAAAAATAAGATAGTATAAATATTAATTATATACAAAATAGTAAAGAAAACATTATCTCAATACTTGCTACAGTTTATTTCATTTTAATCTAGTGATACTGACGGTAAAAAACAAAAAATAGAACACAAAAAATAGCTGAAAATAACTTTCTTACCGTCAAACTTTAAATTATCATGAAAATTTGGATCCATGATTGCTCTTCTGTTTTTCCTTTCAATCCTCTCCCTATTCTCCTCATAGTACCAGCTCTTATTTTCATCAAATGTCATAAAGAGCAGGACAAACTCTCTTCTGTCCACAGGCTTTTTAGCCAGTGTACCCTTCCGACAGACCAGAAGCGGCCCAATCAGCCCAGAGTTCATATCTCTCTCCTATGCAAAATTGAAATATGAAAATGAATAATAGTCATTTTGCACTCATTTTTATCCAAATTATCTTATAGTACATTCATAATATGGATGCAATCTTCATCCCAAGACTTCATATAACTGACGTCTTCCCAGCTAACAGGGAACGTTCCCAGAACATTCACTAACGTTCTTTAAAAGTTGTGTAAATGTTAGGACAATACGTTATTAAAATAATGTTTTCGGAACGTTCATATAACATTATTAACGTTCTTGTAACGTTAAGAGAAAACGTTCTTAGAACAACGTTCTTGGAACGTCTCTATCACGTTATTTGTATTTGATGAACGTTCTCATTACGTTGATAAAAAACGTTCTTAGAACAACGTTATCGGAACGTCTTTATCAGGTTATTTGTGTTTGATAAACGTTCTCATAACGTTCCAGCAACATTATGCTAACCTTAGGATAACGTTCTAACAACATTATGCTAACGTTCCAGCAACGTTCTGCAAACATTAAGACACCGTTCCAGCAACGTTAAGCAAACTGGACATTTCCACGTTTTTAGAACATTTTAAATTAACGTTCCCACAACCAAAATGGAACGTTAGAAAAACGTTCTCAGAACCTAACTTTGTTAGCCGGGTTGGGACGTCTTTTGACCATACGTCAACATCCGCCTTTTTAGGGTACCCTTAAACGTCGGTTAGATGACGTTATCGGATCCTAACCCTTCCCCAGACCTAAACCTACCCCTAAACCTACCCCGTCACCTAACCGACGTTAAAGGTAAAGCGTCAGTTGTACAGTATGACGGCCCGGGATCGTCATGTAACCGACGTTTAAGGGTACCCTAAAAAGGCGGATATTGACGTATGGTCAAAAGATGTCCCAAGACGTCAGTTATATGACTTCTTGGGATGAGACTGTGTTACAATCTTGGGTAAAGTACTTTATCCTTGAAGCAATATGAAGGAACATTCATGCTTACAGGATTCACTGCAGAGTAATAGGCCCATGTTCGACAGTCAGATTCATTATTTTGAGGTCCAGATTTGGAATTTATTGTCCACATGTAGGTAAAGGTGCTGTTGGGTTGAACTGCATCGTCCTGTTTGTACCAGTACGGTGATTGGTCATCATAACTCAGGCCTTCCATTTGTTTTAAGTATTTTACTCCTTTCGCATGCAAAGAGTAAGGACGGCTGGCAAGGTTCCTGAAAAATACCTAGCACAGAAAACAGGAAGGTAATTATTAATGTTTATTATCATAATTTCATAATATAAATGTTTCTAATTCAATTTAATGGTGTACCAGAACAGTCTGATCAACTTCAGCTTTAATAACCGGACCCAGAATTCCCAGGTGTTCATCCATTTCCCCTCGGATGTCTCGGATACTAAAGCTGCTGTCCAGGTACTTTATGAACACCACTTTTTTGAAAGCTGTGGGCCTCTCGTTTTGAGCTGATTTATCAAGCCTCCTTTGGAAACATGAAACAAAGTAATTTCACAAATTAATTACACTCTATTTTTATTTCTAGAAATGCTAAATTTGTTATTATTTGAAATGCGTGATGCTGACAGTACCTATGCCCATAACCAGCATAATCCCATTCTTCCTCTTCAGCTGAGATGAAATAAGTCCTGGTATTCTTGTCTCCAGCCATTTTTAAGAAATGCTGGGATGTTGTATCCAGAACTGGGCTTTGAGCATCTGCCGTTTTGCTATAAGGGTCTTTGTACTCTACATATTCATATTCTTCCGGGGGATCAACCATACCATCAAAATCTGTTTCCTGCTCTTGTTTTGGAACATATATATCATAATCATTGAAATCCCGTCTTGGCACTCCTATGACGATGTCGTTCCCCATCAAGTCGTCCTCGCTCGAGACAGGCTTGGTTCCCCTTGGGCTCAGCACAGAAGGTCCAAAACCTCTTGGAGAAAAAGCAGAACGTGGCTGTGGCTTATACTCTTTCCTTTTCTTTGTCTTCATGCCATGTCCCTTTCTCGGCTTTACCCTTTGGTGAACTACTTTTTTTTTCTTTTCACTCTTTGGCTTACTTGAATTTGCTGTGTCCGTCGTGTATTTTTTCATGTGATCTGGGATCTCCATATGAACAAGTTCGTGTTTGCCTTCATAACCCCAGTGCTCTTCTTTTGGGTCGATATGAGATGTGAGTATGGCCTCGCTGTGATTGTTCTTCAGATAGATGACCACTTCCTCGTCACTTTCGCTTTCTGAGCCGTTCTTCATCGGTGAAACATTGAAAGTGCCAAGAGAAAAGGATGTATTGTCTTTACTCTCTAAAGGGAATAACTGTGATGCATTCCTTGAAATTTCACTTTGCAGTGAATCATTAGTGGATGATGTCATGTTCTCTGTTATTTCAGGTTCAAGGTGGAGGCTGAAGTCAACAAAGGTTTCATTTGAAGCTTCAGACTCATTGCTCTGTGAGGTGCTGTTTCTCAAAGGCGAAGACAGATTGAGATTAAAATTGCTCTCAGCTGTAGAATTTATCTGTGAAAGCATCTCAGTGGTGTTATTCCCTTTTGTGCTGTTGACTTCCAGAATCCGTGTTGTGTTTTCAGTTAGTTCACCAATGTCCTCCAGTGTGTCCAATAGTGAGACATCATATTCCAACCTAGTCGTTAAATCGGTTGAAATTTCCGAGGGATAATCACTGCCCAAAAGCACAAAATTCTCCTCAACTTGTGTCTCTGGGTTATTAGACAGAGAGTCAGGACTAGGCACGCTGTATATGAAGACGTGACCCGATCCATCCCGGTCACCCTCTGCTACGTCAGTAGCGTTTAGCTCTTCTTGAATAACTGTTTTGTTTACTAAGGTTTGGTTTGATAGCAGGGGTTTCAACTCAGATACATTTAAAGATGCTTTTTCATCCTCCATGGTGATGTTTATTTCACCATTTGGAGCATCAGATGAAGTGAGACTTGCATTAGTGGGGAAACTGTGTGTTTCACTCATTGTTGTTATTATTGTGTGGATAATGTTTGTTTCAATTGTTGGCGCGTGAGTAGTATTAGCTGGGACACTTTCTGTCTTTAATGATGAATTGCCGTTTTCTGCAATGTTGGCATGAGTGACGTTTGTGGAGACACTCTCTGTTTCATTCACTGGCTTTATTGGTAGACTGCGAACCTTTCTTTCTACAACCGGAACATGTGAGATAATACTGTCTGTTTCATTGTTTGACATCTCCTCTGAATTGGAATCAAAAGTGCTCATATTCAAAACTTTATATGACGATTGTATCTTGTCCAAACCAGCCGTCTGAGCTGATAAACCATGAGTCTGATTGAAAGTTCCTAAAGTAGCATTGTGTGATTTGTCCAACTCGTTGCTTAGGGCTGGACTTTTTGCCTCAACAGTCGGCAATATATCATCATCGGGATCTGACGTCAAAAGGCCTATTTGCTCAACTTCATCTGCTAAGTTGGCCGGACTTTGTGCCTCAACAGTCGGCAATAAACCATCATCTTGATCTAGCATTGAAAAATCGATTTGCTCAACTTCATCTGCTAAGTTTTTGAATGTCCTCAAGCCGAAGAGGTCTGCATATATGTCAGTCTCCTCGTCAACCATGCTAGGGTTTACTGGTTTTGGTGCCTCTTTTATGATGTCAGTGATGGACATAGGTTTCCATACAGTGAATTTATCTGACTCATAATCATATTCCATAACATAATCTCTGAAGCATTCGAGGTCCTTGAATTTCACCCTCATGCCTTTAGTGGAATCATGAGAGTTCAGTGATGCTAAAAGCCAAATACCTATAAAGTGGAGAGTGTCGTATATGAACGTGAAGAGTGTGTATAGTCAATATTTAAATTATACATAATTTGGATACTCACCTATATTAACCATGTTCATGGAGATAGTTTCGCCAGTCATGGGAAACAGACTGAGTATATCCTCTTCTCTGTTCTTTAGCTCAAAAGTATGGCCGTAAAAAGTGGCAGTCTGGATGTAATCTTGTTCGCCAACATTCGACACATGCCAGGTCACAATTTCACCATGACAAAATCCCAGTTCTTGACCACTTTCGTAAACATAACCATTGATTGCTGCAAGAGTTGATGCAATAAATACATTATTTACCATATCATACCATGAATCAACAACACTGACATGATTACATCAGAAAATCACTCACTGTGCATAACATTTGATTTGTAAAACTCTGGATCATCTCTTTTAACTCTTTTGGGGTCACTACAATAAGTGTTAATGTTCTCATCATGGTACCAGCTCTTGTTCTCATCAAAAACTGTAAACATGGCATGCTGTTCTTTGTCGGCTTTTAGCTGAAAAAGAGAAAAATTGCTTTCAAGTGAGCTGCTTTGCGGCCATCTTGCTTAGCATGTTAAGCAAAATAGAGCCTCTTAAAGGGTTAGTTCACCCAAAAATGAAAATTAAGTCATTAATTACTCACCCCCATGCTGTACCAACCCTGTAAGACCTTCGTTCATCTTCAGAGCACAAATGAAGATATTTTTGATTAAATTTGAGAGCTGTCTCACTACCACATTGGCTGCCTAAGAGACTGGCTCTTGACGGCCCAGAAAGTCAATGAAGAAAATGTTTAAATATCCCATGTGACTACCGTGGCTCAACTATAAGTTTATTGGTACATCATGGGGGTGAGTAATAAATGACTTAATTTTCTATTTTGGGTGACCTAACCCTTTAACTTCAAAACACTTTACATAAGCAGCAACTCCATAAACCATTACTCACATTTGATGTTACAGTAGCTTGTCACTAAGCTAACAATGTGTAATATGCACAAACCGCTATATATATATATTATATACAACTTATAGATAGACCTATTTTGCATTTTTGAAAAAAATAAAATAAGTAGCTATGGTATCACCACATTCTGATTTCACACAATGTCGCTCTATACGTATTTTAGGCAAAGAAAATGTTTGCTGCCTACTGTTTGGAAAAGTCTTCCCTTACAAGGTGCTCCTATGATGCCTTATATAAAGCCATTACATAGAATGGATTCATTTGAATTATTTGAGCATTTGACTCTGATTCAGTGAGGCGAACAGAAAGCACTTACCTGTATATTCTTTTTGGTAAGAGACTGGCTCTTACAGATGAGAAGAGGGCCCAAAAGACCAGAAGCAATGTCTCGAGGAATGTCCACTGCACTGTGGTACATCCTGGTCAGACATCTGGGGTCACTGTCCATTGGTACATTTTCCTCAGACACACTCCATGTATAGGTGTAGGTCTCTCCTGGCTGAATGCCATGTGTCTGATTCCCTTTCAAATAAACAGCAGGTTTGTTTAAATAACTTTTCTTGGTTCCGTCACACTTAAGCTTTTATTTTATGATTTTACACGTAGCCTATCTTCGCCATGGATAAAGAAGTTTATATATTAAAGCTGGATGATACTGGGGGGGAAAAAACAGACGACTATCAAAGGCTGTGATAGTGAAGCTGTTTCGCGTGTGATAACTCGGAGCAACTCAATTCACAGTAAATGATCCGAGCTGTTCTGAGTCACAATTATGTTTAGTTTCATTGTGTTTTAGTTTGGTTTCATATGTTTCCTGATTTCCTGTGGTTTTATTCTGATTAATTGTATCATTTAGCTCCATTGTTTGCTTCTCTGTGTTCCCTGTTTTGTTCAGTTTATCACTGTTATATGGTTGTTGTTTCCTCCTGCGATCATCTAAGATTTCTATTTAGATTTAACAAAGACTCTTTTTGTTATCTACTCCTTTTTTCGTGCTTCACTGAAACAAAAAACGGATCATGAACACAGTGGTGCACTTTCCTCTGAAACAAGCAACGCATATATTTATTGAATTAAATTGCAGCCTTCGCGATTTGACAATCACACAAAGCTGTATGGCTATTTCAATCTTATTTAGATGAATTGTGTAACCCACTCTCAGAAAAAAAAAGTACAAAAGCTGTCACTGGTGCTGTGCCTTTTCAAAAGGTACACTTAAAGGGTGCATATTGGTATCTTAAGGGTATTTATTACCACCTAAAATGTATAATAGCACCTAAATGTACATATTAGCACCTAAAATGCACATATTAATGCTTAAAACGTACATATTAGCAAATAAAATGGACAAAAGTTTACCTTTTGAAAAGGTACAGCCCCAGTGACAGCTTCCCTACCTTTTTTCTGAGAGTGTAAAGATATCAGAACATCTCCTAATGTTGAATTCTTATTTAAATAGAGGTACATTGATGAATGTGTGGTGCAGATTCACAGATATTAGACGAACCTCCCTCAGGATAACTGGCTCCTTCTGCTGCTTTATCAATGGTCAGTCCATGAGGATAGATACTATACGGACGTGATGCTTTGTTTTTAAAGACAATCTATGGAAACAACATCACAATCATTATGCATCCTGACAAGTAACATTTGAAATATTATTCTGTTTACCTTTCATCACAAAATAGAATAATATAATAATGATGAGGGCTGTGATTATGTGAGAAGCTGTACCTTTATGACATCTCTGATTTGGGCTCTTATCACTGGCCCGAGAATCCCAAGCTCCTTCTTTCTCTGCTTGTCTTCCGCTCTCTCTTTAAATGTGCTGTCTTTATACTGGGTAAACACAGCCTTTTTGTATTTTTTACCTATCCGCAGAGCCCCCTGCTTTAAAAATTTTATCCGGAAATCCCTGAGTGGAATAAATTGAGAAAGAAATATTAGAATGGAGCTCACACAAGATCATGTCCTGTTGATGAACCATGACACACACATACCCATCAATGTTGTCTGGCATATTTGGTGCATAATCCCAAATGATCTCTTCTGCTGCTATATAGTAAGTCCACTCTTGGCTTTCTTGTTTCTGCTGGATAGTAAGTCTTCTTTTTGGTGCTGTGTACTCATCACACGTCCTGATATTTAGATATCCATGCAAGCCAGCTGCAAATATGACATCACATTTACAGTGTATGGCACTGTAAACACTTTTATAAAGTACTGTCGGAATTAATAGTTATTCTACAAAGCTATGAAATAGAGATATGTTAGTGTTTTTAATGAATAATTCGTGTTTTTCTCTGGCAGGTCTTACCTTCCAAGTGCCTGCTAATGTGAGAGGAAATGAGCCAGTGGCCGGGATGGATACCAGTCATACTGGCACTAGTGCCAGTTCCACTAATGATGCCAACAGCTGAGGTTTTGTGCCCATCATGCAGAAGGACTTGCCCATTGAAGTGTACAGAGAAGAGCTCTGGCTCAGAGCTCATTCCCAGCAGGTGCCAGCTGACTTTGGAGTGAGCACAGATGTCCAGATCTGGAGAACGAAAAGAAGTTTTATGCATAAGTAGATTTGCAGAAATTAACATTCTAGGCTATGTGTGAAATATATCAAACCAACCTGGTACAGAGCCATTTGTGTAGCCATTTATAGTGTATTTGACATCCTGTGCCCGGTGAGGGCCCCCGGTGCTGTACCAGCTCTTGCTCTCATCAAACACTCCGAACAACAGCACAGCCTCCTGGTGGAAATGAATCTGTTTTCCAGAGCTGTCTAGGGTGCCTGTGGAACAAGGACATGTTGTTCTAAACAAACAGAGCTGTTTACTGTCAAAATGAGTCTGCATTGGTCTGGAACATTCATAGCCTACAGGATAATAATGTATCATTCAATGTATTACATTATTAACATCATGTTCTAGGAAAAAACGTGCTGTGTGAATGGAACCGGACTGGACAACTAGTTGTCTGTTGTCAGTGCGAGAGAGCCGCTCAGCTGCATAAACTTGCATCTTCCATGTGTCGAGGGTTTTCTTGTGTGGTTATACAGTACTATAACTTGCAGTGATAGAGATAAGAGCTGTGTGCTATCTGAAGGTATAGGATCCCAATACATCCAGTCACTGTTCTCCAATGGGGCTTCATGCTAGTTTGGTGTTCTGCTCTATAAAAGCTGCTGTTGTTGGTTAATGATGATATAGATAAACTCGACTTACGCGTTCACAGACAGTAGGCCTATTCGAGATGCTATACTGTAAGTTGTGCAGTAAATAAAAGCGGTTGTCAGTACTCAAGACTGACTGTGTGAATGTAGCCTGAATGATTCGGTTTCTACAAAAATCACCATTTCACGAGTTCACACTTACAAATAAGTCATATAGAGTAAATACGTATTTGGTGTGCTGTCCAAGGAGAGGGCTCCGGGCTCGGTATTCGACCCGAACCCAGAGTACTCCCCCTGTATTGCTGGTTAAGAAATAACCAGGTGAGTGAGAGGAGAGGGGGTGGTGGAGGGATGCTGAAAAACTGTCGAGGAACATTGGTCAAATGAGTATATAGGTCTCCAACTCAAGCTGATTGGATAGACATGTAATTTTGATTACAGAATTTTGACAGCTGGTGGAATGATGTGATAATTGGATCAATTCTTTGAACATGCTCCTCCCGTGCTGTCCGAGGAAAGGGCTCTGGGCTCGGTATTTGGCCTGAATCTAGAGTACTCCCCCAAAAAGCTGCAAATAAAATGCGGGACAGCTGCCAGAATGATGTTGATGACCCCCCGAAATTTGTGAAATGCAAAGCTTAAAGTATCAGCCGTGGGAAGGGGTGATTTGCTGGAAGGCTTCTTGTAACATAGGACGGGAGTTGGTTGTCTTGAGGTCGGATGGATGTGCCTCTCGGGTGGTAGGATGTGAATTATCTACTGTACTTGATGGGCAGAAGCGGAGAATGGTACAGCTGCTGCAGTGGAAGAGAGTTGGATGGAGAAAAGGAGCTCCTGCGGGAGTCGAGGAGATGACACTGCTGTTGAGCACCTGCTGGAGCAGAAGAGATAATGGTTCCACGGGAATGGAGCGAGTTGGAAGAAGAAACGGAACTCCAGCGGAAGTGGAGATGACACTCTGTTGTGGAGGTCTGTGTCCAGGAAGATAAATAAATGTCTGCACCTGAGAAGATCTGTGTTCTGATGTTGTTGGCTACTGGGGTTGGTTCCAAGACTGTAGCATTTGGAGGGAAACCCGCTGGGAGACCCATGCTCCCTAAATGGGAGAGAGTTAGAGAGAAGTACACAGTACGTCCACTGGGAGACCCATGCTCGCTGGACGGGAGAATTAGAGATAAGTACATGGTCCATCCAATTCGGAGACCAATGCTCACTTGACTGCAGAGAGAGTTAGAGATACAAGTACACAGTACGTCCAATGGAAGACCCATGCTCGCTGGACGGAAGAAAGTGTAAGTGCTCTACCGGAAAAGTTCTCGCTGCGTTCGCTGTGAGGCCAAATGCTCACTGGACAAAAATAGAGAGACCCCCAGAGGTGGACGACTCAGGGGGTTTTAATCAATGAGGGTTTGGTGGGTTTTTTAAATGTGGAACTGGTTGGTCCTGATATAGCTTTGAGAAGCATCTGAGAACCATCTCCCAAGAGCTTGGATCTTCTGTTGGGAGAGGCCTTTTTGGGCTGCTGAAGTTGCTGCCCCAATACCGAAGAAGTGACCTGAGAAATTCTTGAATTCCTGAAAGTTGTAGAACAGATTTGAGGTATGACTGGAACCAAAAGCGTGTCACATGTTTCTTCTCCGTTGCAGATATGCCAGAATGGACTGGTATGGTTAGATTGGTGATGAGAGGTAAAAAAAAATGTAGATTTAATGACCTGTTTTGGTTTTGTCGGACTTACTTTGCTTAATCAACAACGCATTCTCACCCCAAGGCGTCACCTTTGACCATGCTTCAATATTTGACGTTTTAGGCGCCCTTTAGCGTCACTTACATGATGCGATCCTACGGCGTCATCTAACTGACGCTAAAGGAAAGCGTCAGTTAGAGGACGCGGTTAGGTTTAGGTGTGGGGTGGGGGTAGGGTACACGCGATCCTAGGGCGTCATCTAACTGACGCTAAAGGGCGCCTAAAGCGTCAGATATTGAAGCATGTCCAAATGCTTCCCAAGGCGTCAGTTAGGTGACGCCTTGGGGGTGAGAATGGGCTGTAATCAAATATAGTACTGACAAGTCTGAGATGGTCGAGTGTATTTTTTGGGTCAAATTGGAAGTAATGGCGAGTTCCGAGCATCTAAGAAAACCAAAAAAGGCTAGGATAAACATAGCATAGCAAGTGTGCGGGCGGTATTGAGGGGCTGGTAGCCTGTGTGGAGGACGTGAATACATTTGGTGAGAATGTCTACCTTTTTTGGGTTGTCTGGCGTCGGGAAGGGGCTGGGATCTTTGAATCCCTTTAATCAGGAGAGAGGTTTGTGAATTGTTTATCTCAGAGGAGGGAGTGCTGTATATCAATTTATGGGAAAAAACTGAATGGCGTTCAAGTAACCTTTAATGGACCCGACTTGTAGGCCCTTAACGCTATTAAGGTAGAAAATAAAGGAGGTGATAAAAAAAGAGAAAAATCATGGAACAGACATGGAATGCTTTAAAACGTCTCCAAGCGGTCAGGTAGAATTTGAGGGTTCAGGAAGAAACTGCTTGGAGGATGGTGTCGAGTGATGCGTCGAGGGGGGTTTTATCGAGTGGGTTATGAGAATATCAGTCCTGAATAGCAAGGAACTGGAGTTGGGAATTGGTCCACCTCTGGAGCCAGTGTCCTGGATTTCTGAGAGGATCTGAGCACAGATGCTTTGAGACAAGTTGATTACTAAGCTGGTTGGAATGATGTGATAATTGGATCAATTATTTGAATGTGCTCCTCCCGAACTGTTTATAAAACATAATTTAAAATCCATAATAGGTCTGTAAGGATTCAAGGCAAAATCAAATCTCTGGTTTAACATTTGAAAACAAAGAAATTAAGACATTATTTATGGATTTAAGAAATTGTTGTTTTCCGTAAAATAAAATTATTATTATTATTAAATGCTATTTTTTATTTTACAGTACAATCAAAGTAATAGTATTAGGCCTATTATTAGTAATATTATCACTACGATAAAATGTTCCATTATTTGGTTTCACTGAATAGAGGTTTTTACCTAGTGTACTACAATTGACAGTAAATCCACATTTGCATTTTAAATCTTTTCTTTAAAATATAGCAGCTTTCTGCCCTAATTCTAAAGGCAGCACGTTGTCCCTAGAGTTTCACTTGAGCTTTTCACTTAAATAAAATAAAAAAGAAGTGTATTGCACAAATCTAAATGAATTGTGTCCACAAGTCCCCCATTAAAAAAACAGGCAAACACTTTTAATATGTAACATAAAATACATTTACAGATCACTAATCCTTGTCAAAAAAAAGTTAATTTAATCTAATACCTGTTTTAGATGGGATATTTAGTAAATGTGTTGAGATGTGATTTAGTGGTCAAAAGGAAAAAGATAAAGGGGAGTTTTAACCCATCCCAGCACAAATGTCATTTTGAACATCACATTTTAAATCGAGGATCTTGTTTTTTTTCTCTCTCACATACCTTTCTTGCAGATCAGCATTGTGCCTATTAACCCTGTATTGTAGTCCTTGACAATGTCGTAATGGGAAAGGTATGTGTAGGTGAGGCATGGGGGGTCTGCAGCTGTCGGGGTCACCTCAGATGTCACGTCCCAATAGTATGTGTGCTCTTGGCCAGGGAGAATGATGTCATCCATTTTCTCAAGCAGTGATGTGTTGTCAAAGTATGAAGATCCTAAATGGAAATATTAGTGGTGAAAAAAGGATGCAGCTTCATCATACACAAATGAAACTAATGATGATATAAATGAGTATATAACCATGTATCTTGGTTAACAAATTGTACTTTTAGAAACAAATTGTGATTTTGTATAGGTAAATATTTATTTATGACTCAATGCTTTGGACTTAGGTACAGCCTGTGGTTAATTTGTATCCTATTTCCAAAGAAATCAAACACAGATGTTTGTGTTGCTCAAGGTGTTTACACAGCTAAACGAAGACTACTGAAATAATCTATAATGTCCTTTAAACAACATTCCTCTTGAAATGTATAATCTCTATTATTTCATAGCACCATGTACTAACGTGCTATATATTACAACACTATTGCGCTAATCATAATGTTACCACAAACACACCCTCTGACTGCTTCTCGTAAGCAATGCCGTGTGGGTGAATGCTGCAGGGATGATCAGCCATGTTCTTGAATGTGACAACGATTGTGTCGCCCTCTTGTCCACGTAATGTAGGCCCAAGTAACCCTAGAGCATTCGTTTTGAAAAATCATAATTTCAAACTTAATGTAGTAGAGTAAATGATTTATGCATAAGCATGTATTTTCGAGCATTAATACCTAATAAATGGATTTTAATATTGAAATAAAGTCAATAGGTGTTCGAAAAACAGGTACCTGAAGACAAGGGATGTGTTTTAGGCTGTGTGAATCCCTCATTGTACTCCCTGTATACTACTTTTTTGTATAATGGTCCAGTCCTATAAAACAACAATACAATTTTTTTTATATGAATTACAAAAACAACTAAAATTGGCAAAATGTTAAACCAGTTAAACCATATGCTGGTTGAACATTTTGTCTATTTTGGGTTTTTTGTATTTCATATAAAATGTCTTTGTCACTTGTCCTTGTTTGAATTGCATATAAATTTGATATTAAAAATATTCAGTTTGAATGCTACTTCTTGTCAGATAACAAACTGTCCCAGGACAGATATGTAATTATTTGATACAGTTTTACAACAGAGTTATTATTCCTGAAACACAAGAACCGAACAAGTAAAAGACAAACTATTTATATAACTGCTTAGAAAAATATAAGAATTAATTTGAACCCCAACAAATGATGTTATTTTTCATACCTTTGCTGTCCGGCAGATGTGTAGTCCCAGTTAATATTAACAGCTGCAATGTAATAGCGTCTCTCCACAGCTGTTGCACAATGACACAGGAATGCCAGAAGGGCCAAACCACACAGGGCCCCTGGCCAGGAGTGGCGTTTCATATCTGACAATGAAACTCCAGGTAGAAACGGTCTGTTCCAGAATTCAGGAAATTCTGAACATTCAGAGAAATGACAGTGAGCTTTATATCGCCCACCCCCTTGTTGAACACACACAGATACAGACACATGCACAAACAGACACACAGACACAGACACACACACTTCCACATTCAAGGGCTGACTATCATTATCAAATAACTGAAACTTCTTGTTTTTGTTTAGTCATCATTAGTACCTCTAAGGCTGTTTGAACATGTAAAACTATTTTATTTTTGTAAGCAAATGCTATTTTGAATGGAAAATACAGAGTTTCCTTGAACATATTCATTCTCAGAAATAAAAAGGTACGAAACTGAAAGGTACCAATATGTAGGGTACACTAAGGTACAAATACTTTTAAATTCTGTACCATTTACATGTAGGCCTAAATAAGGTACGAAGATGTACAATTTTGCTTTTTTTCTGAGTGTGTTTGTCAGTGCCATTTGAATGCATGCAGGCATAGATTACACATATGCACAAATATTGAAAATTTTCATAATAACCAACTAACTACTATCTGCACAAAATGAAAAGGTACTTCTACACCGTATGAAATCAGAACTAAATGACCGTGGGCTTCAGCTTCCGTGAAATACCATTGCAACGTTTTTATTTGCCCCAGACAGCAACAATTCCATTATAAGGATTTACTCATAATCCTTTTGATTTCCCTTGCATAGTTTCTTAATTCATTGTTTGTTTACAGTGTTCAAGCTGCATAAATGTATGAGTAAAACGAGTCATGTATCTGAAGAATACTGTCTGGACTTTGTTTAACACTTGCCTCCAACTCTTTGAGCATCACGTCATGTAATAATAACAATAATAAAGGAAAACATTGTTACGAACCAAACTTTATGTGATTTGGCATGACTCACTCATGACATTTCCCTAAGAAGTAGCCTATTGGGTGAAGACATAGGCCTACTTGAAATTTCCTAAAAAAAAACTACCCTTATTAAATTTTCCAGACAGAAGCTGAGAAACACTTAACACAAGTATGGAAAACTACTTTCAATCCTAAA
This sequence comes from Pimephales promelas, assembly GCF_016745375.1. The sequence goes on from NW_024121210.1 coordinate 19,170,446, forward strand.
GTATACTAACAAAAATACACTAAAACTTTAGAAGGTAATTTTTCTGTAGGCTATATTTATCTGTCATTATATCCGACGCTCAAATAAAATAAACATTTTTGCAGATTTAACATTCAGGGATTAAAAACAATACTAAAGTCTTTAATTGTGACTAAGGATGATTTTAATATTCATCAGCTAGCCACGGCTTCGCTGTTGAAGGTCGGAGTAATCTTAGTATAACAAGCAAAGCCCGTTGCCCTGCAACGTCAAATAAAATGATGACGTAGCTTTTGATATGCGCATGCGCAAAGATGCGGAAGTCGTGGGCAGGTTGTTTGGTGGAGTGAGAACATATGGACAGGTAAATAAAGCACCGAATATGAATCCGTTTGAGCTTTATCACGACATTCACATTATAATAGATACATTGCTGTCTTGTAACTGAATGCCGCACTACTTATTATTGCGTTACGAACATCATAACAATCAATATCGAATTGCACAATGTTGGGAATGTGATGATCCACATTATTGTAAATCATATTATTAATGTGCGTTATAATAATTTAGTTTACATGTTATTTAACCTTTTTACATTAAGAATGTCTATTTCTATATTTCCAAGATCACAGCAAGTCATAATCGTCTATAGTTATTATTCATTTTGAAGTTTGATGTTTATAAACAGTGCTGTACTGAAAGACATGTACACAACGTCATTGCCTTCACATAAGACACAATGTTCACGTTCCTCCATTCTGTTTCTGTAAACACTAAACCCAATGCTCCATGATTTAATCGCTGCATGTTTTGATGGCTGACTCATAATTTGTGCTTGTTGAAAATAAAGCTCTAGATACAGAACGCGGCAGGTCTTGACAAATAGGTATATGAGTTGTAAAAGGGTATGGAGAGACCAATCCGATTTATTATTTCATGAAAACGTGTAATTTTTCAGTGTTATGAGTGTGGTTAATATGATTGTCTGATGTTTTCTCAGTGATCCTGTTCATCCTCCTATGACCAGCCTCAGCTCACGTTCTCCATAATGGCCCGGCCCTCTTCCTCCTCCTCCTCCTCCTCTTCTTCATGCCGCCGCTGCTGCCCCTGCTCGCGGCTGTGCTCGAGATCTTCAGCCTACTCTTTGGCCCTGGGTCTGGGTTTTGTCACCTTGGGAACCAGTCGTATCCTATTACTAAAATTCTCAGCCAATGAAGGTAACATGTTACCATGAAGCAACTTGATGTATATTCCTTATCATAATACCAGATAACTTTACTTTTACTTACAATGTAGAGAATTTTAAATGTTATCAAATCTGTCTTTTTCTATATTACAGAAAACAAATATGACTTTCTTCCTGCATCTGTGAATTTAATGGCTGAGGCCATCAAACTAGTATTTTGTTTAGTCATGTCAGTACGGGTGATCATTCAAGGTGAGTCAGATTTGTTGTCCTAAAATTACCATTCTCATTAATATACTAAGCTATACTGTACAGTCTATACTGAATTTTGATGTTTCTCATTATTTCAGCATATGATGGATTTGTTTTGGGGCTAGAACTATTGCTTTTGTTTTCCAGAGGGCCGCTCTTATAAAGATTTGGGATGTTCATCTGGTGCCTCTTTTCTCAGCTACCTGAAGTGGTCTGTTCCTGCATTCCTCTACTTCCTTGACAACCTTATCATCTTCTATGTGATGACCTATCTGCAACCTGTATGTTGGATTATTAAAAATCTTTAGTGATTTATAATATGTTAGTAATGAAATAACTTTTACCTATATAAATAATAATATTTAAAAAATCTTCTGGGATTAGTGTTATTCAATTCATATGAAAATAAAGAAATGTACACATACACTACTGTTCAATAGTTCAGTGAGATTTCTTTAAATGGTTTGGGTAGATGTTTTTTTATTTTTTTTATTTGATTAAAAATACAGTTAAATTAGTAATATTGTGAAATATTATTACAATTAAAAATTTGTATCTTTTACACGCTGAATTACTGTCATTACCAGCCTTCAGTGTGTCACATCATCCTTCAGAAAACATTATAATTTGCTCCTCAAGTAACATTTATTTGGTGTATTATCAATATTGAAGACAGTTATGCTGCTTATTTACACATTCTTCTGTAAACCGTGTTACTTTTTTTAGGAATCTTTGATGAATAAAAACACCATTAATTTATAATATAAATTACATTAACATCATAAATGTCTTTACTGTTACTTCTAATCAGCAATGAATTTAATTATTGATTTTTCCTCATGTTTTAATAGGCTATGGCAGTAATGTTTTCCAACATTGTTATTTTTACAACAGCCCTTCTCTTCCGAGTCGTTCTAAAGTAAGTACTGGCATTTCTAGTTATCTATCCTTGAAATATATCCTTTGCTGACTTTTCATCCTTTGGCCTGCAGGAGGCGCTTGTCTTGGGTGCAGTGGGCATCTGTGACCATTTTGTTTCTGTCCATTGTGTCGTTGACCACTGGCAGTGGTGACCAGCATGCCATCGCCGTACATGGCCTCCACCCAGCCCACATTTCCACCCCTTCCAACAGTTGTCTGAAATACGCCCACCCCGAGCTGAAGGATCAAAACCATAACGAAACGTACTGGACACGTGATCTGTGGGACAGTCAGCTCATCCACAAGCTGAACAGCTTCGGCCTGGGTTACGTCCTACTGCTGCTGCAGTGCTTCATCTCTGCGCTGGCCAACATCTACAACGAGAAGATCCTCAAAGAGGGGGAGCAGCTCGTGGAGAGCATCTTCATCCAGAACAGCAAGCTGTATGTGTTCGGTTTGATCTTCAACAGCCTCACGCTGCTCCTGCACTCTGACTACCGTGAACTGACGGTGCACTGCGGCCTCCTCTACGGCCACAACGTCTTCTCCATCGCCCTGGTCCTCGTCACAGCCACTCTAGGCTTGTCGGTGGCTTTCATTCTCAAGTTCCGTGATAACATGTTCCACGTTCTGACGGGTCAGATCACCACGGTCATCGTCACTGCCCTCTCTCTCTTCCTATTTGACTTTCGCCCATCGATGGATTTCTTCCTGCAGGCGCCTATAGTACTGCTAGCCATCTTTATCTACCACAGCAGCAGACTGAAAGATCCAGAGTACACTCTGCAGCAGGAGAGGCTCAGGGTCATCAATGGAGAAGTGTTTGAGAGGTCAAGAGGGGTAAGGGTCAAATATAGACTTCATTTTAAAACGTTGGTCACTTGCAGCTTAGCTAATCATTTGTTTAACCTTTAAATGGTCTTCATTTCCTGTTTACACTTCTGGGCCTATACGACCCCAACAATTATTTTAGTAATTGTACAAAAAATATACATTTTTAATCATACAAATAATATATGATTTTTTTTTTGTTTACTTCTCATCTATTCATTAATGCTGTGTTTTTGGAGATATAAAGTACTTTTGTATCCATATTCCACACAATTCCTCAACTACACCATTAGCTTGCATATAAAATATATTTTTTTTTTTATGATACATTGCATTTTTGCATTGCAAAAAAAATTCAGATTTATACCGGATTTGTTTGTTTTTTTGCCACATGAAGAAAATATATTTAGTTTTTTTTTCACATTTCCCATTCATTTCAATGTGGGGTCATATTGACCCCGAAGACCAGAAGTGTAAACATTTTTTTTTTTTACATACCATCAGAACAACCGAATCAAGCCCAGTTTTTTGTGTGTGTATAGATAGATAATGTATGAAAAGTCACAAAATCTTATTCCACTGAGATGAAGGGAACCTTTTTTTTATTAAGTAAAGGTTGATTGGGGTAGTATAGACCCCATGACGCGATTGAGGGCTACTTCGACCTGTTCGTTTCCACGTTCATTTTTGACACTGCCAGTTTAAACAAGGGGCTCTTTGTAGAGGAGATCTGGCAAACTAATCTGATTAAGTGCGTAGCAAAGCCTTAATTTAGATTATAGCATTATTTAGATCAAATATATCATGGAGCTGGAAATTCGATTAGTGGCTTGTTGGCACGTCTTATAGAACGCATTGTTCTGAGACGCAGCCGAGTGAAAAAGACCCGTTTTGAAAACTTTCTAATTTGATAGCATTTAAAATAGCTGTGAGACTGCGCAACATTCAAATTAAGACCCCCGTCTATCGCATGTTTACCTAGAAAAAGGACTAAAAAGCAACTCAAAACGCAAAAACGTGTGAACCAGTCCTGCTTGTTTCAACATAGTTTAGTAGGGACTGGTTTACACACATTTGTGTGATGTGTTTGAGGTCTTTTTTTAATATAGACATTTGCTAGACAGAAGTATTTGACTGGTCCTTCACTTCTCACTTGACCGCCATTTATTTTAAAAGCTGTCAGGTTTAAAAAAAAGGTAATCTATAAAAAAAACAAAACAAGTATCTATGGCTTGTTTCTATCTATGTGCCTTCATAATCTTTAATCAGAATAACTTCCCTTCCTATTGCAACATCTCTTCTGTGTATGCAACAAACAAGTTTGCAAAAATGAAGCCCCACCCTACATTCATTCTAGTTCGAGAAGCCAGTATACATCACAATAGGCAAGAAAAGAGTATCGCAACTTCAGGTGCATGCCGACTTTAAATGCAAAATCGTATTCTGTATGAACGACCCCGTTATTTCCTGAACACGCAGTACTGTATGAACCTTTTTCATTGGAAATCACTAAAAGCTGTCAAGTTTTTCTGGATAACAGTGGTCTACTCTAAAAAATGATGTATGTAGTATTTCATGATTGTGTGTCATGTTTTTATTTTAGGATGGGGAAGAGTTGGAGAGGCTTACGAAGGCTAACACCGAGAGCGAATCGGAAGAAGAATCTTTTTAAGTCAGTGTTGAATCTCTCTAATTATCATGTAAATATTCTGGAATCAGCCTGTGTTACTGTATTTATAATGAATGACAAATGTTTCAGTCACGTGGAATGTCTATGAGACTAGGGATCAAAGAGTTGTTTAATACTTTATATAGTCTGTAATACTCTCTTACATATTGTGTGTATAACCATTATGAGCATGCATGTGATATTATTGCTTTCATTTTTATTGGTTGGACTGTTATTTGTTTCTTCATACAGCTGTAGATCATAAGGTGACAGTGCAGGTATTGAAGTAAGAGGAAGGTCATTTTTATAAACATCTCTTATGGAACAATCACATTTCAAAGCATCATGTATAATGTGCCATACTGTTGATGCATGTTGTATTTAATGAAATTTGACCTTTAAAAAAATGTGTGGGTTTTTGGAATAATAAAGTCCACATTTTAATTCTATATGCTCAAATAATTGCTTAATGCTGATATTTTGTGGCAACTGCCAACATATCACTGACCAGCAGAGGGAAATAAAGCAAAGAAAAAAAATACTGGTAGTTTGATATGGTGCTTAAATTGGCTGTATCAGAAGAGTGCCTTTATAAAATAATGGGGGAAAATTCAAGCGTCACATAATATAAGCACATAATTCTCAACTGTGGTGTACATCAGTTCAGCTTATGTAGAGTTTGCATGATGGCCTGCAATGTTAAGAACTTATTAAGACCATATCAGTATATATATTTTTTATTGAAATTAAAGTTTAATAAACGTACAATTTATACGTTTATAAATAAGACAGTGCTCTTTAAAAATAGAGTAACAATACAGTTCAACATGAAAAAGCAGGTTGTGACCTAAAAAAATGATCACTTCGTATAGTGAAGACATTCAATAAATACAAATGTTCCGTCAACGTCTTTTATCTACAAAAGATTATGTCCATAGGGACAGATGTATAGCAGATAATATGCATCTTTAAATATAAATACATCAGCTGTATACGATAATTATAAAACCAGTTCAGAAAGGAAGTTTTCAGTTATTTCTTACCATGACACTGTCTTATGAATGTTATAAACCCTAATATCCATAACCCTGATGATAGCCATCCTGATAGCCGTGGTGGTAACCGTAGCCACCGTACTCATCTTCTGGGCAGCGCATGCCTAGAGACTGCTGGATGGCCATTTCCTGTCTGCGGAGCTGCATGGAGTCGATCAAGTCGTAGATGATGGCCATGGACCACATGGGAGATGGGTACCAGGACTTGACATTTCCATCTTTTCCCACCAGGAGCATGGAGAAGTATTCAGGGCTGATCTGGAAATAGTTTCTAATGTCCCGCACTAGACTGGCAGATATCCCCTCACGCTCCACCGTTGCACTTCCTGAAACAGATACACGTGTCAGTGTCAAAACCGTTGATGGTCAAAATGGTAGGGGATACAGGAAGTTCTGCCATTTGTGCTCCACAAATGACTTTACAATATTTGACAGATTTGAGTTTGATGTGTAATGCAAAACAAGTATAATGTTAAATCTCAATAGTTAAACTACACTACACTAAATGTTTTGGCTCAGCGAGATTTGAGTTGTTTTGTTTTTGAAACAAATCTTTAAAGGGATACTCCACTTTTTTTGGAAATAGGCTCATTTTACAACTCCCCCAGAGTTAAACAGTTGAGTTTTACCGTTTTTGAATCCATTCAGCCGATTTTCTAATATATAGAATAATATCAGAAACCAGACAGTTGCTGGTCTCAGAAACCAGACACCAGAAACAGTCTGGTTACTGATTTTCTTCTAAATATCAGAAAATTGGCTGAATGGATTCGAAAACGGTAAAACCAAGCTGTTTAACTCTGGGGGAGTTGTAAAATGTTATTTCCAAAAAAAAGGGGAGTATCCCTTTAATACTCCCCAAGGAAACATTTATTTGATCAAAAATACAGTAAAGACAGTAATATTGTGAAACATTACAATTTCAAACAACTGTTTTCTATTTCATGATATTTTAAAGTGTAATTTCTGTGATGGCAAAGCTGAATTTTCAGCATCATTACTCTAGTTTTCAGTGTCACATGATCTTTCAGAAATCATTCTGATTTGGTGCTCAAGAAATATTTTTTATCAATGTTGAAAACAGTTACAGTGCTGCTTAGAATTTTTGTGGAAATCGTGATACATTTCTTTCAAGATGGTTTAATTAATATAAAAACAGAATTTATTTTAAATAGAAATATTTTGTAGCATTATAAATGTACTGTCACTTTTGATCAATTTAATGCACCCTTGCCCAATAAATGTATTCATTTCTTGTGAAAAAAAACATACTAAGAAAAAAACAAATATTATATTTTATGGGAAAAATAATGTATAAGGATCACACACACACATTATATAGATAATGTGGTGGGGAGGTCCTTAAAAATGGAGAAATTGTGATTTCTTGGATGTTTAGGAACCTTTTGAAATTATAAAATAAAAAAGATATTCGTCTACCAACTTTCCTTCCATTTATTCATCTTTTTTTCAAAGCTAAATAACACTGACCGTCTCTAAATGAAGAGGCTTATAATATAGTACTAAAAATCTTTGACAAAACATTTTCAAATAGAAACCAGATTTAATTTTATAAAACCAACATGTTTTTTCATCCGATATTGACATTGCTTTCATCTTACATAGAAGACTTGAGTTCCAGCGCTCTAAAAACAGATCTTTAGATCTTAATGTATCAGACAGACTGCGGATGCACAGGGGTCTGGGTGCCATCGAAGGCAAAGTTGTCTGTTTTTTCAACAATGATGGAAAATATGTAAACACCTGAGCCCTCTTTCATTTCTATCCTGCAAAATATAATTCCTGTGGGAACTGTTTGGACATTTCTGAGCCCGGCCAGAGCTGGAGAGGCTGAGTCATGCAGGGAGGCGCCTGAAACCAGAGGCTACTGGCTACTTTTGACAGACAAAAAAGCAGCCAATGTCAACACAACACCACCGCTCTCATTTAATGTGCTGATTAACCCTTAACACCATAGCTGTCAACATTGAACAATGAAAATAAGGGAGATTTCCCGGAATCCATCGGCAAAATAAGGGAATTGTTTTTTACATTATTAAGAGCATAAGAAACAAATGAAAAAAAAAAAAAAAGATATTTTATTCCTATGTTATGCTATGACCTCTGTAGTGGACACAAGGACTCGATTGTTTAAAAAAAATTACATGAAAATATATAGAGGAAAAAATAATGGAAATTTTTGACATATAAACATCGTTTTCTTTTGTTTTTTTCAGTTTTTTTGCCTGGAAACGCTTCCAACAAGCTTGCGTGTCGCGTGAAAAATAGGCATCTCTGGTTCTATTTCTAGCATGCACTCGTTTGGACGTGTAATGCAGGCAGTGTGCAATCTCTAATCTGTTAACATGGGAGCCGAAATAAAAACCAGACAGTAAAATAAAAACGGTCACGCCACGCAGCTGAGACGCACGCAGCTAGTGTGTCTCCGGCCAGCGCGCGCGGCGCTGCATCCGAGTATGAACGACTTCAAGCCGAATATGTCCAAACTTGTACATCTCACACAATCAGAACGTAAAAATACGGGATATTTTACAGGAAAATACTAAAACGGGAAGACAGAGATTAACAGAGATAAAATAATTGAGAAACCCGGAAAAAACGGGAGGGTTGACAGCTATGCCTTAACACACTTACAAAACACCTGGCTTCTGTTGCAGCTACAGGTATGCTTTTCATATTTTATAAGTGACCACAATAAATAAGCATCTGGGTCAGCTGATATTTTAAACCACTGCTACACATGTTTACACACACGTTAATAGTGCTCTTCGCACCACAAAACATATATATATAACATTTTAGGAGCACTCTTAAAAATAAAGATTATAAAAGGAGGTAGAAGATCTATTTTGGGTTCTCCAAATAACCTTTAAGTGAACAGTAGGCTACTTAAAATAACCTTTTTTTTTCTTAGTGTAAAGAACTTTTTACTAATCTCAAGAACCTTTTCCCCCACAATTAATAACCTTCTGTGCAGTGGAAAGGTTCATCATGGGACAAAATATGCCAATAAAGAACCTTTCATTTTAAAGGGATACTCCACTTTTTTTGGAAATAGACTCATTTTACAACTCCCCCAGAGTTAAACAGTCGAGTTTTACCGTTTTCGAATCCATTCAGCCGATTTTCTGATTTTTAGAAGAATATCAGTAACCAGACAGTTTCTGGTCTCATTGACATTGACTTCCATAGTATATATTTTTTTCCTACTATGGAAGTCAACGAGACCAGAAACTGTCTGGTTACTGATATTCTTCTAAAAATCAGAAAATCGGCTGAATGGATTCGAAAACGGTAAAACTCGACTGTTTAACTCTGGGGGAGTGGTAAAATGAGCCTATTTCCAAAAAAGTGGAGTAAAGAGTGTAGACGGTGTGTCAAATCTTTTTTTGTTAGTGTTTTGGCGACAATGGTCTTACCATTGATGGGGTAAAGCTCTAACACTCCTCCCATGTCTATCAGATCTGTCCCCACCAGCTTCAGTATTGATACATGGCGAAGACCTGCAAATCGACCAACACAAAAGGAATTGTAAGGTTAAAGTGCATCAGACTAAAATCTAAACACCCCGCTGAGTCTTCAAATGTTGACATTTAGGCTGTTTAAAGGCATGTCTGTGGCTTACTAATGGAATATGTGGGTGATGTATTAATATAAAGAAATATTTCTCAAGTCATTTATCCTTGAATTGATTGCCAAAGTCAAATCCACTGTGGTAACCGATGTTAGTTTAAATATAAGAGAAAGCTGGTCTTTTTTTCCTCTTTTTTTTCATTCATGTCTTGTCAAACATCATTCTTATTGTTCGAAGATCTTTTCCGGGTCATATTCTGCCACATAATATATATTTTTTACAAAGCTACTTAACTTGTGATGTCACTTTGTAGTCTGATCTTACATGGGTTCCCTATGATATTTTTAATACTTTCTTTTAAAAATAGCACTTTAAAAATTATGAGTAAAATAAGGCATGTTGACATTATTTGAAGACACTTTCACACCACCTAAATTATACATTATTATTTACAGTCGTGTGAAATATGAAGCAGCTGTTTTTATGTAAGTTGCTAACAAGTTGTTAAATTGCTATTATTTACTATTTTATTTACAACTAGGAACATCTCTACTGATTCCCACACTCATTTCATGTGGATTGGGCTTCTTCTGGACTAAGAACATGAGGTTACACCTCACTGTTAGCTGTTCCAGGTGTGGTCACTGGCCTTGGTCAACACTTGGAACTGGCTAATAAACTACCAAACATATATTCTTGTCTACGCAAAGCTATAACACAAAAAAGGGGTACTCAAGTCTCAAGAGCTTGCTGCAATGGTGAATAAATGCTTAGCTAATTACATGAGTTGTATGCTTGTCAAGATTTCTGGGACAAGATACAAAATGGCAAACATTCAACGCTGTTTGTGTCAAGCTTATTTTGTGGGAAACAATTTCTGACTGTCAGTATCGTCGGGAATACACATTGTTTTTGGGAATAATACCAAGAATCCATAACTCAGTGGAGTTTATAAGAACTGGCTTGGTCTGAACTACAGTAACAACGATCTGGTTTCAATCTTCGATGAGTGACAAGAGACAATCAATGTGAGATACTATCTTGGCAAACTTGAGACATGAGAAAGAAACATCTGCAAACCCTGCGGGTAAATAGATCAATTTGTAGTAAGAGTCCCTAAAGAATATCTACCCCTGCAATAATGTGATCTGGTAATTTTATCGAAATTCTCCTTCAATGACATACAGTTCAGTGATTATCATTCTTACCCAGGTTGCACGCCTGACTGGTTAGTGCATAGAGTTGTTGTTGATAGGCCCATTCCTCATCATTTGGTGCAGATATGACAAACAATCTACGTCTCCAGCGGAACCTATGGCATGATAGACCAAAATCATTAGATCAATGCAGGTGTGGATTAATACATAGGGAAATCTAGGGTGTAGCAATGGGCCCACCTGATCTCTGTTCAGCAGTTTTTGCAAATATTTTCTGATCTAGTTCTACATTACTAGTCATTCATATCCAGTGTTACTGGATAGAGATTTTAAAATTACAGGCAATTGATGAGAACACAGCGCACATGCAAAATTTGACGGTTACCAATGCAAGTCTGGAGCACGCGCTTGTCAAGAACAGGTACTGTTACTCTGACCATGCCCAACGCCATTGGATCAAAGCGCTGTCCATCACTGCCTTACTTGCTGCCCATTAATATAAATAAATTTGACAATGCACAGTTGGATCAGAGCCCAGTCAATGCTTTGACAATGTAAAGCCATTTTACTATGCCAATAACGCAACTTGAAACTGAATTTGTCAAATGCTGATTGATTTAAAATGCAGAGATTTTCAAACCGGAGGAGAGACCACAGACCAGATTTCTGTTCATTGAATATGAACACTCAATTATATATTTTGAAATATAGCCCTATTTGCACTTACTTTTGTGTGACTGATCAAGCTATTATATGTAGTCAGTACGAGTAACAAAATGCTTTCTCTGATTTGACTCTATAAATTCATGCAAAAACTGACACTTCAAATAACTTAACAAAAGAAAAAGTAGTCTTTAATAATGTGTAAATATATATCCAAATGAAAAAACCTAAAACAAGTTATGTCTGAAAACAATGTTCCAAGCAACTAGGGAATACACAACCATTTTTAAATATGTATATATAGGCATGCATATACATCTATCTAGTGTTTACACAATGTTAATACAGATAACCTAGAAGTAAATATTTAGTAAAATCCCCTTATATAGCATTTATCAAATAGTATTTATTTTACATTTAGCATTTATTTCAAATAGCATTTATTTCTGTTTTCCCAGGTCCCCCCTGACTGATTCTTGGTCCCCTTTGTGCCACCCCATTAAAAAAAAAAAAAAAAAATCCAGCAGAGATTGAATCACCTCACATTTGAATAGACATTATCAGTTATATTTGAATGAATCACCAATATTTATGATGATTATTATTGATACAACATTTGAGTCATTCGAATGTTATACTATACTTATATTATACATAATACCATTTGTGAGAGATTTACTTGACAGATTAAATGTAGTTATTGAACATTTTAGATTATTTAACAGATCAAAAAGTTAAACCAAACATGTTTGAACAGATTTTATAAAATGATATGTCTGGTGTTGCTGGTTAGCATGTTCTGGTTAACTCTTGGTAGATTTTTGTAACAATACCATCTGGACCATCTGACAAATACATAATTGTTAATATTTTAAGTGTTTTTCCACTTTGTCTGTATAAAAAATATATAAATAGAAATATTGACAAATATGTGTGTGAAATGCTAATGTGGAATGCTAATGAAAATGATGTGTATTCAGTATATAATGACATTATACATATAAGACAGCTTGTGATGGCATAAAAGCACAGATTTCATTCTTTTGGAGATCCCCCTGTGAGCCCTGGCTCCAGCACAGCACAATTTCAATGGAAAAAAGCTTTACCTGGAAAGGAAGTTCTCCAAAGATCTTGGCTTGTCTTCTTTTTTACACGTCACCCCATCACGTTTCTGTTGTTCCATCTCTCTGATGCGTGAGGAAAACGTGTCGATATAGTCAAAAACAGCCTTCATTGCAATTGGAACTTCATAGTATTGCTGGAAATAATAAAAAGAGACATACAACTTAGAGGGTCCTCATAAACATCCTCATAAAGGGTTAGAAACCGAATACCTTAACTAGTAAGGGACTTTTCTCAATAGGCTCTGAGCAGCCAAGAATGCCGGAGCTAAAATGATGTGTCAAATTGACAGAGCTGTGAAGAATTCTTGACATTTTTCTGCAAACCACAACAAATATGCTGGTCAAACAAGAATGCAATGCAAAACTCAACATCCAACATCACATTTCTTCTGTGGAACTTGTATAGACGCCCATTTTTATTATTGTGTTTAAACGGTATTGCTTAATTTTATAATAATGCTATGTATGTATAATTATTTTTTAACAAATTAATATTTATTATTACACTAATTAAACTTAACTTATTATGTAAATGCCTACATTTAATGCAAACGCTACATTGTTTTATTTGTCTTATATTGACCATTACATCAAATACAGCGCATTAAATGAATGAAATTAATAAAATTACTTTGGATGTTAAAACAAAACAAAAAGTAAAATTAATTTACAAGGACCGTGATGATCCGTTTTTATTTGTGGGCAGTTTATGTATAGTCAGTTATGTCAACATTAAGCTCTCACAACTCTATATGCCCAGAATTAAATCAGCATTTGTGGGTGTCTCTGAGAAGTTTTACTCTCTATCCACCTCCTGACTGCACAGTGGCTTCTTTGTTTATTCCAGCTGTCTAGAAACAGAACTCAGCTTTGCGCTGGCACACCTCGCGTACCACTGAAAAGCACTGTGGAAGAAGAGAGATTTAAAGCTTTAAAAATGTACTGTGTGTGCCAAGTTACATGTCTTTTACCTTTGCTTTCATGTCCAAATCTGTGAGGACCATGTAGAAATCGCTGTAGGTCATTCCATACTCTTTCCTCAGCTCCGTGATGAGATTCTGGTTCTCTAAATCCTCCTGTCTCAAACCTTTCATGGGCTTGTCATTCTCTGAAAAGACGCCACACAAAATCCCACAGACTGATCAACCAACCAGAGAGATAAATACAGAAGATTACAGATAGCACAGTCTGCTAGTTTTGTTTTGACTGCAGTTCAAAGAGACATGTGCGTCTTTCATAACATACAGTACGTAGGGCGACCCCTCCGGTGCGGTCAACGCCGGTAGAACTCGGGACACTGAGGCCCTCTGCTACATGAGTAGCCAAATGCTGTTCTGCTGTTTATCTAAACGGAAAATCACCAGACATGCAGTCTTTTAATGAATTGCTGCAGGGCCGCATGGCTGTTCTGCATGTTTATTCTGGGAACATGGCTTCCTTTGCTCTAAAAGAGACAGATAAAAACAGAGCAACTCATGTGAAAGACCCCCTTTAGTCTGTGGAAACTCTGCGGGTGCGTGAGACAGCACGGGAGGATGAGGCCGAACCAAAATATTTGTTTTCCTTTCCACAAAATCCAAAGAATTTCTCACTCTGATTTCTAGTGGACAACAAAACACATGGTTCAAGGCACTCCACTTTCAGCACGGGAGGTGAACTACAATCAAAAACGAATCAAAGCGGAGGGAAAAGGGTATTTCTTCCTATAAACATTGGGTTTTCATTAAATATGCTCTTTATTTATCTCTCAGGGCAAAAATAAATAAGGAGGCTTTAGGCATATTTCCTACTCAATGACGCTACTTGCAATCTTACTATAAATAACTATCATTTTTAAATAATAAAGATAAAACTGCAAAGTTACATCATAGAAATTACAAAAGGAACATGAAAGATTAGGTTTAGCCTCAGCAGTGCTCCTAATTATATGCCTACCATAGCCACAGCAGAGAACCTTTAATTGTGGTTCAAGAACCACTGATCATACAGTCAGTCATGTTTCCTTTCTAGTACCTCTGATGCTGCACTGGAACCACTAACAGTGAGCTGGCAGGCTATAAATGCTCAGAACGTGCCAGACAGATATATGCGATCACAGAGAGCCTTGTGTTCACTATAGAGAGATGTTTATGTGTACCTGCTTTGCTTCTATTTGTCCATCCTGTGGCAGAGAAAGTAACCCCTCACACACAACCATGTGACACAGTCCAGACTGATGAGTATATGGAACAAAAGTCAAAGGAGTGACTCATTCAGAGGCAGTCCAGATGATGATGACTTCATTATTATTTCACAGCATTTTGTCTTAAAGGGTTGGTTCACCCAAAAATGAAAATTAAGTAATTACCATACCATTCGGAACACAAATGAAGATATTTTTGATTAAATTTGAGAGGTGGATCACTGCTACATAGGCTCCCTAAGGGATTGAAACTTGACAGTCCAGAAAGTCAATGAAGAAAATGTTTAAATATTCCAGGTGACTACAGTGGCTCAAGTATAAGTTTATCAAGCGATGAGAATGCTTTTAGTGCGGAAAAAACAAACAAAAATAACTACTTTATTCGACTACTACATTTCTTCCTAGTAGGCCTGAGACGGAAGTTCAAGAGATTTCCACGATGCATACGCGAGAATTGCGATCTTCTTCAACTCTACTTCAGTTCAGTTCATTTCTCGCGCATGCATTTGGGGAAATCTCTTGAACTCTCGTCTAAATTATACTTGAGCCACTGCAGTCACATGGAACATTTAAACATTTTCTTCAATGACTTTCTGGGCCGTCAAGTTTGAATCCCTTAGGAGCCTATGTAGCAGTGATCCACCTCTCAAATTTAATAAAAAATATCTTCATTTGAGTTCCAAAGATGAACGAAGGTCTTACGGGGTTGGTATAGCATAAGGGTGAGTAATTAATGACTTGATTTTCATTTTTGGGTGAACTAACCCTTTAATGCTTGTAGAATCTAATTGTGTGACGTCTGGCGAATTATCAATAACAGTGACAACCAGGGCTGCGCAAAATATGGGATTGAAGAATTGGCTTGATTTTGAACTAGGCTTTTTAAAAACAGTTAAAATTACAACTAAGAATTTCAATTCATTTCAAATCTACTTACACTCAACACTACTGCGTTTTCGTAAAAAAACGGTGAATTAAAACGAATACGATCTCCGTCCACACCAGCGTTTTATCTGCGTATTAGAAATGATCTCCGTCCACATTAAAACGACTGAAAATGTGGATCACGTGACCATTCACCAACACTGGGCATGCGCGTGCCGGTGCAAACAGTGGTTGGCGAATCAGGGAAGGATACGTCACGACTGATAACACCCAATCATAGAGCCGAGTGTCAGCCCCTGCGTCAGCGTTTCTGAAGTCCTACGTTTTGTCTCGTCCACAATAAAACGCCCTCCGGAGATTCAAAACGCAAAACGGAGCTGCAGCGTTTCTAAACTTCTCCATTTTAGGTCTTCGTTTTTTGCGTTTTAGTCTGGACGGGAGGTGCAAACGTAGCAAAAGGTCTCCGTTTTTAAACGATAACGCAGTAGTGTGGACGGGGCCTTACATTCCAATTCAAATTGTGGATGCAATTCTGTATCAAAAACAGGAATCGAATTTGAATTTGAATGGCTTTATCAATTAAATTCTGAATGGCCCAGGTAGAATTCATTTTCAGATAAAACTGTTAAGTAAAATGTCCAATGAATAAATTACAAGAGTAGAGTAATGTATGCTACTTCTACACTCCATAAAAAACGGTCTCGCCTGCCAAGAACTGACTGCTGTTACTGAACTAAAACTCTCCAGTCAGAATATCAGCTACAAAGGAAACAGACATTTTCCCATGTCTTGGATAATGAACAAGAGAGAATAACATGCCATGGCAGACTCTGCTCCCAAACTTCCATTTGATTCATCTAGCAGCATTCCGTGACACATGAACAAGCACCATTCACTCCATTCCCAGACCAGACTTCAAGTTCCTTTGCTGTGAGGTTTTGTGTCATATGAGGTCATAATCTGGAAAAGTGCTTCCCTAACTTACAAGTGAGTGCCAACTGTTGGATAAAAGGCCCATTTTGTTTGCCATACAATTAATAGCTCTAAATCTACAGCATAAGAAAATGGCTTGTGTTTATCATATCCATCTTCGGCCTAATCACTCATAGCTGCATGTCACAACTAGTGAAGCTCTCAAAGAACAGGAAACAGTTTTTTTTTTATGATGGGTGGCCTGAGTTCAGTTTGTCTCAGTGGGAATGGATAGAATGCATTGACTGGAACTTCCATAGCCTGTGCTTAAATGTCCATATGTCAAGCATGACATTGATTCTCAGCAGTTACTGTTTAAGAATGAGGAAAGTAAAACAATAGAAAAAGATAATAGGAAAATGCATGCAGTGATGAAGACCTTCTCCTATCATTTTGTAAGCGTTATGCTAACTGAAATGATGGTTGGTGTTTTGAATAAAATCAAAAGTGGCTTACCAAGTTGATAATGATCTATCTTCATGGTGCTGTTTGTAAGTGTGCCAAAGATGGTGATGATGGAGACCTTTCTGATTGCCATCTCACACACATGTTCCAAGTATTCATCCCTCTGCTGAACATACATGTTGTTCTCCTCTGTTGGAGAGGTGATCAACTGAAGAAAAGAGTGTAAAACAGAAGAACAGTAAATAATATTATAATAAAGAAATCCAGATTTTTGAATCAGATTATACTCACAATTAGTCTCCTTCTGCTTTCAAAATAGTCCAAAAAGGTTGCCAGAGCTCCTTTAGGTGGTGGTGGTCTCTTGGTTGGTTTCTGATACTCTTCTTTCTCGTGGATCTTTGAAACTTTCTTTCCATTTTTCTTACTGCCCTTTCCATCCTTTCCCCTCCTCTCCTCCTTGTCTTTCTTGGACACCTTTTTCTTCTTTTTATCTGTCTTGCCCTTGCCTTTCTTGACGGGCACAATCTCTTCCTCCTTCTCTTCAGGATAGCCGTTGGTGGGCCCACTTACATCATATTTCTCCTCGTAAGCATTGCTAATTTCCTTATCGCCATTCTTTTTCTTCGTAGGCTTAACTTTAGGTGGTTTGTGTTGTGTAGGTATAATGTTGGTATGTCTGTGGTTGTATTCTTTTTTATCAGTGCGGTTTTCCTTGTATTTCGCTGTGTCAGCCTTGGTGTAGACAGGAAGTGTCGTGGATGAGGTTGTCTGGTATCTCTCCCTTCGGTTGTAATAGTAAGGCTCGGCGGTGGTCTTGTGGGTTGGGATCCATTGTGGGGTAGTATGAGCTCTGGTTGTCCTTGGGGTGGTGGTGGCCCGTGTTGTGGTCGCCCGTGTTGTTGTCGTTGTTGTGGTGGTGGATCGAGTTGTAGTTGGGGGACGTGTGGTGGTGGTAGTTCCTTTGGTAGTGGTGGTAGTGGTTGTTGGTCTTGTTGGAGTTGTTGTTGTGGTAGGTCTTCGCTTGGGTTTCCTCTCCTCTCTTCTCTCAGTGCTGGGGACACCCTCGACCACCTGACCCTCCACCCCAGCCCCTTTACACTTCTGCACAAAGCCTTTCTGCCTGACTTTCTCCATTTTGCGCATAGGCGACTGGTCGATAACTTCATACATCGCTTCCAGTCTGACAGGGTAGGGGTAGCGCTCCTCTACCTGAAGCGTCTTCTTAAGAAGAACCATCCCAAACTTTCCTTTCTCTAATTTAAGAATGTTCATGAGCCTGGGAATAAGAGTCGTATCCAACGGCTCTTCCATCACTTTGCCTTCATTAGTAATGCGTCTGATTTTCCCACCCAACTCTCCTTCCTGGTGAAACATGACAATCTGATGCACGTGCCGCTCTGCCAACTCGCAATAAACCTCTGGTTTAAGAAGACTCATCATCAATCTGTAGTAACCATCAGAGTCGTGGGGTGCGGAAATAACCAGCAGGCGATTTTTCCCTGCAAATGATGCCAATAAGTTTGGTGAACCGGCACTGTTTGGCATGCGGGATGCTCTGGCCCTGGCTCCAGGTGTTCCATCATCTTGCTGGATTGGATTCATAGCCCCACCCTGTGCTGGTCTCCTTTGTACCAACATTTTTCTGGATTGGACATTCCTGGTAACGTTTATACCTTCATCTCCCTGCAACTGCTGCCGCTTATCATTGATCCATGAAGAAGTACCTGTTCTAAAAATCTGACCCTGTCGTGATTTGTTTTGTCTTGCTCGTCTTATGGACAGCATTCTGAGTTTTGCTTGTTTATCGGTCGGGCTGCTCTCAGACACGTAAACAGCCCATGTAAACAGACACAAAACACCGAAACCAAGCATGTACCTTCCCCTCATGTTTGAAATCTTCAGATACACTTAAGTCAGTAGAGAGATACAATCCATTAAATGGTCATAAGATCCGATGTATTTTTAAAGAGTTTATAATTCTGATGCTCAGTGCAAAATAGTGCAAATGTTCGTTAAAACCATCTTTAGATACTTAACAAACCAATACAATTTTTTTTCTTTAATAAAGACAAAAGTTATATCGATCTTTGTTTACCTGTAAGTGCGTTAGGAAACATTTGAACATTCAGCGCGAGATATGGCTGATTCAAAGCAAAGGGGGCATTTACTGTTGCCCAGCGCCAAATTTTCTCATCTCATCGTTCCTATATTGAAATACATACAATCCTTTAACCAACTGAAAATAGTTTCCATGAAGTCAAGCTCCGGTCCTTAGTGAGTCTTGAGAAGTTTGATACGCGCCACTTCAACAAAAAGCACGTCGCGAAAAATTAGACGTCAGAAATACTTCGAAAAGTATGGAAAAAGCTCTGTGCGGCTCCTTATCACTGGAAGCTTTCCCAAACATGTCAAAAAGTAACAGCACAGCAGCCTCTGTATCCTCTGACGAGCGCAAGGGAAGGGACTAACCCATGCAGCTGAGGGGTGCCAGTGCGCATAGATTTACTCCTGAGAAAACCGCTATTAGAATGAACCTTAATACTGGCTCTCAAATTAAAAAAAAAAAATATGATGATAACTTTGCTAGTGAACATTACAAAGGTATATTATTTATAAGGGGCCATTTACAGTGTGAGAAATAGGATTTTAGCAAACTAAATAAATGTCTTGTTAATGTTCTAAAGCCATATTATGCAAGTTCTTAACATAAAATTTGGAAAACATTTTTTTTAAAGTTGACTGTATATATTTTCCCTTCCACTATAGTAATGTTAATTAAATCTATTATTTTAAGAAAATGGTGCCCAATGAAGCAAACTAAAGGTGACAATGGCGAGAAGATGCATATGAGTATGCCAATACATGACATTAGTTGGTGAATCTAAAATACTATCATATCATTTTCAAGGTCGTTTATTTTGGATTGATACATATATATATTACATAGGCTACATATATGCACAGATATTCTACAACTGGCAACCCATAGAAAATATCATGAAAAGCATGTAACTGGTAATATATGATAGGGTCATATTTCAGAGTAAAGAATGTAAGTCTCTAGAGGATTGGGATCACATATTTTAGAATATTTCACAATAGCCTAGTTTATTCTTGAGACTAGAGCCGGTTCAGACTGATACAGCACTTTTGTTATCACAACATAATTATTTAAATAAACAATATATAAATATATAAATAAATAATCAAATACTTTGTCAGAGGGCCTAACAGTGAGTGACATAACTTTTTATTAAGTCTTAATTAACATAAGACTTAATGTTTTTTGTTGTTTTTTTATGTATCAAACTAAGGTCAAAATTCTTTAACTAAACAATGTCAACAATGGAGATTGAAATTAAACGAATCTTTTGTTCTTTGAATGAACCAAATGACTCGAAAAAAATATTTTGTAATATTGAATATTAAAAAATATTCATTTTGATGAACGAGTTCGAACAGGAGAGTAACGAACGAAGGCGACCATTTGTGCTTCTAAAACTTAAACTTTTTTTATTTTGGAAATGACTGATCGTTTCGCTGGATAGGGATAAGACCCTTATTCACCGTCTGGTAGTGCTTAAAGCCCTTTGAAGCTGCACTGAAACTGTCATTTGGATCTTGAAACGGTTGGGGTCCTCTATATGGAGAAAAATCATTTAATGTTTTCATCAAAAACCTTAATTTATTTTCGACTGAAGAAAGAAAGACATGGACATCTTGGATGACATGGGGGTGAGTAAATTATCAGCAAAAGTTTTTTTTTTTTTTTTTTTTTTTAAGCGAACTAATCCTTTAAAACATCAGGCCTGTATGATGATTACAGCTGCTGAGGAGAATCCAGGGGGTACATGGTACTGTATTTCTTACCCTTTAAAACGTATTAGAGTATCATCATAATATACCAACAACATGATAAAAAAATACAAATAAAAAAATACCAGTATAATATTGTGTTTTCACAGACCCAATGGCCACCAAAGCACTTTACATATTGCCTCATTTACCCTTCACTCATACCGACAGCCATGCAAGGTGCCATTCAGCTCGTCAGGAGCAGCTGGGGTTAGGTATCTTGTTCATGGACACACAACAGTTGTTACATTACGTCTCTGAACTCAATACACAGATTTCTAAAATATTGCAAAGGTGAAATAATTATCATGAGATCTATATTCTTTTCAACTCATGATTCTTTTATGAGAGGGTTCCATCCATACAGTACAATCTTCTAGAGCAAGGTCTATACAGTGCATTCTATTCTGTTATTTTCTACTCTCCTTTATGTTCACTAAGTCTGCTCCACATCTGACTTTTTTACTGAAGTTTTCTACTTAAATCCACTATTACCCATTGTATGAGCCATATTCACTTTGTATTTGTCAATTTTTGTGCTGTGCCACTAGGGGGCTGTATGTGCTTTGTGGCACAGCTGATCTCGGGTCAGCCCGTGTAAGTCTTTTAATTTGGAGGTAACTCAGACACAGGTGTCGCTGATTGAGAAGCAAACAGTTTTCGACTGTGCCCATGGTCTTGCGCTTGGGGTAAATGATACGGTGTGTTGTATGTTATATTATGAGTTAAGATATTGCCGCTGTATGATATGCAGGAAAATAAATTGCTAGATAATAATAACATTAATGAACGCTCTCCGTCTTTATTTTACGTGTAAGATCACACGCACATGTCTAAACTTAAATCCACGAAATCAGCAACCAGTACTAGACTTTGTTTAGGACTTAGTCAATAGGTCGAAAACTGCTTCGATTTGGATAATCGTTCGTGAGGACGCGGCCGGACCAGCCATAAAGTGGATTTTACTGTGTTCGTTTGGAAATCACGGATGTGAGGAGGGCAAATGTTTGGAGTTGCCGATTGCTGAAAGGAGCTGTACCGGAGCGAGCTGCTGGGTCAACGGATTATCAGCATCTTTACATCGGGACACCATTCATCAAGCCGGCCAACGCTCGATTGGGGTATGTGGTAAACAGCGCTGATATTATGAATGGCCATGGTAATTTGTGTGCACACATTCACGTAAAACCAATGCATTGGTGGTAATTCGCAACCGTCTAAAAATAACTTTACGCGTCTAGACGAGTTGTTGCGCAACACAAAACTATTCTGCGAACTTATTGATTAATAAGCTAAATCGCTTTGTGTTGTCATTATGGCTGAAAAGGAAAAAGGCCAGCTTGGCCCTGAGACTGAAAAACGTGTGGTTAAATTAACACCCAAAGCTTTGTTGGGAAAAAATAAGCACTTTAGAAAAGGAAAGAAAGTGTAAATTTAGCAAATTGTCAATTGCAAAAGAATCTATTACTAAATTGATGGGTGATAAAAGGCATGTCAGTGAGGTTGAACATGAATTTAACATGTACAATAAGTTGTGTGATGAAATTCAGCATGTACATACATCTTTATTGGGTTTATTGCCTGCTGATGAAGCAAAAAAACATGAAATATGGTATCAAGCGAAAATGTTGAGTTTCAATGAGTTTTTTGTGGGTACAAATCAATGGTTGTATGACACTAAAGCTTGTTCAGTTACTAAAGTGAATGATGATCATGATGATTTGCCGGTTCAAATTGAAACTCAAAATGTTGATGTTGAAAATGGAAATGAGATTGATGCCAGCAATGGAAGAGGAAATGCTGGTGGAAAGGATGAGGAAGATGATCAGATTCAACCTCAAGACAGCATTTCAAATGTGCAGTCAAGGCACCATGGCTCAAGTAGTGGGTCCTCCAGTAGTAGATCCTCCACTTCTTCAGCCAGACTCAGGGCAAGGGCAGAACAGGCTGCACTCTTGGCTCGAGCTGCTGCCTTAAAGGACAAACATGCATTGGAGGAGCAGGAGCTCATCTTAAGGAGAAAGAAGGAGCAACTTGAGATGGACACTGAGATAGCTGCCACTTCTGCTAAGTTAGCAGTGCTACAGGTCGGTAGTAGCACCCATTCAAGGCAATCTGATGGAATAGCGTCCTATATTAGGAAAGGAGCTAGATCTAAGCTCCCACCCACCCCTCTCAATCCACAGGCCTCAGTATTTGTGCCTCCGCACTCACAGCGATATGCATCTCCACCACTACAAAGCAATGCTTTACCTTTAACCAATCCATCTATCTTGCCAAAGCCAACTGTAACTCAAAGCTTTCCATCCACTCTGGATCAACATAAACCCCTGCCAAGCCAAAATCAGACAGCAGGTATCCACAATTTGCTGCAGCAACAGAATGATATAACAGCTCTTCTTGTTAAAATGCAAACTTTACAAATGCTGCCACGCCGAGAAATTCCAATTTATGATGGAGATCCTCTTAGGTTCAACACATTTATAAAGGCGTTTGAACATTGTGTGGAGGCAAAGACCAGCTGTAAAGGTGACTGTTTGTATTATCTTGAGCAATTTACTAGGGGGCAGCCAAGAGATATTGTGCGCAGCTGCCTTCATATGAATGCAGATAGAGGATTCGCTATTGCCAAAAAATTGCTCAAGGAACACTTTGGAAATGAGTTTAAGATAACAGAAGCATACATGGAGAAAGTCATAGGATGGCCAAGTATCAAAGCTGAGGACCCCAACGCGCTCAAAGCATATGGTCTCTTCCTCCGTGAGTGTTCCAACGCTATGGAGGACCTTCGGTATTTAGAGGAACTTAACATGCCAGCAAACATAAAGATTCTGTGTCAAAAGCTTCCATACAGACTCAGAGACAAGTGGAGAGCAAGGGCATGTGAGATACTGGAGAAAACTGGGCGAAGAGCACAATTCCCAGACATTGTGGAGTTCATCGAGCGCCAGGTCAGAATCACTGCAGATCCAGTCTTTGGTGATATACAAGACAATTTACCTGTTATTAGGGGAGCTACAAAAGTAAACAAGTCACAGGTAAAACCTCAGTTGGGAAGAAACAGCTTTGTAACACAGGTGGTCATTGAGGAAGGATACAGCAAACCAGATAGTACCGAGGAAATGGCTCAGAAAAAAGGAACATCCTTTACCAAGACTGATTCTGTTTCCTGTCTGTATTGTGCTGCTGGTAATCATGTTTTGGAACAATGTTTTAAACTGGGGAAAAAGACACACAGGGAGAAACTGGACTATCTAAAAGAGAAAGGTCTGTGTTTCAGTTGCTTGTGCACAGGACACTTGAGTAAAGATTGCGATAGGCGCATTATTTGTAACAAGTGTAACCGAACGCACCCCAGTGTTTTGCATATAGGAGAGATGGAAAGAGTTATTCAAAAGGATCAGAAGGATGGTGAGCAGAAATTTACTGAGGCGTCGAATTCCTCCGACAGCTGCACAACATCCTCCGCTTGTTGTCTTACAGGGGCTGGTCACTGCAATGGAATTCTTCCCATTTTGCCTGTTAAGGTGAAGTGCTCAAAAGGAAACAAGGTTATTGAAACCTATGCTTTTCTGGACCCGGGGAGTACAGGAACTTTTTGCACCAGGCAGCTCATCGACAAGTTGAATGTGGAAGGACGCAAATGCAAAATTCACATTCGCACCTTGGGCCATGATAACGCAGTAGAAAGCTCCATTGTTGACAATCTGGAAATTTCAGGAGTTTCTAGTGAGTGCTTCTATCCACTTTCTAAAGTGTGTACCCAGGAAGAGATACCTATCTCTACAGCCAACATAATTAGTGAAAGGGAGCTGAGAAAATGGCCTTATTTAGACGATGTAAAGATTCCCCATATAAATGCTGAGGTTGACCTATTAATTGGCACAAACGCCTCCAAGTTGATGGAGCCTTGGGAGGTGATTAACAGTCGTGATGGTGAAGGACCCTACGCGATCAGAACCCTACTGGGATGGGTAATAAATGGTCCTTTTCGGGGAAGTAGTGACTGTGGAATTGACCACCCTTTAGTTTATGCCAACAGAATTGCCATTGATAGAATTGAAGAACTGTTAACCAGCCAGTACAACTACGACTTTAATGAGCAAGATTCTGCAGAACAGGAAGAAATGTCAAGGGAAGAGAAGAAGTTTGTGGAGATAATGGAAGGCTCTGCTCAGTTTAAAAATGGACATTACACGTTTCAAATGCCTTTCAAAGGGAAAGATGTTTCAATGCCGAATAACCTCTGTGTTGCCATGCAACGTGTTCGTGGTCTGAAAAGGAGACTTCAAAAAGATGCAGGCTTTCATGAAGAGTATAACAACTTTCTTTCTGATGTTATTAGCAATGGCTATGCTGAAGAAGTGTCGCAGCATCAGTTGGAAACGCCAATGGGGAAGGTGTGGTATATTCCGCACCATGGCGTGTACCATCCACGGAAAAGAAAATTACGAGTGGTGTTTGACTGTGGAGCAGAGTACAAAGGGATTTCGCTCAACAGTCAGCTCTTGCAAGGACCGAACCTAACCAGCTCGTTAGTTGGAGTTCTTATGCGATTTAGACAGGAACAAGTGGCCGTAATGGCGGACATTAAGGCTATGTTCCACCAGGTTAAGGTGGCAGAGGAACATCGGGATTACCTAAGATTCTTATGGTGGCCTCAAGGTAACCTGGAGCAAGATCTTGTAGAGCATCGTATGACTGTCCATTTATTTGGAGCGGTTTCCTCACCCAGTGTTGCCTGCCTTGCTCTTAGAAAAACTGCTGAAGACAATCAGGCTAATTTTCCAACAGAAGTGATTGAAACGATCAACAGAAACTTCTATATGGATGACCTACTGAAGAGTCTGCCCTCTGAAGAGGATGCAGTTACCATGGTTAAAAACCTTATAACCATTTGCGGCAAAGGAGGGTTTACCCTCACTCAGTGGATCAGTAATAGTCGAGAAGTGCTTCAAAGCCTCCCAGATGATCTCAAGTCCACGAACCTGCAAGAGCTTGATCTGGACAGGGATAAGCTGCCGCTGGACAGAGCTTTGGGTTTGCAGTGGTGTATCGAGACGGACACTTTCAAATTCAAGCTGAAAGTCAAGGAGAAGCCGGCAACCAAGCGAGGCATGCTATCCATCATCAGTTCTGTCTACGATCCTTTGGGGTTCTTGGCGCCTATAGTATTCCCGGCCAAGCTGCTGTTGCAGGAGTTATGCAGGATGAAGTATAATTGGGACAATCCAATACCTCCAGCCTTTCAGCAGAAGTGGAACAAATGGCTGACAGATCTTGAGAAGGTGGCATATTTTAAGATCCACAGATGTGTGAAACCTGCTGGATTTGGGACGACTGTCAGCGCCCAATTGCATCACTTTGCTGATGCGAGCGAGAACGGCTATGGTACAGCTACTTACCTGAGGATGCAGAACATGGAAAAGAGAGTTCATGTTACTTTCTTATTTGGTAAAGCCCGAGTGGCCCCACTGAAGACTGTGACCATTCCCCGTTTAGAGCTCACTGCTGCTGTTGTAGCAGTACGAGTGGACAAGATGCTTCGATCGGAGCTCCAGTTTCCACTAAAGAAGACTTGCTTTTGGACTGACAGCACATCAGTTCTTAAGTACATAAAGAATGAGGACCGAAGATTTCAAACCTTTGTAGCTAACAGGGTAACCACCATCAGGCTCAACTCGGAAATTAAGCAGTGGAGATATGTTCCCACATCTTTGAACCCTGCTGATGATGCTTCACGTGGATTAAAGGCAGAAGATCTTGTGAAGCAAAGATGGATAGAAGGCCCAAAATTCCTATGGGAACCTGAAGAAATGTGGCCAACATTTCCTGTGGATACAAGTGTCACTGCTGATGACCCAGAAGTAAAGAACAGTCTGACAGTCAATGCGATACTTGTTGACACCAATCCCACATCGCAATTGATGACCCATTTCTCTGATTGGCAAAGATTGAAATTTGCAGTTGCGTGGCTCATTAGGTTGAAAGGAACTCTGCTTAAATTAAAAGAAAAGAGGAAAGAGTTGGAGCGTGCAAATACCAGTGCTATTGGAACAGCAAGTTTGGATGTGCAAAAGGAGATGCAAGCTTTCTCAACATCGCTTGGGAATCAGAAGGTAACCCTGGAAGATCTCTTGGAGGCTGAGACCTCCATAATTACTTTTTGCCAGCGAGAGAGATTCCCCACAGAATTTGCTGCACTAATTTCTGGAAAGCCACAAGTGCCGAGAAGTAGCAGCCTTCTCAAATTGGATCCGGTTCTTGAAGGAGGACTTCTACGAGTTGGGGGACGGCTGAAAAGGGCAGCAATCCCTGAGGACATTAAACACCCTCTCATCTTGTCCAAGGACCAACATATCTCCGATCTTATCCTCCGTCATGTCCATTTACAGCTTGGACATGGAGGTAGAAACCATGTTCTTTCCGCTACAAGGAGAAAATACTGGATTACTAGTGGAACTATTGCAGTGAGGAAGATCATATCACAATGCCTCATTTGCAAGCTCCATGGTGGAAAACCTGGTGAGCAAAAAATGGCAGACCTCCCAGAAGAGAGAGTTGTTCCTGATCTACCGCCGTTTACTAACGTTGGCGTAGATTATTTTGGGCCAGTTGACATAAAAAGAGGGCGTAGCATCATGAAAAGGTATGGAGTAGTATTCACTTGCATGACAAGCAGGGCTGTGCACCTGGAAGTGGCCTATTCCCTTGACACAGACTCGTGCATCAACGCATTGCGACGGTTCATCTGTCGAAGAGGACAAGTTGCACACTTAAGATCTGACAATGGTACCAACTTTGTGGGTGCAGAAAGGGAGTTGCGAGAAGCCTTAGCCTCTTTGAATCATGACCGCATTGGAAGAGCCATGTCTAAAAAGGGAATTAAGTGGAGCTTTAACCCTCCAACTGGGTCACATCATGGTGGCACATGGGAGCGCTTGATACGGATGATTAGGAAGATCTTGTGCTCTGTGCTCCGACAGCAAACCTTAGATGATGAAGGGTTCCATACCGTGCTCTGTGAGGCTGAATCTATACTTAACGATCGCCCCATCACAAGACTGTCAGAGGATCCCAATGATCTAGAGGCGTTGACGCCAAACCATCTGCTACTCCTCAAAGGAAAACCAGTTCTCCCACCAGGATTGTTCAACAAAAGGGATATTTACGCAAGGAGAAGGTGGAAACAAACCCAGTACATTTCGGATCTCTTTTGGAAGAGGTGGATCCGCGAGTACTTACCGCTTTTACAAGAGCGTCAAAAATGGAACCAGGAGAAGAGGAATTTTGTTCCTGGAGATCTGGTCATGGTTGCGGATTCAACAGCACCACGTGGGTCATGGATGCTAGGAAGAGTCCTGGAAACCTTCCCCGATAAGAGAGGTCTGGTACGTGTGGTTCGTTTGAAGACCAAGACAAACATCATTGAACGACCCATTACTAAAATATGCTTGCTAAATGAAGCTAAAGAGTAATTGGTTCACAGTGGGGTATTTATGTATTTTCTGTATTATGGCTCTTTTTGAATTTGGTGTAATTGCTCTGAAAGATGCAATTAGGGGCTGGAGTGTATGAGCCATATTCACTTTGTATTTGTCAATTTTTGTGCTGTGCCACTAGGGGGCTGTATGTGCTTTGTGGCACAGCTGATCTCGGGTCAGCCCGTGTAAGTCTTTTAATTTGGAGGTAACTCAGACACAGGTGTCGCTGATTGAGAAGCAAACAGTTTTCGACTGTGCCCATGGTCTTGCGCTTGGGGTAAATGATACGGTGTGTTGTATGTTATATTATGAGTTAAGATATTGCCGCTGTATGATATGCAGGAAAATAAATTGCTAGATAATAATAACATTAATGAACGCTCTCCGTCTTTATTTTACGTGTAAGATCACACGCACATGTCTAAACTTAAATCCACGAAATCAGCAACCAGTACTAGACTTTGTTTAGGACTTAGTCAGTACACCCATGCTCGCTTCCTGACACACGTGGGTCTTACAGTGCATTAGTTTGTAATAAAAGCCAAAGCCTTTTAAATTATGGGAATCTCAGAAATGTGCAATAATTAGGGCAAAATGGAATCAGCAGACTTTTCATAAATTTTCTTTGCTAATCATTGGCACTGTAATGTAGCATGATATTTGATAACAAACATGCAAGGGGTAGAGGATGTGTAGTTTTTTTTAGAAATCTTTGGAACATTTTGAGTTCTGCGGACAGAAATTGTGTGTGGGCTCTCTACACTATACTTTACCATTCATCTGAGCAGAGCTGAGGCATAAATTTAAAAGAATAAAAATAGACTTTTGCTTTAAAAAGTGGGGAAACATAATATTTACACATGCCTTTTACAACAAGGTAATGAAAAAATGATTTGAGGATTGGAAGCTAAAACTCATCACACATCTAACCCTGATACAAGGAGACACTGGCAATGTTCCCTTAATTTTACAGAGCTGTAATTGAAAATTGACTGTGCCCAAGAGTCCCCTGTTATTAGATTTGATAGATGAAGCGAAAACAGCCTGGATAAAATCCATTAAATTAACCCTCTGAGGCACGGGATTCACTTCAGCATGCAGATCTTTTTTAAATATTTATGACAACATTTTAATATTTTTAATATTATTAATATTATAACAACATTTTTAATATTTTATTGTATTTTTAATTTAATAGGCCATTAAGCACTTTGTCACGTGTGAAATTGCTTTAATGAGACAAACGATTGATTAGGGAAATGGACCAGGTGGGTCTTTTTATGACCCAAAAGTTGGGTCATCCAACTTTTCTTAGTCTAGGTTATATGTAAGGTGTTAGGGATCAGGGGGTGGAGATGGGTAGGATTAGGGGTGGGGTTAGGGATCAGGGGTGGGGTTGGGGATCAGGGGTGGAGATGGGTAGGATTAGGGGTGGGGTTAGGGATCAAGGGGTGGAGATGGGTAAAATATGGATAGGGATCAGGGGTGGAGATGGGTAGGATTAGGGGTGGGGTTAGAGATCAGGGGGTGGAGACGGCGGAGACGGATAGGTTTAGGTATATGTAAGGTGGGAGGAGTTAGATCTGGATCCATCTCCTTCCCCTGGATTTCATGTTTTGCGGTGAGGACCAGCTCATGATTTGTGCTAATATTTTCAACTCTTGTTCCTTTCTGTTTTACACAGATTAAATGAAGGCATCTCAAACATTTGCTGTCCCATCCTGCTTCCAGTTGAAATGACCTCAACAGCCCATAAAAATGAGGTAAAACCCATAATCTCTCCACTATACAGTATTTCCACTATATCTCAGACTTCTGTCAAACACACTGTACAGGAAGAACATGTGTAGTCTGGGGTCCATGTGAAATTAAACCCTTCGGACAAGTCATTAATTTCCTTCTCACTGTTTGTGGACCTGGACCACTTGCAAAAGTGTGCAAATTTGACCTCGCAAACATTACAGCAGAGTGCCATCAGTCTTTGTCAGTGAGCAAGAATAGGTTATATGAAGAGTTCAGATGCAAAAGCCTCTAAATGCCATTTGAAATTTTCTTCTTTAATGATGATTTTTATCAAACTTGTATATTTAAGTTCAGTAATTTCACTTAAATGGCAATGATAATTACCTATTAATTGTTATTTAAGTGAAATTACTGAACTTAAATATACAAGTTTGATAAAAATCATCATTAAAGAAGAAAATTTCAAATGGCATTTAGAGGCTTTTGCATCTGAACTCTTCATATGTCAAATGGACATGTAAAAGTTATGTATTAAAGGGAAAGCTCACCGAACACATTATTTTATTATCGTTGATAAATATAGTTTTTATTAATGTTTTGAATTAGATTTTATTTTAATTTTTTCATTTTATTTTAGTATTTTTGATTTGTGTTTTGTTCTTTTTTTTTATAATACCACCCATATACTGTAGTATTTATTAAGTTTTAGTTTGATTTAATTTGAGTTTTTTTAGCAACATAAAACAAAATAAATGTATTTAGTTTATTTCAGTTAATGTGCATTTTATTTCTTTTTTTTTGTTTTTAATGGTTTCAGTTTTAGTAATAATAACCATGACCAAAACATTTTGTTTTTATTTAGAAAATTCCTCTTGTCATTCCAAACCTGTTTGACTTTCTTCTCTTTTGGGCCTCATTGACTTCTCGTTGGGATATTAAATTATGTCTTAATTGAATGGGATCAGGACACAACACAGCTCTCACTAAAACATGTTGTTAAAATCATTGCAATATCATCTTAAAATATAACCGTGGTTAGGGTCGTAGTCTTAGCAAAGTGATTGATGTTTCTGAAGCTCAGCTGCTTAAGTATATGGTACTATCAATGTTAAAATGATCCCTGGAAACACATTATTTTTGGACTTT
Source organism: Pimephales promelas (assembly GCF_016745375.1). Next base: position 19,201,553 of record NW_024121210.1, read on the forward strand.
TTGTGTGTTTAATCATGAATCTGCTGCCACAGACATGAGGTAATCAATTTTCAGGCTTCATAGTAAGTTCTCAGTATAGAGTTTATTCATAATAAGATCCAGACCATCTTGAATTTTACCAGATAAAGCACCTGCTTTTTATTATAATAAATAGTTTGTTTTAAACGGACATCTCACAGAGAGCATGTCAAACATCCTAGTTCAAACAAATTAATCTACTTAGTTTATCAAGAACATTTTTAACAATTGTATGTCATTTCAGATGTCATTCGTTATGAGAATGTTTCAACTTACTGGGGGTTTTTATGCTTTCATTTCTTTCTTAATTCATTTGAAAATGTAAACTTACCTCCCTCTCTTAAAAAAAAAAAATGAATTCAAAGACCTCATTATTTGTTGTTTATTTGATGTACCTTGATGTACCAGCCCGCAACATCAAATGTGTCCCTCTGAATTATGTTTGAAGAAGGATAGCCAGATATTTTATATTAAACCTTTAAGGAGCCAGCTTTGACTTCAGTGTTTGAACAAGGCATTCCACAGTCAGGTATTAGAACAACATTCTGTGCTCAGCTCCAGGCAGGACTGACCCACCTCTCCCACTCCTCGCCCCCACACATTCACCTCTCTACCAGTTTCCACTTCCTTTTTGTAACACACACACAGAGAGAGAGAGAGAGAGAGAGAGAGAGAGAGAGAGAGAGAGAGAGAGAGAGAGAGAGAGAGAGAGAGAGAGAGAGAGAGAGAGAGAGAGAGAGAGAGAGAGAGAGAGAGAGAGAGAGAGAGAGAGAGAGAGAGAGAGAGAGAGAGAGAGAGAGAGAGAGAGAGAGAGAGAGAGAGAGAGAGAGAGAGAGAGAGAGAGAGAGAGAGAGAGAGAGAGAGAGAGAGAGAGAGAGAGAGAGAGAGAGAGAGAGAGAGAGAGAGAGAGAGAGAGAGAGAGAGAGAGAGAGAGAGAGAGAGAGAGAGAGAGAGAGAGAGAGAGAGAGAGAGAGAGAGAGAGAGGGAGAGAGAGAGAGAGGAGAGAGAAGGCCATGGTTACTTGTGTACACAGTATAAGGTCCAGTCAGTCAAGAGCAGCGTAATGTTATGTTTAAGACACAGAAGTTATGTATCCCAAAGACTTACTTAAAGGTGCTTTTGCTTGCGTTTAACATTAAACATCAAATTCAATTCAATTAAAATAAAAAAAGGCTGAATCCATCATCATTTTTCTGTCATCATTTACTTCCCCTCATGCTGAAACCTGTATGAGCTTCTTTCTTCTATTGAACACAAAAGAAAATATGTTATATTATGTTGGTAACCTGACGGTTGCCATTGACTTCCATAGTATTTTTTTTTTCCTACTGGAAGTTAATGGCTACCGTCAACTTTCTGGCTACCAACATTCAATAAAATATCTTCTTTTGTGTTCAATAGAAGAAAGAAGCTCATACAGGTTTGGAAATACATGATGACAGAATCCTCATTTATGGGTGAACTATCCCTTTAAAAAAAATCAGCCTCTTGATGACTTTTACTTATGAGTGATGGTTATATGTGTTTGTGATACAAAGCAGAATATTCAGCCAATAGTAATGGAATGCTGTGGCATGTTATTTCTGTACCCACTTCTTCGACACCTTTCTGCAGGCTTGAATACAGATGGAATGCGGTACAGTTTGTACAGTACCATATTTATATCACTTAATTGTCTTTTGAGTGCCCAAAACACTTTGAATGTCACTACCATGTTGTTATTCCTACTTATTTAGTAGATTTTATTCAAAGCAAATATACATAATACAGAATAAGCCATTATGCTGCACTAGTAGTACTCATTATCATCAGTATAGATTTTCACCCTCTTCTTTTCTGTTTCTTTTCATGATAGCACTATAAAAACACATTTACTCTTCAGAGGAATTCCTTTATGAGTAGAAAGCACAGACATGTGTCTTTGACTGTAAAAGCCAGGATGGTCTGTTGTAGTTCTCTAATAAGAACCATCAGTGGTGGTTTAGTCTTGTGGGTTTCCTGTGGACATTTGCTCTCTCTCTCTCTCTCTCTCTCTCTCTCTCTCTCTCTCTCTCTCTCTCTCTCTCTCTCTCTCTCTCTCTCTCTCTCTCTCTGTATCTGTGTGTATCCAGGGCTTTTCACGTTTGTGGTGACACACCCATAAACAAAAGCAGATCTGTTGGGTTACATGACTCTTATTGTGCTGTGACAAAATATCTGACCTTTGTTGTACGTAAATAATTTGTATAAATGTTTGGTTGCAGGAAAAATGATGTTTATGAAGGTGGTCTTCTGAACATCACCACTGGGAGGGAATTTTAAGGGCCAATTAAAAATGTTGTCATTCATTTTAGGCAGTCACATTATATTTATACTCTTGTACTTTTATTAACAAACTAAACAAACTGTTGTTATTGAGGCTGTAGGTTAGCAGTGTTGCGGGTGAGACATCTATTGATTTGTGAGGCAATGAAAAGTTTTCTGTGGGCCACTGTAATTGATTTATTATGGACAAAACCTTGAAGAACATCTGTTCTTTATTTCCTCAGAATCGCAATGAAAGGGAATTGTGTGTGATATCTGGAATACATCTCTGAATGAAGCTCCATATTGAAGACAAACATCATTCAATAAATGGGAAAAAAAGACATTGTAGATGCAATTTACTTTATCAGCTTAATTATCCACTTACCATTTTCCACCTACAGTATTTTTAGAGAAAATTTTTCCAGTTTAGAGAAAAAAAGACCTATAAAGTACTTAAGTGAATGAACAGTGTTTCAGTACAAGTTCAAGGTTTCTCTCCAAGCGCTCAAATACCACATTGCCAGCCCTTTTTTTCCCATTGCCTGCCATTTTCCACAATCATGAGAATAATTGTAGATGATGCTGAGTTTTCTTGCTACCATGCAGTGGTTTATTCCCAACGCTGACCTCACCATACTGAGCATGAAATGTGTCCTTCTGTTATTGTCTTTTTCTTATCAATTACTGATATTCTATTATATTGTACAGAAAGTGTCTGAAAATCTAAGCAGGGGCACTCACTCTCAGAAAAAAAGGTACAAAAGCTGTCACTGGAGCTGTACCTTTTCAAAAGTACCTAAAGTGTGCATATAGGTAGCTGGTACATATTAGCACCTAAAATGTACATAATATCACCTAAAATGTGCATAATAGCACCTAAAATGTGCATAATAGCACCTAAAATGTCCATATTAGCACCTAAATGTCCATATTAGCACCTAAAATGAATATATTATCACCTAAAATGTACATATTATCACCTAAAATGTGCATAATAGCACCTAAAATGTCCATATTAGCACCTAAATGTCCATATTAGCACCTAAAATGTACACATTAGCACCTAAAATGTATATATTAGCACCTAAAATGTACATAATATCACCTAAAATGTACATAATATGACCTAAAATGTCCATAATAGCACCTAAATTTCCATATTAGCACCTAAAATGCACATATTAAGCACCTAAATGTCCATATTAGCACCTAAAATGTACATATATATACATATACACATACACACACACACACACACACACACACACACACACACACACATATATATATATATATATATATAAAATCCCTTAGAATTTGACATGGATAAACACAACAACTAAATCTTCGCTGGCTAAATTTGACTGTTATATGCCAGAGTAAATAAAGCATATGCTATATGTGTTGAATCAACACAGGTCAAATGTGAGACACATTATTTGCTCTTGTGAATTTGGATGGGCTAATGTCCAAAAATCCTTTTTCCAGTACTTTTCCATAACGTCTTCCTGTGGAGTCAGGACATGTTTGATTGGTTCTGCTGCAGATGGAGTGTGTTAAAGTTCACATTTTTTGAAAACCTCTTGACTGCAATTACTGAACATCTTGCTCTGTGATAATTGAATGGTTTGTGAACACTTGAGCGTTTTGTAGGGTGTTCATGCAATTCACATTCGAATGTTACTAAATGTTTTGTCAACACTGGACACTGAAAGCGAAAGTTCCAAATCATTTGTCCTCAAAATTACAGCAGCCGCATGGAGTAGGCTACGTCAGACATAGAATGACATGGGCTATCTGTTTACCTTTATTCAGTGTTTTTTATTTATTTATTTATTTTTTCTCCACAGTGATTTCAGTAGAAGTGCTGACCAACAGAAAGCTGCTTGGTTTGAAAGTGATTACTTTGTGAACTGTGCTTCATACATCGCACCATATAATGACAATATGGACCTTTTTACCAGTGAAATTTCACTAATGTGACCACTAATGAAGCCACTTGCTAAAGTACTCATCGCACTGCGCCACATCCATTTTAGACTGCGTGTTTTTAGGGGTTCAATTGGCTTTTGACATGTCGCATCGTGCCACTCAGATCCGGTGTAAAGACAGGGTGACAGTCTTAACTAATCTGTTTTGCAGCTCATAATTCAACAAAACCCATGCATAGAATTTACATCATTGTTGTTTTACTCCTTTAACAATTTTTGAACAATTCATTTCTAGAACATTTTTCATCCAAAGCCCGTGGTATAAAATAATTTCATGTGTTAAGCTAATTCGTAAAGCTCACTTTTTATCTGTATAGACATTAATTGGCACCTTTGAAGAGCTTGATCAAACCTTGCACGGATGCATTATGAAAGGATGACCGAGGCTAATTGATCTAACAGACCTCTTCAATGGAAACTTTATAAGGTCAACTCACTGCAGTGACAAAAAGGGAACTGAATCATCCAACGAGAACATTCTTTCCAATAACTAAAAACTGAAGCAAGGAAAAGGCTGTGTGATTCATTTAGACCATCACACGTTTCTTTGTGAATCAGGGAAGGTATGAGAATTTCCGCTTTAAATGATAGAGGGCTCTTTCACCCAAATAAAAGTTGTGTTTTGGTTGAGGTTTCTACAAAGAGAGGAATGTGGGGGGAATGATTAGGTGTTTTTAGCAAGAGAGGGACATTTTGTCACATGTAAATTAATGAGGCCCTCGGGTAAATAATAATAAATTGAAGAATGCAGGAAGACATAAAAATAAGTTACAACCAATTCCATGCCCAGGTGTCAGAAACCACTAATGTTCCCTTAAGTGTGCTTCAGGAGTCCACTGTCTGCTGGAGTAAAATGTACAGGCAAACCATTTCTCACATACAGAAACAGCCAGCTGAGTATGCATTTGTGCTCTTTTTGGCATGGATAAAATGAAATAATGTTAACTTCAGTAAATGGATCCCATATTAAATAGTACGTTTGCCAAAATATGTGCTGATTTTAATTTCGTAGAACTGCATGTCTCACAAAATCAAGTGTGTGCTAACACTTTAGTACCGAGAAGCACCACAGATTTCATTTTCCAAAGAATTTTAAAATATAAAATAAGCTTGTTAATAAATTCCATAAAACAATTAATGAATAAAAAAGAATAATAATACAATTCTAAGATTTATTATAATTATATTTTTATATTATTAATTTTGCACTTTAGTACCGAGAAGCACCACAGATTTCATTTTCCAAAGAATTTTAAAATATAAAATAAGCTTGTTAATAAATTCCAGAGAACAATTAATGAATAAAAAAGAATTATAATAACATTCTAAGATTTATATTTGTATATTATTAATTTTGATAGAAACTGTGAAACTGAAAACATTTGATTAGTTTTGTATTGTAGTTTGCTGTGACCTGGATCATTTAAAGTTAATTAAATTACTTTGTGGTACATTTTACCTTTTCAATTTCACATTTACATTTTTCTATTATATTGATATTTTCAGAAAAAGACTGTATTTTGAAGACATCATGAGCAACATAGGCTATTTAAAAATCCAGTTACTACATTCAAATGGTGATGTGGCTCACTGGTTTGTTAATTGAGGGCTGTTTATTTCAGTTTGTCACACTCACAGAAGCCTAGAAGCCTCACATATGTCCTCTTGTCTCACAGATTAGGCTGGCAGCTCATAAAATATACTTGAAATAGTTGGCACTCTTGAATTGGGTGTTCTGACGCAGAACATCTTTACGCAGAATTTGAAAGCATCTGAAAGTCTGTTTCCTCTGCTAGAGAAATGGGACCAGTGTTGGAAATTGTATTGCATTGATATGCGTTTTACCACAAAACTTTGCATTGAACAAAATCAGAAATGGTTTACACATGGAACTTTTGAATCTCATATCTCTTTAAATTTTACAACATGATGTATTCTAGGCCAGCCTTTCTCAAACTTTTTTCAGTCAGGGCACCTTTCAAAAGTGCATAAAATCTCAAGGCACCCCAGTGTAAAATATAATTTAAAAACACTGCATAACCCAAATGTAAATGCAAATGTCTTGTTTAGTTAGACAGAACAGTAATGAACATAGCATAATATGAACTGTAATAATAATAAAAACTGTATAGTACCTTTAAAAACAAAGGTTATCAAGGTAATTCACAAAATAATTAATCAGAGACACAAATGCCATAAAACCGTAAGAGGTGGACCGCCCAATACAAAAACCCAATAACAAATCCAGACCAGGAGAACTCAAATGAAGTGCAGGATGCAGTTAAAATAAAATATAAAGGGAAAGACATTAATATACATACATACATACATATATATATATATATATATATATATATATATATATATATATATATATATATATATATATATACAATGCAATAAGAAAAAGATACATGCTAAAAAATGCACCAGAGATAAGCAGGAATGTTTTTCCATATAGTGCTTGTTTTTTTTTTTTATCCGTGCCATGCACATGCACACACAGACACACACACACACACACACCCACATACACATACAGCCACACACACAAACAATAATCCACAACGAGAGAGGGAGAACGATCTACATGCGTGCATGCAGCGCGTATACGCGCTTACACAAGCCGGGGGTGGGGGTGACCACAATCGAGACGTGAGCCTGGTGCGACGCACACAGCCGCCCTATCCTGGCAGGGTTGGATGAGAGGTGGTCAGGTGTCTTTTAAGTTTGCGGAATCATCCCTTGGTTTGATAGTTTCATCCCATATATTAGACACAACGGGAGAGGGCATGTTGCATCCCCAGTACCGAGGAAGTAGGCTGAGGCTCCATTTCACAGAAAAACTGTCCGGTTCTTGGGGGGATTTTCTTTTCAAAAAAAAAAAAAAAAAAAAAAAGATCCATGATGCTGTAACTAAAGTGACCTAAATTTACGTTTATTTTTACGTTTCTGTCAGTCTGAGGTGTTGTTGCTATAACGCGTTGCTATGGATTGCGTCACTTCCGTCAAGTTTCGTGTCTTGCGAGATGGATTTTTATGCTTAATTTTATATATTTATCTAAAATGAATTTACAATTTTATTAATACGTTCATATGTTTTAAAAAAAGAATGTAAATATGTAAATTTAAATATATTTATATATGAAATGTCAGTTGTTTATTTATTTATTTATTTATTTTTTTTTAGCCTACGTAATTTTTTGGCGGCACCCCAGACACAGTCAGGGGGCACCCCAGTGTGCCGCGGCACCCACTTTGAGAAAGGCTGTTCTAGGCTCACAGACCAAAACTATTTCGTCTGAACAATAATGGATGATGACTGTGGTAAGCAAATGTTTGACAGGAAAAGTTGTCTATGGCAGATGAGGAAGGTCTGCTGCACAGGGCTGCACCTCTTCATGGATTTTCAAACATTACATCAATAAGATGTGGCGGTAATGCCTCCTACTGGTAGTTTGTGTAAAGCATCACCTTGGTTATTCCCAACTACCCAATTTGGTTAGTTCACCAACATTTTTTATTCTGTCGTGACTCATGATTTACTCACCCTTTTTTTCGTCGTCGGAACACAAATGAATATATTTTAAACTGTTTGGGCCAGTTCTGTAGGCCCTACTCTCCATTGACAGCTATGTAACTACAATTTGACACTTCAACAAGGTTATAATGAGATCATAAAACTAAATATTCATCAATCAGTTATGATCAAGCAAGCTCATCATCATTGCAGTTCGCTTGACCTGAGAGAACCAATACGTTTTTTTTCCTCGTCTATTACGCACGCTTGCTTCTGCAAAAACAAATGAGGTTTGTTCCGAGAATGGGCTGTTTGTTCTCGTGCTTCAAGCTTTTCGGTTGAGCTTCTGTTTATGTTTGCTGATCAATGTTCATATGTGAATAAAATCCTAATGATCTAACCCTTTAAATATTCACCATCATAATGGACGAGGAAGTAGCAAAATGAATCACTAGCGACACCACCTGCTGGATTTAAGTATTACTTCGCGTGTAAAGAAGCAAACAAAACAAACATGATTCGATACTCCAAGACATTGCCTATGGTAAAAAAGGGATAAATTTGGTACTGCATTGAGAGTGGAAATAGGCTTGGACTTGGTGCTGGTAACCCAATGCACAGGACAATGGTCACACCAGAATAAAAATATTTATGATTCTGAGGCCAATTTTTACTGGTAACATAAGACTTTTGACATTACCGGGACCCACAAATGTTCCCCCCATTGCATTATTATACATTATATTCAACATTATAGTAGTTTAATGTAGTACTGACACTAAAACTATGCAAACTTGATTTTTTTTTTTCACACAGTAATTTTAATTTTGGGTCACAAAACACATTGTCACTATTCACGATACATATTGTTGCATTTTATTATTGTAATAGTGTAATTGTGTAGTGTGACACAATATATTGTTATACACCCTAATGTAAACTTGGCTTTGATGATGGGGAACAGGTGCATCCATGGTTATTACTCTTATTTAACATTTAAACATTGCTACAAAGTGCCATTCTGAGAGTTCAAACTGTCATTGTTAATAAGTCATTGGTTTATAACTCGATGTCACTGTTTATCCACTTTTGATGCCCATTTAATTCAAAATTATGTAAGGCAAAAAAAGGAGAGTCACGAACACGCATCACAGAACAGAGCAAGGCGAGCATTTGAGTTTATAAAACTTAAACTTTTTTTTTTTTTTTTTTTTTAAATGAGCGATTGTTGCACTTGATATTGTTCATCTTCTGGAATCGTTTAAAGCCCTTTGAACAATTTGCACTGAAACTGTCTTTCGGACCTTGAACCGTTTGGTTCCCAGTAGTGCATTATGGAGAAAAATGCTGGAATGTTTTCATCAAAAACCTTAATTTCTTTTCCACTGAAGAAAGAATGACATGGAAATCTTGGATAACATGAGGGTGAGTAGATGATCAGAAAGTTTTTTTTTTTTTTTTTTTTTTTTTTTTTTAAAGTGAACCACTAAGATACAGTAAAAGGACAAAAAACATAAGTAAAAATAATTCGAATAATACAATCAAAATCAATTTAAAAGACATATGCTAGCAGGAAAAAATAGCCTACCTGAGCGTATATTCCGTCAATCCAATCCTATGAGCGTCTTCCGTCAATCCAAGTTCACTTGAACTGGAAATAAAAAAAAAATAAAATAAAATAAAAAATGAAATGAAAATGAATGAAAGCGATCCACTCAATAGTGAATAGTTCCAGTCCTGAGAGCTGGAAAACCACTTGTTTGTTTGTTTGTTTTTAATAAATAGGATTTCATTCAATACACTTTAATTCAAATGCAAATATTTAAAAACATCATGCATGAAAAAAAAAAAAAAAAAAAAAAAACGAAAAATACAAACAACAAAGTTATTTTTAATTAGGTAATAATAAATATAAATTAAAGGTAATAAAATAAATTAGGTTTTAATAAAGTTGGAGTTATGCGTGATATTTGATACATTTCTGTATTTCACACCACAACATAATTGAAGAAGTAAAATGGCAAAATGCAAGGTGGCAGAATGCTTTCATTCTTTAAGAACTATTTTTTTTTTGCGTCAAAAACATACAACCTACATTTTGTTTAAAATGAACGTTAATCTACAGTATAGCCTACATTAACGTTTGTATACTGAACTAACAAGCATAGCGCACACTTGCAGTGCCTTCGGTCTGGGTAATATTGCACTGATTCTTGAGAGTCGGGACAAAACATGTCCCACATAGAAAAGTCTAATTTATAGCAAAAATTAAGAAATTCATCATGTATGGCATACTTACAAAGTTAAATCGGAAGGAATTGTATATACCTATCTGATTTTCAGAATAAACTTTTTTATCTTTTTGGGGAAAAGTTGTTTAAATATATGGTCTGTGCTTAGATAGTCCATGTTAAGGCACTTGTCCTCAGCATGAAGTTACAATATTAACCATCCCAAAAATATTGAAAAAAGCTCTACAATTGTGAAAACATATATATCAAATAAAAATAAGGGGTATAAATATAAAAAAACAATGCATGAAGTGAACATCAAACAATATTTTCCATAAAAATCTGCCTATTAAAGTTGCGTCCTCAGCTTCTGTCAACTCCGTCAGATTTTTTCATAAAGCTCTTAAAATCAGGAAATAGCATGGTCAGCTATATCCTTGAGGACCCCTTTTTATCTCCCTGTCCGTGGTGAAAGCAGCAATACCACACATGCTCTGGTATGTTTTACATTTTTTTATATTTTAGACAAACAATGTCAATATTCCTTTGGTCACAGCTGCACAATGTCAATACTGTCTTTCATTTAAGATACTTTTTTTAAAACATAGTGGATTGAATTAAAGCATTTTAGTGAGGTTATTGGGACAGTTAGCAACTGAGGAAAAACTACCCAGCTGCAGTGTTAAATACATGTTTTGGCGGGAAAATACATGCCCTTACGTCAACTCCGTCAGACGTCAACTCCGTCAGGTTCTATGTCTGACGGAGTTGACCTGTAAGCTGACGGAGTTGACAAATCTACCAATAACCTCTTAATGTGTGAATATAATATTATTTGTGAATATAGTGAAGGGTTAAACTGTTATTATAGGGTTTTACTGAGACATAAATGCCCTACAAAGCAAAAAGGCAGTAACTACGCAGAGTGCAGAACTGAGAAAAATGACTTTTGCTAGGGCTTTTTGCAGTTACTGTACAAACGACTACCATTTTTCTCTAAAACGACACACATTTAAGATAAGATGTTTTGTCATAACAAAGGATGCCTTGAATGTCATGAAAATTGTAATAATTAATGGTTTACCAAAACTGCAGTTACTGCCTTTTTGCTTTGTAGGGCTATAATAGCATGCATTACGTTATTTAACCATACACATCTGGCTTGTAGAGAATGGTGAGGCAGTGGTCTGCTTATTATTGTGTAACGTGTAACTTTGCCAGCACATATATACTGTATATATATATATATATATATATATATATATATATATATATAGTGTATCTTTATATGTAGAGACAGAGATAGAGAAATTAGAAGCCAATGTAGGGCTGGGGTAGCCTGACTACGTCAGACTTCCTACTTCCGCTAATTTTATTTCGCGAAAAGAGAAGTAGCAGAGTCTGGTATTACCAGGCTAGGGCTGGGGGCGATTATGACCAAAAAAACATTTATCATGATCTGAATTATCAAAATCTGATTCTATAGTCTTATTCATGTACATTTTCCTTTATTTAAATTTGTATTGTAGGGAAGCATGGCCAGACAGAAATTGTCAGTTGAGGAGCAAAGGCGAAGAAATAGAGAGTACCAATGAAAGAGAAGAGAAAAAATAAACAGTGACCAAGAGAGCAAGCATGCAAGAGAAGGAAAGACAATGGTGAAAGAAGAGAGCTAAAGACAAAAAAGTAAAACAAATAGACGAGATGGGAGACAGGGCAAAGAGGAATTTGAGAAAGTATTGGAGAGAGGCACAGAAAAGGTCCAGGAGCCTCATTTATAAACGTTGCGTACGCACAAAAGAAGGCATACACCGCTCTATAGTTGGTATTTATAAAAAGCAAACTTGACGGTAAAATGTGCGGTCCTTCACGCAAGCTCTGACCCAGGTGTACGCACAAAAACGAGTGAAATGAGAAATGGCGACACCGTCTGCAAAAAACATGTGAAAGTGTGTGTAACTGTAGACGGTTGTGTAAAATAAATGGCAATACTGCCTCTCATAAATAACACGAAGACTTCACAAAGTCACAAGTCTTACAATTAACAGCCTACACGAACACCCGTTTGATTGATCTGCAACAGAAATGCAAATTAACACATATTTCCAAAAAGAAAGTGAAATAAGTTCTGCAATAATATTGGCATATACAATTCATCCTCATAAATAAGATGGTAAACACTGAACAGAACGAAATCATGTACAAAATATTCTCGCCAATAGGCCTATGTCCGTCTAACGGAGCAGATAGCAATTAGATAGTCAGATAGATTGATAATTAGGGAGATATATAGGCCTATAGATCGATAAATAGATAGATGTATTATTTGTCCACTGGGGAAAGTCGTTTTCATTGTAAAAATATCTTCATCAGCTACGGAATCATGGTATTCATGCCTTTAGTTTGTTTTATTTTTGATAAAATAACGTATGATGTATGTCTCAGCCATTCAGAAAGCTGCAAGAAATTACATTTGTGCTGAACTATTTCCCATTTAGATTATAACCGTAGCTTGTCAGATGCAGAATTAAATGGATGGAAATAAAATGCCTCATCACAATGCGTAGGCTATAATGACCCACAGTGGCTGATCTTGAGCTCTTAGAAGATGTGACGATTAAATGGAAGGATTCGGAGTGAACGCATCATCTTCACAACAAAGGGTGTGGAAAAAATATATTATTTATTCAAGAATTCCCTCATTGTGCAGTTTATTTCAGTCAGGACAGTCTTGATTTCGCCCAACTCCTTGGCCACCTCTCTAATTGAATTAATGACTAGACGCTTTTTTGCCTCGACTTTGATGTCCGACCATTTCTTTTTTATTTCGGCCACAGTCCGAGGTTGTGAGGCTACAGCATTTACAACGTCTGCAATCTTTTGCCACTCAAGTGCCCACACTGTGCCCTCCAAACAACATTTTTCTCCTCTTTTCCACCTCGCCAATGATAACTTCTACTTCACATTGAGTGGAGAGAGGTAAATTCCTCTCTGTTTTTAACATGATTTCGCAATTGATGAATATTAACTTGTGGGCGTTTCACGGACTATTTATGGGCAACTATGGGCGTGACATGAAGCCGCAAAAGCTGCGCTACATTTAGAATTGATTGTGATTTATTAAGGGAAAAATGCGTAGGATGTCCGTGCGCACGGTTTTATAAATCCGAATATTTCTGTGCGTACACACGTCCTATGTTTCATCCGTACGCCACTTCTGACGCAAATCCTACGCAAAGTTTTATAAATGAGGCCCCAGTATTGCTGTCAAGGAATGTCCATTTAAGATCACTATAAAGTAGGCAGTGCAGGGCAATCCCACATCCACCCACACCCACACCACTTTAAAGTAAATGGCTACTTACAAAGGAGGAAAGGAAGAGGAGGATGAGAAAAGGGAGAGCAGGAAGTTGTATAGGGGGGTAGATGAAAACAGAAGGGGAGGAGGGCCCCTGGTTTCTGGCTTCTTTTTTTTTTTTTGATATTTGAAGAGTTCAGATGCAAAAGCCTCTAAATGCTATTTGAAATTTTCTTCTAGAATGGTCATTTTTATCAAGTTTGTATATTTAAGTTCAGTAATTTCACTTAAATGACAATTAATAGGTAATCTTCATTGCCATTTAAGTGAAATTACTGAACTTAAATATACAAGCTTGATAAAAATGATCATTTTAGAAGAAAATTTCAAATGGCACTTAGAGGCTTTTGCATCTGAACTCTTCATTTGGAAATGGTATAATTTATAGTTGGAAACTAAGTGTATGTGCAACATGTTTATTATAGTTTGCTTTACAGTAAGTTCAATACTCTAATAACAAGGAGTAGTTTTAGTAGTAGTTTAAAAAGCACATCTGTTCAATAATCACAATGCACATATTTTTTTGTCAACACCGTCAGATCTTCATCAACACCGTCAGATCTTCATCAACAGCGTTGGATGTATGTTTTTGTTAATTTTTTGGGGAAAAAATTTTCTTCCTTCAGTTTATGTTGTTTTTTTAAATAAAGGACCATCTGATCTAAATCTTCTTATGTTTTGTTTATTTAAGAAATTTGTTTTTACACTATTGAAATTAAAATCAAAGTTTAAAAATGCAAATATTTAGAAATCTGAGTTTTCAGAATTGTGTGAAATCACAACTTAAGTTTATATATTGTATTTTTTTACATATCAGTGTAACTATACACTATTACAATATACTTCAGAAGTTTAGATTCTTGTTGGATTGGAAGAATTAAAATTGTATACTTTTTAGTGTGTCTGACGGAGTTGACACAAATCCAGCTCTGAAGGGAAACATGTTTATTTGTTAAAAATATGTTTTTATTTAGAACCTGTTCCTTTACATGTTTAAATAGCTAAGACCTTTCTCTGCAGAAACATACAACTCTATTTGACATAGTGTGTATTTTAAAAAAAAGTTTTTTATAACGTGTTTTGTCCCAACTCTCAAGAATCAGTGATTGTTTAAATGCCTAAGACTGTTTTCATAACTAGCACATGAGTTTGTGGTGATGATTAAGTAAATGCTATGCTTTGAACACCGCACCTATCATCTTTTTAAAGGTCTTCCAAAACCACAAATTGTCTCCTCCTTGTTCAAACTTGCCTGCTCTTACGGTGCTCCGACTCAACATCTTGCTATTTGGGTGAGAGGTTAGACAGAGCAATAGGGTGTAATCTGCTGCATAGATGAGAGCGAAAACATTTGTTACATTCAGATTGATTTAGTCAACACTAATGTACACTTAAACAATAAACCACCAGATGATGGCGATATTGCATACTGAACGGTTTGTTCTGCAAGAAAAGTCACTTGAATGTTTGAGAGCTACTTAGTGGCTGTAAAAAATGGATGGATGGCATGTCTACGTGTGTGGTCAATCTTCAGCCTCATACTTGAGTTTTCAGGAGCCCTTTTTACATTTTTGTATGATTTAGTCATTATACAAAGTGATTTGTGCAAAGACTCTTACCTTTTTACTAATAGTCTAATTACACAACAAACAGTTAATTGTTTTCACGCAGCTGCAGCATCAACAAATTTAAGGTGCCAGATCTCAAACAATATATGTTGCTCCTTCCAGCGTTTAAATACTTTGCACACTGTTACGCCTGACCCCTTCTCACTTAGATAAACATATTTTCATTCTATTGTGTTCATATTTTTCCTCCGGCGCTGCCCACACACCTCCAGTGTGGCGCAGTGCATAACCGGCATGCCTGAATCTTGTTCTCCGCAATGTTCGCACAGATTGTTATTGTGGTGTAAACAGGACATGTCGATTCACATCCCCGGTTATCTCGTTTTTCTCCCAAAACCCGTGCATTCCTTGGCGTTTCCTTTAAAGATGAACATAAGGGTCAAGTAACGGCACTTAGAAACAGGCATAGTGGTGATCTGGGGGAGCTAGAGTGGATCGGTCTGTCTTCCATCAGCCAGATCATTCCCAGGTTCATGTGACTGTAGACTAGTGCACAGCAGCTTGGTTTGTTTTAGGAGGGAATGCCTTTAGCATACATTCAAAATACCACGCAGGCTAACTGTCACCATATCTAGGCTTATTTAAAACAACGATTTGTGTTCGTAACCCCTTCGTTTTTACAGTCGCTCAAAATCGTAAGCCCCCCATGTTTTATAGCCATTGCCCATGCCATCAGTCACAGCGCACTGATAGGCATTGACAAGACGTTTCCAGACTGCTCAAACAAGGGATTACAGAAGGCATTTTAAAAGCTCTCGCAGGATGTCAGAGTTCACTTATGGCTCTTTAAAGAGTCTATAACTGGATAGAAACTGGTCAATTCTGCCCTGCTTGGGAATGCCGGGGAGTGAACCCTCCTGATCCTGCTCTTTAGATGGGAGAGCATCAGATGTGACTTGCAGAAATAAAGCTGAAAAATGTTTTCTTTCTCACTGCAGAGATGAGGATCGTTTTTCCACAAGATATTAGAGATAATGTGTATGTTTATTTATAATACAACAGACATCAGTCAGAATGCCTTTCGGTGAGGCTTGGGAATATAGGTCATGTCTGGAACATGTTTCTGCAATGTTAAACATCTCATTTATCCATGATCTTCCTAGTGTACATCCTTTTCCAATGTGGAAGGTATTAGCACCTGTTAAGTAGACAAGATCAAATGAGCCATTTGACACGAGGCCCTGCATATTTTATAAGAACAAATATTAGAGGAATATTGTTTAATATTGCATATCCAATTATTGGCAGAATAGATTTGTTGCTGCTGCAGAGCAGGTATGGGACTTGCGACTGTCAATATACAAAACACACTGCTATGAGCAAGTAAGACATGCTGCTGCTATACAAAGTAGAGTTACCTGTCGCAGATCTACACAGGTGGAGCTGGGGAAGGTGGAGGGTTTCTTAAAGTGTGCTGCACTGCTATTGCAGCATCTTGAATGTCATGACAGAACTTTGTTTTTTATTTATTTATTACGTTTATATTACTTCCCATTAAAGGTAATCTTTAAAACATTAATAATTCGATACTTTCAACACTGTTAAATGTAATACTTAGAAAATCTCAAAATAATTGTTCATTTTCATTCTATTGTGATCCCTAAATCACTGAAAAATGTTTTATTAATGCATTTAATTTATTAGTACAGATTTTCATGATATGCTTATAACATGGAAATAAATCTAAATCAGCCCTAGATTTAGATATTTTAGTTGTGCTAAAAGTTGTGCTCTTTTTTTTGAGGGTTGCATTACTGTATCATTTTAAAATGGATGACCAGTGTTTTTTTTCCAACACAGTCTCATGAAAGTGCGTATCTATACCATGATTGTCATTTCTCGTGGCATTTATACTCCAAAAATGTTTTTTTGCGTGCATATGCTACGCACTGAAAACCCCCTGGGTAGGTTTAGGGGGAAAGGGGTTGGGGAGTTCGTACTTATTATACGGCAAAAAGTGCGTATCATATGCTCGCGAAAAACGCGTACCATATACACGCAAAAACTAGTTTTGGCATATAAATGACATTCATGCAATAGATACGAACTTTCATGAGATCGGGCTGTTTTTTTCAAAGAAATTTAAGCAGACCAAATAAACTTGAATGCTGTCCATAGATATTAAGAATGTATATCGGATCGGACGTTTCATCATGATACTATTTGACATTGATTCTCTTAATCAGCTATTTGCTGATACCTCAAAAAATGTAGCGATCTGATTGTGGTTTGATTAGATTAAGATCCAGAAACCTTTGATCAATATTACAATATTGTGATAAATACACAACCAGATCCATTTTTAGTAACTCACAAATGTAACCGAAAACATGAAAATTGAATTGAACTCTGAAAATTGCAAATGCTGTATCCCAACAGGGAAATCCGAATCTTTATTGTTAAAAATGAATCGAGGCATTGATCCATATCGATGAATCAATACAACCCAAATAGATCAAGTTGTGCTTGATGATTTTTGGTTTTAGTAAAAATAGTGTAGAATTTAAATATCTGCCAATTATTGGTTATCATTACATAAAAATACAACACAGTCTCATGAAAGTGCGTATATATACCATGATTGTCATTTCTCGTGGAATTTATACGCTTTACGTGCATATACTACGCACTGAAAACCCCCTGGGTAGGTTTAGGGGGGTTTAGTTGGGGAGTTCGAACTTATTATACATCAAAAAGTGCGTATCATATGCACGCGAAAAACTCGTACCATATACACGCAAAAACTAGTTTTGGCGTATAAATGGCACGAGAAATGACATTCGTGCTATAGATACGAACTTTCATGAGATCGGGCTCAATAATTGCCATCTTATAGTGTCAACCAAAATTTTTTGTGAATCGTGACTCTTCCGAATGAATCCCCCTTCCTGGTTTCCCACCCAAGAGCAGAAATGGCTTGTTACAGTGAAAGCAGGTCATCTCCTTAACCTCCACACTTTATCTTGATCAGATTTCCTCTGGCTTGGGGTGGGGTGCTGTCGGGGGGTGGCGGTATGCTGTGGAGCTGTTGAAATTCCAGAGCTGATTTCACATGTTTTACATTGCCCTCATTCTGATCCCTCCTCTGTGACTCATTTTTGGGCCTACACTGTGGTGTCGTACATGGAGCAGGTGATAGACGAACTCTTCCCGGCTGATCAGAGCTCTCCACAGGAAAAACAGGAATGAGGAGTGAAGGAGAGGGATGGCTGGCGGTTGGTCCTGTCTGAGTCGGTTCCCATGTCTTGTTTAGAATTTAATGGGCTGAGACAGTGGGAATCTGACAAGTTTTTGTTTAATTTACGAGAAGATGGGCCTGTTTTTGTAGTTTCTCCCCAGGTCACATACCAAGGATTGTGTGTGTGTGTGAGAAAGAGTGTGTGTGCGTTTTTGCATGCACGGATTGGTCTCCCGTTTCCATTGCTTAGCAATCTTTTCTAAATTAAGTTGTAATTTCATTGGTAAATCCATACTACCCTAGCTATGGTAGAAAAATAGCAATACAAAATTCATCCTCTTTCATGTTTGACTTTCATCAAGTACTCAACAGATCTACTCAAGGGATGCACAGTATATCTGTATTGGTTATTTGCCGACAATAGATTTTTTTTAAAAAATTTTCATATTAGTCAATATCAGATATTTTATTGTACTCATTTTGGGTCATTTGCTAGCCAGCAGAATACCTTGGGATGTTTGTCGTCATTATATGTCATTCATCATATTTTGTCATATGTGGTTCCGCTTTCTTTCGCCTGCAAATTTTCGCAGAGCAATGGTACATGTTACCGTACCTTTATGCTCCATATAGCTGTTTAAAGGTATGCATTGCTGTAACCAATTTCAAAAGTAAAATATTGGCCCATTTTTTGACACGTTCAAGTACAGCTGTATGAATTTCAAGTTGACCGTTCATATGTGTGCTAATACATGCTGCTTGTGCAATTACTGATCCAAACTTACGAGTAGATTTTAGTAGAGCGTCTGAAGCGAGAGAGCTAAAACAATGACAGACAGAAAGAGAACAAGCCAGGAAGATAATTTATCTGCAAGCGGTGTTAAGGTAGTTCTCTCCTCGCCATGGCCCCCAGGTGGTTTGATCTTGCCGCTTTCTCCGGCTAACCTCAACCCGTGGAATGCCACAGTCTCTTCCATGTGTCACCCAGGAATTTCCCATCCTTTAAATGAGAGAATGCAGCACTAATATATAACCAATTACACAAGGAGCATTTCCTGTGTTCCTTTAAGATTTTTTTTTCAAGCTCAAAGTGCCAATCAAGGCTGGAATGCCAGAACATGATTCTTATTTGCTAAGGGTCAGTGCACCATTGCCCCCACATTCTAAAGGGCCATTGTTCCCAAGAGCCGGGAGACTCCATAACCCTCGGCCCCTGTTCTCTTACCCCAGAGCCCCCACATCAAGGGCCCGCACTGTTTACACAGCATCCGCTCACAGAGTGACCTGCTACGTAAAGGATTAAATAAGGTAGGGCCCTCGCTGCAAAGGACAGAGCGATTCAATCACTGCCACTGATAGTTAGGTTAGGCTGAGCACGAGAGTGGGAGAGGGAGAGAAGAGGCGACTTGGGTCTGGAAGCTTTTTGTGCAGCAAACAATGGTGAGATTGCTTCACCGAGACAGAGCTCGCAGTTTTTGTCTGCTTTCAGCTAATCTTAATGTACAACGTTTATGGAGGCCCATTTGATAGTGGAGTGCAGACTTAATTCAGGTGGAATATATTATTAAATATACTACGTTAGCCTGGAGTGTGATGATGTGAGTCGCAATTGAAGTTAACATTGCTTCAAGATTTCACAGTTAGGGGGTGAGGGATGCGAGCCACCTGTATAGAAGGTTAATAATGAACATCTTCAGAGTCAAGCAAAAGGGCACAATGTGCAATCAATGGCTAATTAATGGAAACATGATAATCTAGTAAGTCATTTACTAGAATGAATTAAAGCTAAATCCATCCCATTCCCCTTCACATAGGAACAGCGTTCACTTTTACACAGTTTTTGTTTGAGCAAACAATAACAAACAATTCTTTAAATTTAGTCAATGTTTCGATCATGTCATATTCATTTATTTTAGTTCATGTTTGTTACATTCAATTTGAGTCAACAAGATCAAAATTAAACAAAATATTCAAGCATCCAATATATATTTCCCTAACCCAATGCATGAAACAAAGAACTTGCACGAATGCATAAAGTGGGTCAAAATTAATGAAATGATTCAAATAATTTATGATAAAAAAATGTTTTAATATTTATATATTGTATATGCATTACAAAAGATTACATTACATTTTTTAATGCAGTTGTTCTTATTATAAAGACACTAATCTAATATAGATTGTTTTTTAGTCACTCAACTTTCTATGTAAAAATGATATTTGCAGACAGAGACAGAACATATCACTTAAGATTTGCACCTTTCTAAGCATAACATTTGGGCAGAGTTTACCCGTCTTCCTTTGTTTGGGCCTTCAGCTTTCCTTTCCTGTGGCCTTCATACTAGATATGAAAGCGCATACTGAGAACTTCTTTACGTTAAAAAAGTGTGCATGTGTACAGAATTAATACAGAATGAAAGGTATTATCACGCATGAATGTGTGTTGTATGAGTGTAATCTGAATCAACCTTGTCAGCATTGTCATGTGAGATAGAGTGAGTTATCCTTTCCATTCATCTCTCAAGGTCTGATAGTAAAATGTCCATTGGATGCGAATGGCAGAAGTGGTAACTCATCTTTTTTGCGTTGTTCTGTTCTATGAATACTGTGTATTCAGACATATAGCCTACATACTGCTTTTCACCTACTATATAGTAAGGATGTATCGAGAAAAAAAAAAAAAAAAACACTGTCGTGGGACGTCTTTTGACCATACGTCAACATCCGCCTTTTTAGGGTACCCTTAAACATCGGTCACATGACGATCCCGGGCCGTCATACAACTGACGCTTTGCCTTTAACGTCGGTTAGGTGACGGGATAGGTTTAGGTTTGGGGTAGGGTTAGGATCCGATAACGTCATCTAAACGACGTTTAAGGGTACCCGAAAAAGGCGGATGTTGACGTATGGTCAAAACACGTCCCAAGACGTCATATGACGTCTCGCGATGAGACTGTGCTGGAAATGAATGCAGGACAATTTGACCTCCTTTATGCATGAGGTAGTGATATCAAAAAATAAATATTTTCACTGATTAAATATTTTTTAAAAATCATTTTATGTCTGGTCAATTATCCACTTCATGCATTCTTCTAGGTTAAACATGTAGCTATCGACATAAATTTCACTGCCTGCAACTCTGCCCCTGTCTTATTCGTTCCTTCTCTTTCCAATTCATGCCGTACAAGAGAGTGCAGGACATTTTATTCTGCATATTATTTTCCAAACCTCTATTTATTTCTTCCCTCTGTAAAAGATATTCCTGCTTCAGGTGGATGACAGCATGACGGTGAAAGTCAGCATTGCTGCAAGAGTGTGGCATGAAATGAGAGCTGCTTAATGCTGACCATCTCCCTCAGCTGTGTCTTTAGGAGAAGTGTGTGACATCTCCACACTCGTAGTGAAAGGGAACAGGCAGACGGTGTGTATTGTTAGCATAAAGGGCGTTCTATCTATTCGTCTGTGTCAGGGACATCAGCTGCTGTAGAATAACCCTGCACACATTCAGACTGATTCTGCTTTAATGGGAGTTGATTAGATTTCACTTAGCTTTTATTTCTCTGGTAATAGTAGGATGAATTTGCTTTTGTAAAAATCTATTTATTGTAGACAAACCCTGTAACACAGGAATTAAAAAACACCTAAAAAAATTGGCTGCTGTTGCTGGTTTCCAGTACTTCAAAATCAGTTATTGCCAAATTACATCAGAAATTCATTCACCCCTTATGATTTTCTTAATAAACCATTAATTTTTTTTTTTTTTGGGAAGTAAAATTTTATACAAACAAACTGATATTTCTCTTTTCGTCTCCTGTACAGAATCAGGACAAGTAGGAGTATATGCCCTCCTCCTATTGACCATGGTGGAATGAATTATTAATGAATGAAATGCTATAAAAGATTTTTGCCCAAAGCTGCTGTGTTAGACTGCGTAAATATTTATAAAGTTGTACGGAAGTTGCAAGTACTTCTGATTTAAAAGAAGATTAGAATGCATCATATCTGGATGGTTGCATATTGTGTGGTCACGCGAGTTGAATGAAATATTTTAATGTGGATATGTTGAATATAAAAATCTGCATCTGCAGTCCATGTCTGGGTCTTAATTGGAAACAAACGACATTTTTTGGCCTATTGTCTGTGGTTTAAGTCATAGTGGCATCAATCAGATTAGTTTATTATACAGATGTTGCAATTACAGTTTATTTCTAGCTAAATGGGGCCACATTTTAAATGGATCGAATTTCAGAAATATTTGTATAAAGCAATTGCAGCAGCATTACTAATTAACAAAGCTTTGTATGGCAGATATTATTTGCGTAATCATTTAACATCAAGAACTGAGCATCTGCAGAACTGCTTTCACCGTCTTATTTATCAGGTGGTCTCTAGCCTGCACATGCTCATTCATCTAGAGAACATCAGATCAGTTGCTCCATACGTTCTTGTGTCCACGTTTGCACAAATTTAAGAGATAATGAATGAAAGAACTGATTGAATATTGAGTGCTTCAGCAGTGTGTGAATTCTGAACGCTTTGACCTGTGACTCGCTGCACGAATGCAGAAACCAGACTGAAACAAGGGGGTCAGCACTGTTTGCTCTCTAAACTGCTGTCTTTGCGACCATGGCAGGCATGCCAAGAATTCCACAGATCATTGTGTATGCCGATATGGCTCAAAGGTATGCAGTCACGTTAACAGAAACCTGACCTACCTGACTGATCGAAACTACACCCACGTGTTATTAAGCTCACACAATGCTTGTGTGGGAAACAATGAAACGGTCTTGGAAACTAATTCCTTCCCAGATAAGGGATGGAGATGGACAGCTTTGAATGAAATGTGGTATGTGAAGAGAAATGCCAAGGTCTTCTCTTCATTCTGTGTTCTGCGGTTGCCAGGATATGCTTGGATTTCTTTTATATGTGTGTGTGTGTGTGTGTGTATATATATATATATATATATATATATATATTTATTTTTTAATTTATTTATTTATTTTTTCAGGCACCACTGGCAAAGTGTTGTGTTATTGCAGACAGCTGAGAAGATTCATTCTTAAATTCTTGCTTTTATATTGTACAATAAGTTGCTTTGCCACCTGTCAACATAATTATTTTTAAAAAATGTATTTATTACATCCAAATGCATGCATTCAAATGAATGCACAT
Source organism: Pimephales promelas (assembly GCF_016745375.1). Next base: position 19,224,935 of record NW_024121210.1, read on the forward strand.
TTCACTCTGATGTCTGAACGAAACAGATTTGTTTCCCAGTTCTAGTGGAAGTGCATTCCTAAGGGCTTTTGTGGTTCTTGTTTTATCCTCCCTGCCTGGCCCAACCCAGCTGTGGGAACAGGACTGTGGGGCGTAACTTCATGCCCAGTACTCTCACATACTTAAACATACGCATGCACGCACATATCTGCATGCGGTATGCAGCGTACACTACTTCCTTAGTAGTGTTAAAAAGTGACTTTATAATACACCTGTACACAGAAAATTCCCTGTCTTATGCTGTTTAAAGATGCAAAAAGCCATCACACATCAGTTTGATGGTGCTCAGCCAGCCTTTCGACTGTTAGACAGGAAGCGACGTAAAACCACCAACCAAAGTTTTTGTTTTTATCGTTTATGGACAAGTAAATCCTAAATTGAATAGGCTAAAATACCTCTTTAAATTAAATCAATTGTTAATACAGATAATTATCATATTATGTTCTTATATCTCTTATAAGAATATATTCAAAAAGAATTTCTCATGAATATTGAAATAAATCCTGTAATTTAATTTCTGTAAATTCGTTTCATAACTTAAAACATCATCCTCATTATAAACAAAGCGTTTATTTAATGAAGTTCCTTCTTTTATTGGAAGAAAAAGCTCCAAAAACAGCTTTTATTTTATATATGCTGGATCTATGATGTCACAGAGGCTAATACATTTGCATATGACTGTCTCCAGAGCATGGCTGTCTACACGGGATACGAACGAACCCAGAGCTCTTGAGTCTGTCGACAAGAGGACAAAAGGAAGAGTGAAAGAATTTTCACTTTGATGCATCTAGTTTAAACAACTTGTTTGCCAACAACTGTACAGACTTTCAGAAGGTTCCCAACTTCGGTAACAAATGAGTGCTTTATTTAAATGACATCCCTGATCACTTCCTAGGATTATATGTTTGTTTGGAGCATTTGGATTTGTAAACGGTTTGGATTTGTAAATCCACAGTGTAATGAAGAATTCGCAAAGAAACTTGCTGTCAAGAAACACGCTGTCATATACGCCAATCCAGAGCATCCCAAACATGCTCAATGGGTGTTATGTCCAGTAGGTAAGCTGGCTATGCAAGAACTGGGATGTTTTCAGATTCCAGGAATTGTGTACAGATCCTTGCAACATAGGGCTGTGCGTTATCATGCTGCCATGTACAGTGAAAACAGGAATTCATCCGTGAAGAGAACTCCTCTCTAAAGTGCCAGACGCCATCAAATGTGAGCCCAAGTCGGTTACGACGATGAACTGCAGTCAGGTCAAGACCCCGATGAGCATGCAGTCGAGCTTCCCTGGTTTCTGACAATTTGTGCAGAAATTATTTGGTTATGCAAACCGATTGTTGCAGCTGCTATCCCAGTGGCTGGTCTCAACGATCTTGGAGGTGAAGATGCTGGATGTGGAGGTCCTAGGCTGGTGTGGTTACACGTGGTCTGCGGTTGTGAGGCCAGTATCGGGAAGGATTTTCAGTCAGGATTTAGAACGTACCATTGTACTGAGACAGCTCTCATCAGAGTCACGAATGATTTGCTCTTATTATCCGATCATGTTTGTATCTCTCTATTAGTGTTACTCGATCTTAGTGGTGCATTTGATACCATTGACCACAACATTCTTTTAAATAGACTTGAAAATGATGTTGGCATTAGTGGAATTGCATTAGCATGGTTTAAATCATACTTATCTGACCGTTATCAGTTTGTAGCAGTAAATGAAGAGATGTCTTATCAATCAAAAGTTCAGTATGGTCTACCACAAGGCTCAGTATTATGACCGTTGCTGTTCACTCTGTACATGGTACCCTTAGGAGATATCATTAGGAAGCAGGGTATTAGTTTTCACTGTTATGCTGATGATACTCGGCTCTATATTTCTTCACTCCCTGACAAAACTTACCAATTCACAAAATTAATGGAATGTATTGCTAATACTTCCTAATTCTTACTAAACAGAGATTCTAATTATTGGCCAAAAACATCCTCACATACAGTACTAACCAACCCGGTCTCATCCAACGCATTCTCATCCTTTAACGTCATATAGAACGCTAGTGACAAAACGGCGCTATACTACGCACATGGCACCCGTTATCGTTAATATAACACGTGCTGTGAGGGCTAAGTTTAGGTGTGGGGTAGGGTGTACGTGTCATATTCACGCTAAAGGATTTATAACGTCTTGGGTTCGCGTGTTATATTAACGATAAAGGGAGCCATGTGCGTAGTATAGCGCCGTTTTTGCATATAGCGTTCTATATGACGTTAAAGGATGAGAACGGGCTGTCTCATCCCAAGACGTCATATAACTGACGTTTTGGGACGTCTTTTGACCATATGTCAATATTCGCCTTTTTAGGGCCCCCTTAAACGTCGGTAGATGAGGTTATGGGATCCTAACTCTACCCCAGACCTAAACCTAACCCTAAACCTAACCCGTCACCTAACTGACGTTAAAGGTAAAGCGTCACCCGGGATCGCCATCTACCGACGTTTAAGGGGGCCCTAAAAAGGCGGATATTGACGTATGGTCAAAAGACGTCCCAAGACGTCAGTTATATGACTTTTTGGGATGAGACTGTGTTATACTAACCTAGAACACTGTCTAACACTTGCTCTGTCAAGTCTTCTTCGTCGTTTCGGAACCTGCGTGTGCTCTTTGATACCAATCTTCAATCCTCTTTTCCACAAGATATTGAAGCCAAAAATTATCCTTAATTTTGAATTAATGTAAAACGCATTGCGGCAGCATGCAGACATAGGCAAGGCGGCTCGTGTGCCAACTGGCTATCCTGTGGCAACTGGAGCAGCCTATCGAGAGAGGCCTTTGGAGAGGGCGCTTCGTGCCCACTACGTCACCTCCTGCCAAAGTGGGTATGTGTAGCCTAAATATAGCTTGATGGTCTGATACAATCTGTTTTTTCATTGCCGAAGCGAACCAGAGCGTGTTGCAGGCACGGCAAAGATACGCAGTATTTGTTCCCTCTTCTAGAGAACCGAGGTTACATTAGTAACCAAGTACGTTCTCATACGAGAGGTTCTCTCTTACTGTGTAATATCTTACACTAGGGGAACACAGTATAAAACGCCGTGCGAGCTGGGATCCAACACCAAAGTCCCAAGGGCAGGTGCCCGGGGCTCAAATAGTGCAAAATCACCAGGGACTCACATAGAGTCTGAGAAGAGAGGCTAGAAGCGTCATTCCCAATAAGTTAGCGTCCTAAGGGAGTTAATCACATCAACAGTGTTCCACACAGTCAGGGTGAAATTGTTCGGCCTGAACTGTGTAACAGTATGGGTCTTTTGCCCTTGGAGAAATTTTCTCGATCAGTTAGCGGTGCTCAAGCCGTTGTAGTATTCTGAGCCGAAGCAATGGGGCAGACAATACTGATTTTAGACCAAAAGTAGTTTAGTCTGTAAGGTGGGAACCTCTAGGGCAGGGGTGCCCAATCCTGCTCCTGGCGATCGACTGTCCTGCACAGTTCATCTCAAACCCTAATCAAACACACCTGAAGTAGCCAATTAAGGTCTTTAGGATCACATTCAGGTGTGTTTGATTGGGTTTGGAGATGAACTGTGCAGGACAGTCGATCGCCAGGAGCAGGATTGGGCACCCCTGCTCTAGGGTATAAAACCTTATAAATGTAGATGGGAGGCCCAGCCTGCCGCAATACAGATATCTGGCAAGGAGCCCATTCTCACCCCCAAGGCATCACCTAACTGACACCTTGGGAAGCATTTTGACCATGCTTCAATATCTGACGCTTTAGGCGCCCTTTAGCGTCAGTAAGATGACGCCCTGGGATCGCGTGTAACCCTACCCCCACCCCACACCTAAACCTAACCGCGTCCTCTAACAGACGCTTTCCTTTAGCATCAGTTAGATGACGCCGTAGGATCGCGTCATGTAAGTGATGCTAAAGGACGCCTAAAACGTCAAATATTGATGCATGGTCAAAGGTGACGCCTTGGGGTGAGAATGCGTTGTGGCAAGGTAATCCCGCTAGACTAAGCCCACGACAAGGCCATGCCGCTTGTGGAGTACACTCTAACACCTAAAGGACACTTCAAGCCTTTAGACCTGTATACCAGCACTATGGCATCAACTATCCATTTGGAACTGCATTTTTCCATCTTAAAAATATTGCTAAATTACATAATATAATCTCTATGACAAACGCGGAACTGTTAGATCATGCGTTCCATAGGCTTGATTATTGTAATGCTATTATGGGTGGTTGCCCTGCTGCACGCTTAATAAATAAACTACAGATTGTCCAAAATGCAGCAGCTAGAGTTTTTACCAGAACCAGGAGGTATGACCATATTAGCCCAGTTCAATCAACACTGCATTGGCTCCCTAATAAACATCGTATAAATATAAAAATATTGTTGTTTACTTACAAAGTGCTAAATGGTTTATCTCGCCAGTTGTTGAGTGAGCTCTTAACGCATTATAGTCCATAACGTCTATTGCGATCTCAAAATTCTGGCTCATTGATAATACCTTACCTAGAATATCAAAATCGACTGCTGGCAGTAGATCCTTTTCCTATTTGGCACCAAAACTTCGGAACAGTCTTCCAAACATTGTCCGGGTAGCAGACACTGTCTGTCAGTTAAAAATCTAGACTAAAAACACATCTCTTTGACCTAGCATACACATAACACATTATAGACTTCTATAATTTAATGTTAGGTTGCATAAATGAGGTCAGCCGGAACCGGGAACACTTTCCATAAATTCTGATGTACTTGTTAGGAAGAATGGCGTCTACGCTAATATTAGTCTCTCTGTTTATTCCGAGGTTTCCGAGGTTTACCGCAGTCCGCCGGATCCAGGCCGTATCCGGATCTGATGAAGGACCTTCTGTATTATCATTTTTCAAGGTTTGTACCTTGGAACCTATTTCACGGTTTGCGTTCTCGAGCCACCAGGCACTGTTTTGTGCAAATGAGCGGCCGGATCGCATTAAGGATTTTCTGTTAGAACGGTGTCGTGTTAGCGGCCACTAATGATCGTTGCGACAGAAGTGAATCAATCAAAACTAACTTTATCTAGATAATAACTTTATTCTAGAGCTGCTGTGAAGCCAAAACAATCTCTGTTACTTTAATTTCCTATTATCACTTTAAAGCTGCCTTGAAACAATCTATATTGTTAAAAGCTCTATATAAATGAAGGTGACTTGACTTGACTTGTTTGATTGACTGATTTTTAATAAAAAACATTTTGAGGGCTATTAGAAGTGTGAAAATGTTTCTGTCAGGTTGACGCTTTTCTGCTGCTCCCAAGTAATTTGTCACATGATGCATGCGGCGAGGTGATCGGCCAATCAGAAGTGCCAATTTCAGCCCTTTTTGTGTGCACTGCGGTATGCATCAGATGGCCACCGTGGGTGCTTTGTCTGAGACTAAGTTTGATAGATCCACGTGATTCTTTCTGTCATTTTGTCAAACCCCCGAGCGGGACCTAAACTCAGACCCTGCGACTACGAACAGGCATCAGCCAGTAAAGTCAAACCACTGCATAACCCAGCAGAGTGCTGCATGCAGCTCTCAGCCAGTCCTCATTAACCTGCTGTATTCTCGACTCAGACCTGTGTGGATGACATCCTTTGAGGAGCCAGGAGTGTGTGTGCTTATTAGACAAGCCCACACACTGCCTACTTCAGATCAAGAGCATCTACTTTAGCCACTCTCTCCGTTCCATCGGCTGATTGATGCCTTTAAGATGTCACAGTGTTTCACATAAAGCCCTCGACTTTAGTGATGATGAGTAAGGCCAGGTGAGAGGAGACGAGTACAGGACAGCCATGCTAAGAAGGCCACCGATTTAAAGAAACATTTTTCAAGTAGGCTATAATTTCCGTGTCTGAAAAAAGCATTAGGTTTACTCTTTTCCCTTACATTGTAAAATTTAGGCCTACTGACTGTATGTGTAAGAAAATAGTTCAAATTTGAAAGCGTTCAAATTAAATGAGCCCTTGTGAAAGTGATCTTTTACATACAATGATCTTATCATGTTGGTTTGAACTATGCTTTGAGCTGTTGGCATTTTCTTTGTTTTGGCTCTCTGCTGTGGTTTTTCTAAGGGGTCAATGACATTTTGTGCCCTTTCTAGTTTACAGTCTGATTATGTCACATCAGCTTGTGAAAGCCCACTGATGTCAATGGTGCGGTAACAAAACAGCTCGCTTCTCCGAATTGTTTTAATTGTGTACTGAACATTGTTGCTACGCATCTGTAAAATTATGGGTTTTACAAACAATTTCCCCCCACTTCCACTTCTTTAATAATAAACAGTTGGAGTAATTTAAAAGGCAAAAATGTACCTGTATCATAAAAATTCAAGTCAGTATTACTTTTTGAATGTCGGTTTCAGAAACTTTTGAGACTTCAGTCAAAGAATCCAAAACCAATATAAGAAAGGTGTGAGTGCGTGGGCTGGCTTCTTCAATATTCAAATACCTTTTTTACACATTTATGGCCTTGTAAAGTGTTTCAAAGTGGGCCGACCTGATAAAGCGACCTCCTGACTAGCCAAATAAAAGGGCAGGGGATGGTCTTATCTGAGTTATGTTTTCCTCTGTGCCCTTCGAAACCATTTGATTAGGGGCACATGAAACACTTGCGGCAAAATCGTTTCTCTTTTTCTGACTAAACGTGGCATGGTTTTATCGGTTCGCCTTGATCTGATCAGCTGGGATCCCAGCACCCCTCACACGCAATTGGAGTTGTGACGAGATCACTGTACTGTGCAGAGAATAGCCTAGAAACTCTCCAGTGAGTAGCAAATGTCACATGTTATACAAGTATCCTTTTACCTCAGCTGGTATTTTGAAATAATTCTTGCTGACTTGTAGGCAGGGAATAAAACCACGGCCAACATGGCGGGTGTGATGTTGGCCGTGATATTTTATTTATTATTTCTTTCATTTTGCATCTTCACACATTCTGCTCAGTGTTCAGTTCTAAGCTGTTGTATCACAGATGATGTAATATTATTTTTCTCGTTTTTTTTTTTTTTTTTTGGTAATGAAATTACTTCTGCTAATGGTACGGTACGTTTATGCCTAATGATTGAATGAGTGCAGATAATTTGGAATCCCAAAATTAATTTCATGACTATAATAAGCTGAAACAATCAGGCCTTTTTTCTTCATTTTTTGCTGCTTTTTATCCCTTGTGTTGAAGATATCTGTACTACAGATAACAATGTTCTTTTAATCGTTATCTTATTTTCTTAAATTAGCTCATGAAGGTTTTAGACTCACTCATTGTCTACACACACTCAGTTACAATTGTGAGAATAAAATATTTAGACCCTTTGAAATTCTGTGATGAACTTATTCAAATAAAGTTATTGATTAAAAAAAGTATCTAATCACACATTAACACTACTGCTAGTTCAGGTATGCTTTAGGAATTTATCTAAGCAAATCAGATGTTTATTCTCTTATAATGATCTACTAATTAAATAATTATCCAATCATATACTCTTAAGCATTCGCCGATTTAAATCCAATCGCAAAACACGACTGTTTTTTATTTGAATATATTTATATTATTACAACACCAAATCAGAAAAAGTTTGGAAATTTTGCAAAAATCAAGAATTTGTAATTTGTTAATTCTTTTTGACCTTTTTTTAAACTAGCAAAAGTACAGTACAAAGAAATGTTTTCTAACGTTTTCGCTGACCAAGCTTAAATAATTGTTACTATTATTAAATGTCATCATGTTGTGTTGTTTGGTGCAAGAATTGATGAAAAATGAATATGCTGTCTCTGGAATTTTTATTTCTAGAAAATATTCACATCATTAAAATCGCACCGTAATGTCACTGTTTACATTGTCGTCATCTCGGCGCTGGCTCGGCAGAACTGGGGATCGTATACACAAGTCTTGTACAGGACCATATAGGCATCTAAAGATTTATATGCCCCCAGTTTCTCTTTAGTTTCTCTATAAGGTAGGTGTAGAAGTCAGGCCACTCAACCGAGGTAACGTAACGTTAATCCTGTCAGATTGTCCATGCAATGAGTGAGCTTGTGGGCGGCTACGGGTCGGCCAATCTGGTTCCGTCCGTTAAAGGTAGCTTTTGGAAATAACAATCGCGTTGAGTAAAGAATCCTAACCCTTTTTTTCTAAGAGTGTTTAGTGCAGAGTGTCTAGAAACCACTCAGTTGTAACACGTTCAGAATGAGGCCTGCATTGTCTTGCTTCCCAGGAAAGACGCCATCTTGATGGAAGTTTATGTCTCTGTACAATCCAAATATATGCTGCCATGTCAATAGTACTTTCACAATAATGCAAGTTACCCATACCGTTTGCAATGATGCACCTCAATACCAGGACAGATGTTTGCTTTTGCACCCGTCACTGGTGAAAGTCTGGTTGGTCCCTTTCGTCTTTGGGACTGAGAACTCGATTCCATTTTGTCCCAAAAACAAGCTGAAACATGGATTCATCTGACCACAGCAGACATTTGCACTTTCTTCTTGATCATCTGAGCTTAGGCCCAGATAGAAATCTCCACATAGAACTGATGTAAAGCTTTCTCCCTGCGTAACAGAGACTCTAGTGGCATTTCTTGACACAGCTCTTGATTTCTTGACTGTGTTCAGTGAAAATAGTTATCCAAATTACTCCTGAGCACATGTGGCTTGACAGAGTAGCATGATGGTATCTTGTGCAATGCCATCTGAGGACTCAAAGGTCACGCACATTCAACAGAGGTCTACAGGGAATCCAGAGAAATCTCAGGATTCCCTGAATCTTGCATGGAAGATGATGAAAGGCATAAATGCTTTGCAATCTTGCATTGAGAAATGTGATTTTTTATTTTTTTTATTTTTAATTTTTTGACAGTTCTCTCAAGATATTTGGCACAAAGTGATGAGCCATGACCCATCTTAGCTTGGGAAAGACTGAGAAGCACTTTTACACCCAAACATGATACCCACAACTATTACCAATTCACTTGCTCATTGTGGACTGTGGAGTGTGTTGCAGCCATCAAAATCAAAATTTGTTCATATTTATAAAATACAATTGTGTTGGTCAGTGAAAACATTGGAAAACGTTTCTTTGCACTTTTGTCAGCTAATAAAAGGTAAAATAGAATGAACAAATCTCAGATTCTTGATTTTATTGCATTTAACAAAATGTCTCAACCTTTTCTGATTTGGGGTTGTAATTCAAAGCTTTGCTATCAATGGAATATCCTACCTTATCCCACGACGAATTCGTACGAGTGATTCAAAAAGTGGCTAATTCGTACTAATTCATACGACCTCACTCGTACGAATTTGTACGATTTGTCTAAACCCACGTGACGGTTATGTTTAGGGGCGGGGTCAGGGGTAGGTCATTCGTACGAATTTATACGAATTGGCTAATTCGTAAAATATGTACGATTTAGCAAAATCGTACTAATTCGTACGAGTGAGGTCGTACGAATTGTTACGAATTAGCCACCTCGTAAAATTCGTACGAATTCCCGTGAGATCCATTCCAGTCTTCAGTGTCACATGATCCTACAGAAATCATTCCAATATGCTGATTTGGTCCTCAAGAAACATTTTATCATCGATGCTTAAAAGAGCTTCCCAATGTGTTTGTGGAAACCGTGATGCATTTGATTTCAGGATTCTTTGATGAATAGAAATGTCAAAAGAACAGTATTTATTTGAAATGTCTTTACTGTCAGTTTTGACTAATTGAATGCATCCTTGCTGAATATAAAAAAAATCTTACTTGTATTCTTTGTATTGAGCCAAGATATATGATGTTTACATTGTCAAATGTCTTCTAATTAGGTTAGAGATCAGCAAACTTGAACTTTGATACACAGTGGAGGATGAAACAACTGCATGTGCTTTTGTTTCCGCTCTCCCACATTTGCACTCGTATTGTGAGTGAACGGAGCTCAAAGTCTACTGTGACCGCACCTTAAGACTTCCACTCATTAGTTGGATGCTAGCTGCTTCTCAAGGAAGATGTGCTTATTTTGAGAGTCTGGCATCCTGAAGTGAGTGGAATCACTTTGTTCTGTTACAGCAGTATTTTCACCTACCAGATATGGTTCCAGAGACCACAGTGGTTATTAAACGCAATATTCTGTTAAAAGCCTTTAACTGAGTGCATTGAACTGTGTTCAGCCTTTCAATTAATTATTCGTTGTTTAGCAGTGACCCGCTCATTTTGTGCAAAATATAGCCTGCACCTGCGGTATCATTCTGCAGTTGTATTTAATGATAAAAATTTGTATAATGGTGTGTTTCATGACTTGCCAGCAGAGTTTTCTGTCGTCGTTTCCGTGGTCTGCACACCCAATTTTCTCCCCTCTGCATGTGTTTAGCATGCCATGTCTCAGGAAAAAGCCACCACAACTATGTCATGCAGACATTTATTTTTGCCTTGTAAAACTACCCAAACGTTGTGGCATTTTTGAAAATAGTTTGTACCATTTGTGTTACAAAAACCAGAATGTGGAAGGAGATTTCTGAGGCAATATGAGACCTTTACAGGAGGCAGTTGACCGTTTGCTGACATGTTTTAATTGATGGGGGGAAAAAAGGCTTGATAACACTGGACGTCACTCAGCCTACACTAAAGCAAACAGATCTGAGCGTGTCAAAGGCCTTTGACGTCCCTCTTACAGTATAGGTCATATTATCTTCGGCAGTGATGGACTGTGGTTGAACCGCTATGAAGAAACCACTCCCTCCCTCTTTCATTTGGCCGTCTTTCTCTCACACGCCACTTCGTTTTTGCCTCCTTATTCACAGTGTGCTAAACCTCACTATTATTCAGCAGATCTGCATGACTCCTATAGCTTATTCTGTGTTGTTCATTCACTGCTGTTGAAGCCATATGACGCTTGTCTTCGAGAGAGACTTTAGAGACTTCATTTGAGGGCAATGTTCATTTTTTTATTATTGTTTTTGCTTTTAAACTAAACACATGAACATATACACGTGTTTAGACATCTCAGTATTTTACATTGCTATTCTATACCTCCTCTTTTATTAATACCTTTCCAAGTCTACCACATTTAAAGAATGATCTCTGAAAGGTCCCCAAACTCCATCAAACATTTTATATTTGACTTTAAAATTTAAGTAATCTTTTCCATTGACATATTTGTTACCATTTCTTTTGGCCAACGTCTTATTGGTGCACAAATACTCTTCCAATTTAAAGAAATTAGCCGTTTTGCTTGAAGAATGCATGTATTTATAATTATATACTCTTTATTTTTTAACTTGATTGAGGGCAATGTTCTAATATTTGTGTGGTATCCCCCCTGCCCCTTTACATAAACAAACACACAGGCTGATTCGCTGACCTCGAGGTTACTGACAAATGTACGTCATACATCACCGTCACCTTTGAAACTACAGAGTCATTCACATGCCAACCTGTCTTCAAAGACCAAAACATTTGTGGGTTTAGTTTTGGTCTCTACCCTTTGGTACTGACTTTGAGTTTGTGTTTATTTGTGAGTGTGTCAAATAGTCCCTCTAGATACACTCTAAAAAATGCTGGGTTGTTTTAACCCAATTTTGGGTAAAATGTGGCACAACCCAGCCATTGGGTTAAAAATATCATGTAAAAATGTAAAAATGTAAAAATGTAACCCAATGGCTGGGTTTGTCCATATTTGACCCAAAATTGGGTTAAAAGTTAAAACAACCCAGCATTTTTTAGAGTGTATGTTTTTACGCATCCACAAATCTTTAAAAATTTATATTTGTCTGGGTCTTCATCAAATTCGGACCCTGTTTTTAGCTCAGTAAGGACTTCCAAATATTAGCAGTGTTTAGAAAGTCAGCATAAGTAGTGAGATGTGGTCTGTCTAATGCAAAGTTAAAGGTGCTCTGATAAGCGATATCACACATTTTTTGTCACACACAGCAAACATCTCTTCACTATCCGCAAGCTGTCGTTACCCAGGACACACTGTAAAAAAAACGACAGCTCCACAAACGACAACAAAAACAAACTGGGCCAACCCGCACCACGAAACATAACAAACAGTGTTCCAGCCAATAACCGACAAGAATGATTTGGGGGTGGGGTTAGGGGGGTTGGTGTGCGTACGCATGAAGGGGGGTGTGGAGGAGAGAAGCATGAAGAGGGAAGTTAGAATTATATTCTCTTTACGTTTGATATGGGTGACATGTGACCAAAGAGACGACTTTCCGATGAACAAATTGCAAAGAAGAGGGAAAAGGATAAGGAACGTACAAAGTCCCAAATTTACATTGGAAAAGCATTTGAAAGGTGTCGAAAACTCAGCCGGCAGAAGAGCGTCTAATCCGATATTCAGGTAGCTCTGTTGTTGCTGGACAGGTGGGTAAATCTAGTTTTTTTTTTTTCTAAATCGACGTTCATGTTCGCCTAGGGGATGGGATGGGATGAGGAGGAGGGAGGGTCTAGCTAGTCTCCGTTTTGTCATTTTCTTCTTCGAACTTCGAACGTCAAGAAGAAGTGACGACAACCAGCATCGCTTAGAGCATCTTTAAGCCAAACAATAAGGTTCATAAATTCAAAGATGGGGTTTCTGTGGTGTTTACTTATGTCAACAGACATTCAAATTTCTACTTTCACTTGTTACCGAAACCACCAAAAGTTTGTTGATTAGGTAACACTTTACAGTAAGGTTTAGGTGCATATGAATATAATTTTTACACAGAATATATTAATGTTAATGCTATATATATATATATATATATATATATATATATATATATATATATATATATATTTAATTAGTTCATTAATGTTAATTCATATAACTTCCGATGCCAAAATTGTATTATTGTGAAGAAGCTAACATTATTACTGTAAATGCTGTAAAAGTAATGTTCATTGTTATACTTCACGAGTCCTAATGCATTAACCTTACTGTAAAATGTTGTTTATGAACACTGTTAACTGTATTTGTGAAGGCCTTGATGAATTTCAACTTGTTGAAACACTGTTTACATTAGCTTGCATGTGTTAGCATTTAAATTAATGTGATTCAATAGGTATTAACATTAACTTAATACATTTATAAATAAATACTAATTTGTTACATTTATATAGCGTTTTTCTTGGCACTCAAAGCATTTTACACGGATGGGGGAATCTCCACAACGACCACCATCCACCTGGATGATGCAACGGCAGCCATATTGCACCAGAACCAGAATACCTGTTACAAAATTGAAAAGATTAGATATAATTATTCAATGTTTTGTAATTCTTGAGGGGAAAAAGCTCTGTTTTTAAATGCCAAATATGAGGAAAGTTTAACCAATACATGCTTGGGTTATAATAGACACATTTCTCTGGAATGTGCCAAATTCAGCTTTCCCTGTCACATTCAACATGTTTTTATTTTGCCAGCGTAATCATTTGAAATAAGGAGCAGGGAAATTCATGCAGCAAGAGCATAATTATAGGCACAATCATTCATTCATTTTGACAACTTTGATGCACGATTCAATTGGACTTTGTGAATGCATTTTAAATTATTGTAGAAAATTTGCTTTTGATGAAGGCATCTTGTAATTTCCTGCAGCATTTCAAGCTTCATTTTGTTTGGTGTTATATGAAAAGCTCTTACGTATGGACTCTTACTGTTTGTTTGTTTTTATGTACTGGAAGGATGCTATTAATTTTCTCACGTAGAAAAGCAGATTCCTTTTTATCAAAAATTGTGATATCATGTTGGTAAGTGTTGACAATCTTGAGAAAGGAATAGTTTGCCAAATTAAATGTGACAATCTTTTCATTTACTCACCATCATCTTTCTTCTGTAAAACACAATAGGTGAATTTTTGGAAACAATAAAAAGGGCTAAGGTCTAGCTCCAAAATGACAAAACAAACACTATTAAAGTATTAGTAAAGTTGTGTGACTATCATTGAGACTGTGAACGAATCCTTTGAATGAATCACTGAAGATCTGACTCAAAAGACCAATTCTTTCACAAATGACCAATTTCAATTCATAGTCTTTTCAATAAATGCTGATTTGTTCAATTATTATTTTGCACTTTTCTGAACATACCAAGAAGAACCAGGCCAGATGTCAAGATCATCATTGGGCTTTATAGTCTTTTCCTCACACAGAGCTTGTCTTAAACTTCAGAATATTAAGAATATAGAGCACAGGTAGTATTAACCACTGACTTTTATGATACTTTCATTTGTAATTATGTGGCTTCTCATAGTCCCAGTTCACAGTCAGTTACTTTAAATAAAAATAAAATAATTTTGGATACCAAAAAAAAAAAACAAGATATTATATATATATATATAAAAAATATATTTAACAAAAATTGTTTCCACAAAAGAAAGTCATACTACAGGTTTGCAACAACATGAGAGTGAGTAAATGACGACAGATTTTTGTTTTTGGGGTGAACTGCTCTGTTAACAGTACCAGTAATAGCATTAAGTAATTGGGTTATAATCCAGTTGTTGTTTTTTTTATCTTGATGATGTCAGATGTTGTATAATAGATTTTGCTGAAACTAATTCCATTCATTGTCTGATTCATTGTTGGACCTCTGCTTGCCATTACTACATATTTGGACATATTTCTGTGAATTGTCAGTTTATTTCCATGCACTTGTATGCAAATGAAATGACTCAACCCCTGTGTTTGCACATCACTTTGGAGCTCTAGCCTCTTGCCTGTCTTCCCTACAAAAGCAAAAAACTGGAAGAATCCATACAAAGAAATAAAGATCTGCTCAGGCACCTTTTCACCCGCCGAATTCACCATCTGCTCGAGTCACCTTGAGACGTCCAACCCCCACCTTTTTTCACCCCCACACCCAAGAAAATGTGCAATCTAGAAATGGACCATGGCTGGGAGAGGGAAAAAAGAAAGCAATTAGTCATCGTTTTCAAAGAGAGTGTATAATAAAACGTTTCCCCCCTAAGGTAAACCTGCGGAATACAAACACGAATTTACCGCCTACACGAGTCCTGTGAATAAGGCTAGAAGAATGTACGACAGCCCACACAACCGCTATTAAAGAGTGACACACTTAGACACACCGACACATGTAGATATGCCTCTCACCTCCCTGTCACTCTACTCTTAGAGGAGTCATACAGCCTTTCAATATTCATCTTGTAAAAAGCACAGGGCTATACTCGGGTCCACAGATCCTTTCACACTCGCATGTCCTTTATAGCAGTGCACTGTGAGGTGAGATAAATGTTCACCAAATCTACATGTAAACGTGTGCATACTGCCAGAAATGTCTGTATAAAAATAAGAGATAAAGTAATAAATTTAGTACATTTTTTTATGTTTAATAAGTGAAAAATGTACCAAAAAAAATTATTTTCTTGATGCTTGGCAGTTTTGCTTCTCAGGTAATTATATTATATTATATTATATTATATTATATTATATTATATTATATTATATTATATTATATTATATTTTGCTGGCATTAAGTGGCTTTCTGGAATAATTGATTCTGACTGGTATAGGTTTTACTTTTTTATAGCACTTTATACAATATAGATTGTTTCAAGCAGCTTTAGGGTGATCAACAGGAAAAAAAAAATTATTCAGTGATACAAACAGAGTTAGCAAAAGAAAAAAGTAATTGTCAGTTCAGTTCCTTTATAAAGATCATCAATTATTAAATTAGTTCAATTAGGCTGTAAAGCAGCTCTGTAGAAAACAGTGATGTCGTCATCCAGCTCAGCTCAGTTCACTTCTCATCCAATAGAGTCAATGAGTCAATGGGCCAAACCAAAAGGGGCAAGAAACTCCATTAGGTGACAGAATTACGTAAGTAAATAATGACAAAATTGCCAAAGTATACTTCATCTATTACAAGCCATTCAGGTTTCAACCGTATGGCCCTGACTGAGACCTGGATCAGACCAGAGAACACTACCACACTGGCAGCCCTCGAGTTGGATGTGTTATTCTCAACCTTTTCTGAGGATGGTACTCCTCTGGTAGTTCTTGGAGACAACATCCACCAAGAAAAACTGTTGATTTCCACACTCTGCTTGTCTTGTTTGGCCTCAAGTGAATATGTAGGCCTACTACAGCTGCTCACAAATCGGGTAACCAACTGGACCTTATTGTAAATGGTAAACGGACTGCCTTTATATAGCACTTTCACCCAGCCACCAAAGCACTTTGAATTTTGCCTCACATTCACTCACTCATTCATTCACCGACGGCATATGGTCTCAGCCATGCAATGCACCATCCAGCTTGTCAGGAGCAGCTTGGGTGTCTTTAGGTGTCTTGCTCATGGACTGGTGTGTAAACAACCTACATGAACCACTAAGCCACTGGCAGCCCTACTCCAGTTACTACTCCACTGACCATACGCTGGTCACTCCACACCTCAGATCACTTAAACTTAAATCTTACATTCTTAAACTTAACCTGGCTCAGGATACAACAAATACTCCTCCACATGTCACCTTTTGCCGTAACCTACGCCCACTCTCCTCCTCCTGCCTATCCTCTTTGGTCTCATCCACACTTCCTCTCCCTAATCAGCTCTCATCACTAGATACTAACAGTGCAACTGATACTCTTTTCTCTACTCTAACATCTTGCATAGACAACTGCTGACCCTTTTCATCCAGGCCACCTCCTCTGCCCCCTGGTTATCTGATGTTCTCCCTGAGCATCATTCTAAATTCACGACTGCAGGGATGAAGTAGCATAAATCGTAAGATCCCACTGAACTTGGTTTGTACCAAGCCCTCCTCTCTTCCTTCTCTGCTGATGTCTCTACTGCTAAAATGACTTAACAATTCTTCTGACTCTTGCACGCTTTTCAAAATCTTCTCGTCTCTTCTTAACCCTCCTCCTTCTTTAATCAACCATAACAGCTGATGACTTTGCCACATTCTTTATAAATAAAACAACAACTATCAGTGGCCAATTTCCCACACCACAAATCAGCAAGCACATCTGAACAGCAGACACACACAATCTTCCCTCTTTCTTTCCTTATTTTTCTCTCTGAGGCAGATGTCTCCAAACTCATCCTTTTCAATCACCCTACTACCTGTCCGCTTGATCCTATACCCACTCATCTCCTTCAAGCCATTACTACTTCAGTTGTCCCCTCACTCACTCATATTACCAACACCTGTCTTCACACTGGTACCTTCCCCACAGCTCATCTAGAAAATTAAAGACCTTCTTCCATTCATTGCTAATACACTTGAACAAGTCATTTTCGAACAGGTCTCTAACTTACACAGAAGAACCCTGGACAACAAACAGTCTGGTTTCAAAAGTGTCCACTTAACTGAGACTCGGTTATTGAAGCTCTAAAACTGGCAAGGGCAGCTTGCAATTCCTCAGAACTCATCTTGCTGGATCTGTATGTTGATTTTGGCACTGTTAACCACTAGATCCTCTTGTCAATCCTCAAGATAAAGGGAGTCTCAGGAACCGCACCCCAATGGTTCAGGTCTTTCCTCTCAGGTAGGTCTAGGGCGGTGTGGAGGGGTGAGGTGTCTAAGTTGCAACATCTAGCTACTGGGGTGCCTCAGGGCTCAGTGATTGGACCACTAATCTTCTCCATCTGCATGTCAACACTAGGATCTGTCATTCAGAAACATGGACTTTACTATCACTGGCATGCTGATGACACACGACTCTACCTCTTATACCAACCATAATCCGGTGATTGAGGCTCACATCTCGACATTTCCTGCCGGATGAAGGACCATCACCTTTAACTAAACCTTCAAAAGACAGAAATGGAAGCTTTAGCATCAAGTTCTGCCAGGAAGACTCAATCGTTGCATCACTAATTACCTCCTCATCTATCCAATCGTGTCTAATTCTTGCGGTATAAAAGACAGGTAATGAAAAAGACAGGTACACATGTTTGAGTTCGGAGATGCTGACACTTCCATTGACCTCCATCCTCCCCACCACCTCCAAGATGGTTTCTTCCCTTCCATCCTCCCCACCACCACCAGGATGGTCCCTTCCTATACCTCCCAGTGGGTCGGCTGCACCCCTGAGTCCAGACCCTCGGATTGCGAGCTATGGACGGGGCCTACTCTGCCCTACAAAGCAAAAAGGCAGTAACTGCAGTTTTGGTAAAGCATTAATTATTACAATTTTCATGACATTCAAGGCATCCTTTGTTATGTGACAAAACATCTTATCTTAAATGCGTGTCGTTTTAGAGAAAAATGGTAGTCGTTTGTACAGTAACTGCAAAAAGCCCTAGTAAAAGTCATTTTTGTCAGTTCTGCACTCTGCGTAGTTACTGCCTTTTTGCTTTGTAGGGCAGTACTGCTTGCTGGGCTATCAATAAATGTATTTATTGTTATAGTATTTATTCTCCCGAGTCTTTCTGGTAGAACTGCTTGTGGTCTCAGACAACCTAACACTTCATCACAACTTCTCCATTCAGCTTGGTTTGTCAACAGCGCAGTCTCATCTTTTGACCATACGTCAACATCCGCCTTTTTCGGGCCTTTTTTTGTGTTGCCATACCAAATCTGCACAAATTCTCGGACCTTTACCTGGACCGTTCCCTGCTGGTGGAATGACCTGCCCACCTCTACTCGAGCTGCTGTCTTTAGCCATTTTCAAGAAACTGCTGTAGACGTATAGTTTTCAGTAACATTAATACTAACACTAATTAGTCTTTATCTATAAAAGAAAAGGAAAACTTGCAATGTGTACTGTGATGGACTAACTGGGACTGGTCACTGCACTTGCATATTGTTGCCCTATTGTTAGTTTAATTGCTTCTATTCTCCTCATTTGTAAGTGACTTAGGATAAAAGTGTCTGCTAAATGATTAAATGTAAATGGAGAAAAAAAATATTGGGAGAAATCAGACTCAGTCGGGGGGACAAATATTGAATGAGACCAATCCTTCTATTTACTTCTCTCTTACAGAATTCAAGTTTACATGTACATTTTAAATTCTTGTTTAAACAGTTGTTGTATAAAAAAACTCTTTATTTAAAGCTGACCACAACATGATTGTGAATATGGTATTGCTTTATATGATAATGAAATAATATTTTATATTTTTGTTGTTTATTTTAGAGTGTTTCAATGAAAAAGCTGACATTATGTCATTCCGTCTTATTGAGCCCATCATGTTTCTGTTGCAAACTCAATTTGGACACCTACTCGTCACCCTCCCATTCTCCGCTGTTACCCTAGCAACGGCCATGGTTACTAGGGTGCCTTGTCTCCCAATGGGCTTTCACTGCGTTTGAATGTTTGTTTCTGAATAGAGAGAGAGAGAGAGAGAGAGAGAGAGAGAGAGAGAGAGAGAGAGAGAGGGAGAGGGAGAGGGAGAGGGAGAGAGAAAGTGAGAGGACAAGTGTTTGTAAAAATCTAAAATGAAAAAAAAAAAAAAAAATCCACACTCAGAATTTCCCAATCCCACATGCAACTTAAACTGCAATCACATCAAAACACCAGCAAAGGTTAAACCTCAGATCACTTTGACCTTTTTTAAAATCTCAATGTGTAGGCTCTTACAGGCCTTGAACCTTTGGAAAAAGTACAGAAATACTTCTTAAAAGAGGATGCTTATTTGAAGAATTCGTACAGTTTGTTTCTTTTTAAATGGACACACAACCCTTACTCTTTAGAGGTTTTAGAGGTTGATATATATCTTTATATATGTGTAAACATGTAAATATACACACACCATGGTTCTGTATGATACTGTACAACTGTATTGCCATGAATGTCCTTTGTTTAATCAGAGAAACCCCCAAAAAATGATCATAAGTTTGTGTTTAATGCTCATTTTTTATAGCATACTTGCCACAGAAGTATGACATCAATAGTGTCTTAGTTTCCAGGAAAGAGAGATTGTCTGTTCTGTCCCTTCACCCACATGTTGCAGATGAGAAATGATGTACTACTTCTCTGGGGCCGCTCTGGGATGTCCAGAGATGAGCACTTTCAGTTTTTTATGTGTGAGTGATGGGAAAATGACTGTGGCTGAAGTGAACTGATGTGAGGCAGACCTCCGAAGACAATACTAAAAGGAAATATGCCTACTTTGTCTATCACTCAGTTTGTTTAATCATATTTTCCATAAATTGGGGATTTCAGGTTAAATGTTAAAAGTTTTGCAATCTTAAACAGACTGTTGTGAATAGCACTAAAATATTTAAACGATGTATGAGATATGCATCTGTCAAACACAGATGTACATTATATTTCCTGTTGCTCAGTTGGTAGAGCAGGAGATTGAGTCCCAATGCGCATGCTAATTGAAACATGCATACCTTGAGTGCACTACGAGTTCTACTAAATTAATGAATGTAAACGTAGTCTTGCATTGCAAACACAATAAAGTCAGGCTGTGAAGAAGTATATTGATACTATTTGTACAGCATGAAAATCCTAAAGGCATAGATTTTGGTATTAAAATTAGTAAACTTGTATGACACGCCAATTCGCATTTCCATTTTTGGCGTGCTATCAACACGCATAATCAATTTTCAGCCTTTCCTACCCGAACCCCATCCCTAAACCTACCCGTCACTGGGGTTAATACCATTTATGAGTCTTCCCCTACCATCCTAGGAAAAAAAAATATCGCACCCCAGATGTAAATCTACATTTTGCTCAGACATTTAACGGCGTGTACATAGGCTACACGCACAATCACTCAGACATTTAACGGCGTAGACATACACGCATACACGCGGATAGCTCAAAATGCATATAGATAACGTACGCCACTTGACTTGAAAGTAGCGTATATGTTTATGCAAAAGTCATGATGTCATGTTGGACTTGACGACTCATTCACAACCAATTTTGCTCCTTTAATGAGCATTAAATGAGCAAAAATGTAGGATGGGCTTGATTTTATCCATCTGTAATTGTTTTGATCTTGAAAAGTGGGCATTGCATAATGGAAGGAGCCAGAAATTAATGGTAGTTTACTGAATACACTATCCATTAAAAAAAAAAAAAAATCTGTGGATCGGTAAAATTTTAAAATGTTTTTGAAAAAATCTCTTATGCATAACAGGCTACTTTATTTGATAATCAGTAATACTGTGAAAAAATAATGCAATTTAAAATAACTTTCTTTATTTTGAATAAATTTGAAAATGCAATGTATTTCTCTGATGGCTAAGCTGAATTTTCTTCAGCCATTACTCCAGTCTTCAATGTCACATGATCCTTCAGAATTCATTTTAATATATTGACTTCGTGCTCAAGAAAAATGCTTATTATAAGTGTTGAAAACAGCTGTGGTGCTTAATATTTATATTTAATTGGAAAACATTATGCATTTTTTAACATCCTTTGATGAAAGTTAAAAAGAACAGCATTCTTTTTATTTTAGTTTGTATATGTAGATACATAATTATTCTTTTTTTTTTTTTTCAAAAGTTTACACAAAGAAAATGATTACAAGGATGTGAAGGCAACATTTTTAATGTGCACCAATGAATCGTACACTAGGAAACTGCATAAAGACAGTAAAAAAAAGTGTCAATTTTTGTTTCATGTTAATTTCAATGGTTTATTCTTTTTTTTCTAATGGTTATTATAGTTCAGAGCAATACATATCTATTTTTCCTCTTTGAAGAACAATACAAAAAGTGATTTTGATTCCTGCTTCAGGCTGTAACGCCTGACAAGAGAAGTTGGTGGCCTTCAGTAAACAGTAGAAAATGGTCATGATGGTCTGGCCTCTAAACATTATCGAGGCAGACTCGCATGAGGGTCTCGGTGTGACTCATCAGCCTCGGTGGTGTCTGAAGTAGGAAAGGTTGACACGAGCGCTAATGTATGCAAAAGCTTTTTACTTATCAAGAGCTGTTAGCTCATCATTGTGAAATGTCAGACCAATTTCTCTCTGTATGATTCACCCAGGTGTTCTTTGTTGCTACATGTTGCCCCCAGAATTTAGAATATGTCAACGGCATTGATGTATTTTTACATGCCGGGAGAGACTTGGACTTTCCCCCCTTTATATATTGACTGATGTTAGTTGGATGTAATTTTAACCATTAAAGTCGACTACCACTGCCACTTCTTTTTGCGCAAAATGAGACATTCAAGGTCCAATCTGTAATCAAGCAATCTGCATCTGTGATGCACAAGCTATCTCCTCGGCAGCTGCTGGCTTCAGCTATTGAAAACCAGTGTCCCTCTTTAGCCCGACAAAGCCTCTCATTCCCACTGGAATGCAATATGACAGAGCGTGAGGCTGAGCTTGTGCCCTGTCACAGGTTGCGCAGGTGTATATGTGCTGTGGATTTGCTGTTATTGAGTGACTGAATTAACAGGGAGCCCTGTTTGTCACAGCCTAGAAAACTCCCGCAGACAGACAGACCTCCTGTCATCAAGGCCACAAGCAAAGAGAAAGCAAGCGGGATGCAGGCGAAAAATGTCTGTCAGCACTCTGCCATGTCTATATAATCCTCCAAGACAAATTAGCAGGATCTTTCAGAAAAAGGAAAGCCCTCTTTACCCACTGTAGGAAGTGAAAACCATCTCGCCTCATGGGGGATCGTTTCGTTCTTTCTGATTTTCATGCAGAGGTTCAGCTGTTTCTTTTTTCCCCATCCATCAAATGTTCTCCAGTATCATAGCAAACTTATGATATCATGATCCCTCAGCATTCGAGTATAGTCTGTCTTTGAGTTTTAAAACACTTGAATTGTCCTCCACTTTGCCAGCAATGTCACAAACATACAGGTGAGGTGACACAACAACATGGGTCATGAAATGAGTTCCCCTTCCACAGATTACATAAATGGTACATTGTAAATTTTGTTTTATGAGCATATGTCAGATCCTGTTTGGATATGAATAACTACTTTGTGGCATTATTATTTACTTTTTTTGATAGTCATGCTATATACACTACTGTTCAAATCTTGTTTTTAAAAGAAGTTTCATATGTTTGACAAGACTGCATTTATTTGATCAGAACTAAAGTGGGATGGAAAGTCGTAGTCCCAAACTTTAGTCCCAAACTGATGGGTTGCGGTGCGTAAAAAATCAGAAAAAAGTTCCACACACAATATAGGCCAAAAAGCTTTCAGGATTTACAGATCAGTAAAAATGAAAACATTGTGAAATATTGTTACTAGACATTTTGTTTCATTTTTGATGGCAGTGTTAGATTAAGAATAGTGATGTGAGCTGAACAATAGATGAAGTTATAAAAACCCACAGAATGCCCATTCTCATCCTTTAGCGTCATATAGGTGACGCTTTGACAAAACGGCGAAATACTACGCACATGGCACCCTTTATCGTTAATATAACGCGCAAACCCAAGGCGTCATAAATCCTTTAGCGTGAATATGAGACCCTACCCTACACCTAAACCTACCCATCACAGCACGTGTTATATTACAACGCATTCTCACCCCAAGGCGTCACCTTTGACCATGCTTCAATATTTGACGTTTTAGGCGCCCTTTAGCGTCACTTACATGACGCGATCCTACGGCGTCATCTAACTGACGCTAAAGGAAAGCGTCTGTTAGAGGACGCGGTTAGGTTTAGGTGTGGGGTGGGGTAGGGTACACGCGATCTTAGGGCGTCATCTTACTAACGCTAAAGGGCGCCTAAAGCGTCAGATATTGAAGCATGTCCAAATGCTTCCCAAGGCGTCAGTTAGGTGACGCCTTGGGGGTGAGAATGGGCTGTATATTAACGATAATGGGTGCCATGTGCGTATATTTCGCCGTTTTGTAATATAGCGTCACCTAGTATATGACGCTAAAGGATGAGAACGCGTTGGAGGGGTTGGTGCTTTTGCATATTGGTAAGGGCTTCTGGGTGGTGTGAGTTCGAATTTTGCTTGCAATATTTTCTGATCCTTGTTTGTTCCCCTTCATTCACTTCTAAATTACATTTTGTGAGGATGTTTATCTAAACCTGAGTATCACAATGTGAAGATATACACGCAGGCGTTTTATTCCCTTCTCCGACTCCTATGCAGTTCAGACTCCACCTTTATGTATAATATTTTTATTACACATTCATTAATTTCCACTAATTAAGAAGTCCGAGGGGAATTAAGAGCTTGAGTCGAGTCCCATCCGTTGTAAGCCAAATCTGTTTAATGTCATTGCACTTAAGGATTACATTAGCATGTTAACTTCTGAAATAAAAAGATCCTGAGAGAGAGAGAGAGAGAGAGAGAGATGGTGCAAAAGAGAGAGAAATTGCAAAAAAAACAAAACAAATCTATTGTCTCTTTATTTTTTCTTCCTGTCTCAGTGGAATTACTTTTCTGCGGTTGAACTTCCCACCTTGCTTCAAGCACTCTAGCCCACTCCACAGCCCCCACCCCCCACAGCTGTCCCAGGAGAGGTCCCCCTGACCCTCCTCAGCCTATCTGCGGCAATACAGCCCACTACTGCAAGTCCTGGAGTGGAGAGCCGGGCTGCACCGAGCAGCTGGTGAAGAGGCAGAGAGATGACGCCTCTCTCTAGCTCGTTCTCTCTCTTTCTCTCTCATTCTTTGCCAAGTTACATCCAAATGTCCGTCGTCCAGGCAGCTAAATTCACTGATAGATTAATGCACCTTTTTTTTTAAAATAATTATTTCAATGCAAGTATAATGTGTGGCACTTTCGAAGAATATGGCACTTTTTTTACGGTTAAAAGCACAAGTCCACTGTTTATTGTTGTGAGAACTGTTGGATTAGCTATTGTTTAATTAGCCATATACTGTAAATTAAACTTGGTTTCACTTTATTTGGATGGTCCCTTTGTTCAGTATGAAATAAAGATAAGGACTGTAAATTAAACTTTAATTTATGAGAAAAGGAACTACAAACCAAAATTTGAAACTAAAATAGCTTGCCCATTTCGGCATAGTTTTGTTTTAGCTTTTATGTTGTTTCATATTTTTTTTCCTTTCAATGTTTACTTAATGTTTTACAATTTATATCTGGAAACTTTTTAACTGTATTTATAAATGTCCTAAATATTAGGGAAAAGGTTGCATCTCTCGTACAGTATTTACAACCTCCTAAGGCTGACATTAAAATGATCAAGGTTAAGCACCTCCTTTCACTGACAATTTGTTGAGAACTAAATAAAATATATTTACAATATTTAAAATATACAATAATATGAAGTGTTTCAGGTCCTACATCCAACTATGTCAAATAACTTGCATATGCACATTATATTGGGTACAACTTTATAATAACTTTCATTAATAAATCATTAACAAATGCTCAACATATCATTAATTAATATATATTCTCACAAATATGAGATAATGTGGTTGTTCATGTTTACTAATTAATGTATTAAACATTCCATTACTCTTTTTTTATTAATACTCTCCAGCCTTTGCTGAGGACTTTACAGAACTGCTATCAACAATTTTTTTCAGAGTTTGACTGTTTTGAGTTGAGATTTTAACATTTACATAGATAATGCAGAAAACCATATGGTAAAATAAATCAAAACCACTTGATCTGACATTTTAAAAACTTTTGATGTGATTCAGCATGTACACATGGTCCCACAGACAATCGTGGACACACTCTAGATTTACTTATCAGTAAGGGTCTAAATATCTCATCAATTGTTATTAAGAATGTAGCACTGTCTGAACATTTCTGTATTTTCTTTGATATACTGATCTCTCCTGCCATTGAAGATCTTTGTCTGTCAAGAAGAGATGCTTAAATGAGAACACAGTGTGCTATTTATAAAGGCTATATCTTTAAAACCAAGCATATCATGCTGACTCTGTTGATTTTCTCCTCAAAACTCAAAATATAAAAGTGTAATTGATGAAATTGCTCCAGTGAAAGTCGGGAAGAATAGTGGTAGACAAAAAAGTTCATTAGTCCATTATTACATCTACAAAGACAGCATCCGTGCTTTTAATATGGAAAGCTAGACACAAGACGGACTTTCTTCTCGAATATTATAAACAGCAACTTAGCAAACACATGCACTCTTTTTGCTACTGTAGAGAGACTGACAACCCCCTCCCCAAGCCAGATTCCCAGTGAAATGCTCTCAGACAGCATTTCAGAAGTGCAGTGAGTTTTCTTCTTTCTTCTCTGAGAAAATCAATAATATCAGAAAGGTGATCAGCACATCCTTGAGTTGCTCTGGGGTTAGGCAGATCAGACCACAACTGGAGAAAGTAGTTACTACTGTATGTCTGTTTTCGAAGAAATTGAAGGCAAAGTTTTGGAAGAAACCGTACAGCGCCTTAAAACATCAACCCTTGACACACCCGCATCTTTTTTTTAAAAGTGTGTTAAACAGCTTATAAGCAGATCTCCTAGAAGTGGTAAATGCCTGACTTCTCTCTGGGAGTTTTCCAAACTCCCTGAAAACTGCAGTTGTCAAGCCCCTCCTGAAAAAAGAGCAATTTAGATAAGACCATATCAAGCAACTATGGACCGATCTCAAATCTTCCTTTCATAGGCAAGATCATTGAAAAAGTTGTCTTCAATTAGCTGAACAAATCCTTAAGCTTTGATGGATACTTTGACAATTTTCAATCTGGTTTAATCACAACATAGAGACAGAGCTCATAAGCGATTTTCACTTAAATACTACTGGCAAATTATCAGTACTGGTTCTACTTGACCTCAGTGCTGTATTTGACACTGTGTCGATCACCACATACTTCTTGACAAAATAGTTCAAGTCATACTTAGAAGGGAGAGGTTATTATGTGAGTATAGGAGACCATAAGTCTGAGTGGACATTCATGAGTCCCTCCAGGCTCAATTCTTGTGCCACTCCTGCCACTCCTTCAACCTGTATTTGCTCCCAATGAGCCAAATAATGAGAAAGAACCATATTGCTACCACAGCTATGCAAAAGCTAACTTATCACCTAACGACTAGCCACATTGACTCCTTGTGCAAATGCATTGATAAAGTAAACAGTTGGATGTGTCAAAACTTTCTGCAGTTAAACAAAGACAAAACTGAAGTCATTGCGTTTGGAAACAAAGATTAAGTTCTCAAGGTGAATGCATACCTTCAGTCTAGGGGTCCAACAACTAAAAATCAAGTCAGGAATCTTGGTGTGTCTCTACAGTCAGACCTTAGTTTCAGTAGTAGTGTCAAAGCAATAATCAGCATATATCAAATATTGCAAGATGCTTGGTTTCCAATCAAGACTTGACCAAGACCAAGAGAAAGTTGTGCATGCTTTCATCACCAGCAGGGTAGATTATTGTAATGGCCTCCTCACTGGCCTTCCCAAAAAAACCATAAGACAGTTGCAGTTCGAGCGCCACTGTCGGGATTCTGAGCAGGACCAGAAAATATCCTCAGGTCTTTACACTGGCTCCCAGTTACATTTAAGATTGATTTTAAAGTATTATTACTGGTATATAAATCAATCAATGGGTTAGGACCTCAATATTTGCAGATATGCTCACTGAAAATAAACCAGATCAACACATTCAAATCCAGACTCAAAACACTTCTGTTTAGCTGTGTATTTACTGAATGAGCACCGTGCCACTGTTCGTCCGACTGTTTTGACTGTACTTTATTTTTTTTATTCTAAACTGTTTTAATGATATGTATTTGTTTTGATTAATTTTGTTTATTCTATTTAAAGCATTTTGAATTACCATTGTGTATAAAATGTGCTACATAAATATACTTGCCTTGCCTTGCCATTATGATTAGCAGAAATTTTTTTAATCTAAATTGAAATGCAGTTTCAAATGTCATTCAACTTTCAATTCATATGATCATGCACTTTTTTAAAATTTACAAATGAGTACACAATAGAGTACACTTGACAATTTTTTTGACACAAGTAGTTGTTATTGTTCAATTTTCTATTTAACATCCAGATGACTCGTCAGCCCATTCTCACTCCCAAGGCGTCACCTAACTGACGCCTTGGGAAGCATTTGACCATGCTTCAATATCTGACGCTTTAGGCGCCCTTTAGCGTCAGTTAGATGACGCCCTAGGATCGCGTGTACCCTACCCCCACCCCATACCTAAACCTAACCGCGTCCTCTAACTGACGCTTTCCTTTAGCGTCAGTTAGATGACGCCGTAGGATCGCGTCATGTAAGTGACGCTAAAGGGCGCCTAAAACGTCAAATATTGAAGCATGGTCAAAGGTGACGCCTTGGGGTGAGAATGTGTTGGACTCGTAGCTAACAAACACCTTTGTGCATTTCTACATTTGTAAATGTAGAATTTTTAGAAAGTGAATTATGTTATATGTGAACTGACATTTGTAAGCATTTCAATTTACATTAAATAATGATCTATTAATCATTATGTTTCAAAAAAGGTTAATTAGTAAACATAAACATTATATAATGCTTGTTAATGATTTATTACTGAAAGTTATAAAGTGATACCTGTAATTGCATTAATGCATTGTGTGGAATTAATTCAATGTCTATGTGAAGAGTGAAGGTAGATTATCGCTTTCAGGACTCAGAGCATTGATCCGATAATGTGTCAATCTCCTCTGACCCTGATCGGCAAAATTCCCCACTGGGTCTTTGAAAGGAAGCAGACTAATGGTCATTCATCACTAAGTGCTGAGTAAACAGTGGAAGTGAGAGGGTGATCGTGCCTTTGTGTAATTTATGTGGGAAGCGATGTGTGTACAACACTGCGCAGGGCTGAGGTGTCTAGGCTCCAGAATGCTTTTATTTAAAGTTGGAAATGGCCTCAGAGACACCTGATCTAGAGAGGCCCCCCAGGTTGATCTTGTTTGAAGCCACTCATCTGTGTGTGAAGATGAGCTAAAATATTAAACCGATAAGGCAGCGAGGAAGTCTCACTGTAAAAGTTTATAATTTATATTATTGTAAACTTTTACAGTGAGACTTCCTTGCTGCTTTATCGGTTTAATATTCTTTACGTTAACACCGCCCCCAAAACCTTTTTCTTCCTGCACAATTTGTTACATTTCTTCGAAGCAAATGTACATGTTTATTTGGTTTAGGTTTAGTTTAGCTTTCTTTAAGTTTTATTGTTCCCTTTCACTCATTCAGCAAATCTTCCAGCCCCTTAAGCCTGTGAGACTAAATCATTCCTACCCACAAGTTCATTCAAGGCAAACAGTACAAAAATGCTAACAATCCTGTTGGTTCATGTTCATGTGTCGTGGCGAAATACCAGTGATACTGTTGGTGTGCACATCATTTCAAGATTTAATAGACCTGTTTTAAATGATGCTGTCATATTGCTGGACAGAACATGTGAAAGTCTGTTATTAATAATTAATGATAAACAGATACTGTTCTCTAACTTAATTCCTTTGCATTATCTCTTAATACTGCTATACTGTTGGCTCAGTGGGAAGCAGCATTTAATGTGATTAATGAACATAAAAAGTTCAGTTAGTCTGAAGAGCTGGTTGCCTTGAGGATTAGTGTGGCCATTGTTTGTATTTATAAATAATTTATAATAAATAAATGAAATATATAAATAGAATTGCTTTTGTTTGGGGACTTTAACACACTAATGCTTATACACAAGGAATGTTAATTGATCATCTAATTGATTTTCATGATCTAATAATTCATGTGTTGGTTATATTATATTTTTTTATTTTTTTATTTTTAAGCTCTTTTGCCTTTACATGAATTAGATTGGAAAAATGTTCTATGTTGTATACAATGTATATTTTATAGTTTGTTAGTTAGTTTAGTCTTGTCCCTTATTCTATGAAACAATGGATGTTCACGGTAATGTACCTTGCAATAGAACCATATCACCAAAGTGGGCAGCATGAGCATGTTCAACGCATTCTCATTCTTTAACGTCATATAGAACGCTATATGACAAAACGGCGCTATAGCTACTACGCACATGGCACCCGTTATCGTTAATATAACACGTGCTGTGAGGGCTAAGTTTAGGTGTGGGGTAGGGTGTGCGTGTCACATTCACGCTAAAGGATTTATAACGTCTTGGGTTCGCGTGTTATATTAACGATAAAGGGTGCCATGTGCGTAGTATAGCGCCGTTTTGTCATATAGCGTTTTATATGACGTTAAAGGATGAGAACGGGCTGGCATGTTGAATTAATGTTGAATCTGCAAATACAACACTGTTTGAAAGTACCATAATACATTACACATGTTAGCATGAAACCTGCCAGGAACTACTTACCAACATTGTCTGTTATTATTAACACAGTCTCATCCCAAAAAGTCATATAACTGACGTTTTGGGACGTATTTTGACCATACGTCAATATCCGCCTTTTTAGGGCCCCCTTAAACGTCGGTAGATGGCGATCCCGGGCCGTCATACAACTGACGCTTTACCTTTAACGTCAGTTAGGTGACGGGTTAGGTTTAGGGTTAGGTTTAGGTCTGGGGTAGAGTTAGGATCCCATAACCTCATCTACCGACGTTTAAGGGGGCCCTAAAAAGGCGAATATTGACGTATGGTCAAAAGACGTCCCAAAACGTCAGTTATATGACGTCTTGGGATGAGACCGGGTTGTTATTATTTAGTGGTACAGATACTAATGAAGTGAGCACAAGTTAAGAACAATTTGACAGAACTTCACAGATCAAATAACCAACTATTTTTTAATAAAATAAATCATTTTTGTGCCTTAACAGAAATTCTTTTATAATTCCATTCCAAATTGCCCACAAGGCTCCCACTGTAAACTAGTTTTCTGTTCTCTTACGAGACAACGCATTCTCACCAAAAGGCGTCACCTTTGACCATGCTTCAATATTTGACGTTTTAGGCGCCCTTTAGCGTCACTTACATGACGCGATCCTACGGCGTCATCTAACTGACGCTAAAGGAAAGCGTCAGTTAGAGGACACGGTTAGGTTTAGGTGTGGGGTGGGCTTAGGGTACACGCGATCCTAGGGCGTCATCTTACTGACGCTAAAGGGCGCCTAAAGCGTCAGATATTGAAGCATGTCCAAGTCAGTTAAGTGACGCCTTGGGGGTGAGAATGGGCTGTACGAGAGGTTGTCTCGTATTGCGTAAGTTGCTCATGCTATACGGGTAAAGTCATCTTTTCTCAAGATCTGAAGCCAAAAAATGATCCTTAATTTTGTATTTATTGTCAACACAGTGCAGCGGACAGCAGACCATAGCAGGCTGTATAAGTGTGCTCATTGGCTGTCCTGCAGCAACCGCAGCAGCCTATCGGTGAGCCCTGTTTGATGTCACGCCCAAAGAGGGCGCTTTGAGCACCTCTTTGTTTCGTTTGGAGGGCACACCAAGGGTTTCGCTGCCTCGAAACATAGCCTATCCAGACAGATAGTGGACGCTATCACAGTAGTATTTGCTGACCCCCTATTCCCATACAGCTGCGCGAAGGGGTAATGCTTTCATTACATAGTCCGGGAGAGCCACTCTATTACCTGCCTATAATGTGCTTGTGAATTGTGCTGGCCCGCGTTACTTGCTCCCTTTATTCTAAATGTATACGTTGACAATAAATACAAAATTAAGGATGATCTTTCTCGAGATCTGAAGCCAAAAATTTTGGCTTCAGATCTTGAGAAAAGATGACTTTACTCGTAGCGTAAGCAACTTACACAATCCTCGTTTGAGAGAACTCAGGTTACATTAGGTAACCGAGTACGTTTTATATTCATTTCTACACACTGAGGGATGTCAAAACTATTTTGTGTGGTAATCAACAGCAAGAAGCTATTGTTCAGACTATATTGTTTTCTAATAACAAGATGTGCCTTAAGTATAGAAGTGTGTTGCTAGTGGGTTGCACAAAAAAAATCAAGCAGCTACATTTGAAAGGGTATGAAACAAGACATTAAAAATAATTAAGAGGATCTCTGTTATCTTGTTGCAGTTTCCTGGCCTGCTGACTTGAAGAGATTGAGCCACTGTGAGACTGATAAGAGAGATGTTTCAGACGCATCCACTTCATGAGCTCCCAGCACCAGCTGGAAGTGGAAAAACTGGTGAACAAAAGAATGTGATTAAAACAAGGACAAATAGTGAGTAATTCTACCATACCATAATTACTAGAATATTTAAATAAGGATACACAATATATATCTGTACCATATCGGTTATGAGCCAGTATTTTAGATCTTTTTTATTTATCAATATTTAATTGTTCATGCTCATTTTTACCTTTAAATAAGATAACCTTAGTTGTCATCTAATGCTCAATTGAATCTTTTTCTCAAAATGAATATGAATTTTTCACATTTTACAGTATAACATTTTCTTGTAGCCTTTAAAACTTTTTCTTTTTTTATTATATATTTATACAAAATAGTATAGAACTTTAAAATGCCATTTATTAGTTATCAGATATTACATGAAAAT
This sequence comes from Pimephales promelas, assembly GCF_016745375.1. The sequence continues at coordinate 19,257,270 of NW_024121210.1, forward strand.
AGTTTGCTTATTTGTTTTGAATTTTAAAATCGGTGGTTTCCTATGTATGTTTAAATATTCTAAATGTTACAAGTTGTACCGATTTTTGAGTGTTGCAGTATATAGGGTCATTTCAAAATGGTTGACTTTTTTCCCCAGTGTTTTTTTCAAATGCATTTGCTAAGCAGATTATGACAAATTTGAATGCTGCCTATAGATATTAAATCATGAAGAGCCAGGAATAATATTCTGAAATGCAATAACATTCTGGAATAAAGAATGACTTTATCAAGCTGAATTCTTATTTCCCGATTCTCTCTTTAATTAGAACTTGAGGTACCATCAAGGACAAATCATGTACGTATGCCATAGAGCCTTCTGGATCATTAGACAGGTGACGCCATAGACTCGCTCTGTAAGAGTGAGTGTTAGGATAGTGCTGCAGAATCACATTACCAAACACCCACACATGCATACATAGACGCCAGTATACACTCCATCATTGGCGCTGAGTGCAAAGACAAAGAGACGAATGGAACTGGGAGCCTTCATATGTCTCTTTCCTGGTCCAACTAAAAGGGGATGAATTGAGCAATGGAGATTGGCTTCATATTTATTCATCACCCTTAGATTCTCGTCTCAAACACTCACATATACTGATGTTTTCTCCTATTATATCCATCAGGGTTTCTGAAGCTTTTGTGCAACACATTTGTCTAGGCGAAGGTGTTACATCACAGTGGAGCACAACAGGGGATGTGGAAGGCTTAATCAGCCCTTCGGTGCCCAAACGGGCTTCCCACACTCTGTCGAGGGGTCACCCCACCACCTCCATCTCCATTTGAAACACTCCAAAACGGGGGCTCACAATCCAGTGTGTGGGGGCGGAGGAGGGCTACAATGGGTCGCAGCGGCAGTCTGTGAAAAATCATCGCCAGTAGCGGACAAAAGGTAATGGAGAGCCTACACATTTGAGTCGTGACTCCGGCATGAAACAGCTGTAGGAGTTGTCGGACTGCACTTGTAGCCCTGTTGCATAACAAACTGGGCGGCTTTAATCATGATGGGCGCAGGTCAGTTTTCCTGCAGCACATTCAGCCCCTCGGAGAGGCACTCCTATCTCAAATAGCGCTAATCCACTGAGTGCATTTCAATTCGGTACTCAGCGATTCAGTGAACGCCCCCGCGATGCGCGTGTGTGTATGTGTGCGAGAGCATCACACGCTTGCCGAAAATCATGAGCGAATGGCCACAAGCTGGTTATGTTGCACATCCTTTTTGAAACTGAAATTTCAGATAAGAAAAAGGAGCAAATTTCGACGTGTCGTTTCACGAATTGTTTGACGTACTTGGAGCTGCCTAAAGCTTACATTTGTTCTCCATGTGCAGCAACTCTCTGGCGTTCGAGCTAAAGTAGCTCAATGTGACATAAATTAGTTTTTTATTATATTTAAGGCAAAGAGCAGATCTAATGTTCGGGGTGGCTGGCGATAATTGAACGTGTGACAGGTAGGGCGGCCTCCATCAGGAAATGAAAGGAAATGTGCGAAGAACACTTGGCTGGAGGGAGGAGACGTGTGTCAGGGTTCTATAGACTAAAGTGCTCTGCTGAAAGATCCATCAAATTAATCTCTTAGTTTTTCTAAAGCTGAGTTGCTGTTACCCATAGTCTGGCTGTGGCATTGAGTTGAACAATACTTTGGTTAATTTAAATTCATTAAAGGAATATTTCACCTAAAGACGAAGCTGGATAAATTACCTAGAGGTGCCACTGCCATCTCCCCCAACATTTATAGAAATATAATACACACATTTTCTACTAAATGTTTTGCTTTAGTATTTGAATTCAAAATGTAAAAAAGAGTATACAAAGACTGTACAATGTTATATATATAATAGTTTGTCAATGTTAAGCATAACATATCGACACTTATTTATAGAAACGTCATTCTACATTCTAATCATTACAGGTCAGTCTAGTCGTGCCATAACCTTAAAAACAAGTAAAACAGCAGGCATTTTGTTGTTTGACATTCTTTGACCCAGTCATATTTCACTACTGTGACAAGTTCGGTATATCTAGACATATTATTATTTGAGGTGGCACAATGCAATTTATTAGCACTTAAAGTTTTTAGAAATGTACTTTATATCAAAAAGTAAACAGCAGTTATTTCACATATTGACTGATTTAAATGACAGTAAGACGGTAAAATATATTCACAGCAATACAGGTCTTACCTCAGTTATTCTAAAGCCACTCTTGGGTATTTAGCATGTTGGTTGGACAGCAATCAGATTTACTGTACCAACATAAAACAATGTTACAATTTTATGTCAAATATTTTCCTGCTAGATATACAGTGCAAAAACATATATCAAAGATCTAAGGATATAAAAATACAATTCTGCTTTCACAAATGAGTCCAGTGATAAATTTGCATTGAAAAAAACTTTACTCCAATTATTTCTATTATTATATGGCGAATAGTTAAAAAAAAAAAAATATATATATATATATATATATATATATATATATATATATATATATATATATATGGCGTATAGTTTAAACAGTTTATATTATAAAAATATTTTAGTTTATTTATCACATTTATTTTTCACGGACATCATTATGTCTGAAACAATCTTGAGAAAATATATAAACAAATATGTGATATATGTATTTTTTTTTGTCCTGCAGTTTGACCTGTATTGTCCCCAAACTTTACCGAAACGGGTAACACTTTATAATAACTGCACTCTATTAATCATTTGTTAAGCATGAGTAAAACAGTTAATTCATCATTTATAAATTAATAGACATTAATAAGCAGTTTCTAAATACAGCTATACATGTTTTTTTTCCTTGATAAGCATATCAAGGAAAAAATGCGTTTAATAATAGTTTTTTCATACTTTGTTAATGATCATTAATAATTTCTAAATGAAGTATTACATTATTTACAAACCAGTTATTTAAGAGTCTGTCATTCATAAGATCACTTAAAAAATGTAAGTAAATGTAGTAAAAAAAACAAAACAGGTTTATAAAGCATTTAGTAATGGTCAGTTAACTATGTGTGTGAGCGCATCTAAAGTGAAGACTATTCATGCCTTATAAAGCATTTATAAAGGAGATTTAAAGGCGCATCAATCTTCTAAACAGTAAAATGTAACAAACACAACACAGTGATACAGAACATACAAATATTTAAAATCCTTTAAATCTCCTGATAGTCCTCACTTTAGATGAGCTCACAAACATAGTTAACTGACCACTACTAAATGCTTTATAACTACCCGAATTAACCCTGAATTATAGCATAAATACATGTTAATAAAGCATTTATTAACACACTAAGAACCATCACTATATGTCTGAATAATAAGATGTATGAATGTACATTTAAATAGTTTATTAATCATTTACTTACACGTTCTAAGTAATCTTATGAACCACTGAAAACTCTTAAATAACTGGTTTATAAAAAATGCAATTCTTTAGAAATGATAAATTGATCATTAATAAAGGATGAAAATACAATTATTAAACAAATTATAGATATGGTTTTAAATCAAGAAGAAAGCATTTATAGCTGTATTTATAAATTGATTATTAATGTCTATCAATGCTTCATGAATGATGAATTACCTGTTTACTCATGCTTAACAAATGATTAGTTATTATAAAGTGTTACCCTGGAAGTTATCCATATCTTTTTGCTAATATGAGAAGTGTTTGAATCCTAATCAGTGTAGGAAAATCTTGAAAAGTTTAATATACAGTACCAAACGACTCATGTAACAAGTTCAAGTAATCCTTTGTGTGTGTGTGTGTGTGTGTGTGTGTGTGTGTGTGTGTGTGTGTGTGTGTGTGTGTGTGTGTGTGTGTGTGTGTGTGTGTGTGGATTTGTTTTCTCAAAATGGCAATCATAACAGGCCAATTTAAAAGTGACTTTTATGGCCGAATTCAGAAGCTATTAGACGATGACATCCTGTCCTTTTGCACAAATTACTCAAACCTAGTCTCAAATTACTCAAATTAGTCTCCCTCCTTTCAAAATATTCAGCGCAGTCTCATCCCAAGACGTCATATGACTGACGTCTTGGGACGTCTTGTGACCATACTTCAACATCCGCCTTTTTCGGGGACCCTTAAATGTCGGTTATGACGTTATCGGATCCTAACCCTACCCCAGACCTAAACCTACCCCGTCACCGAACCGACGTTAAAGGTAACGCGTCAGTTGTATGACGGCCCAGGATCGTCATGTAACCGACGTTTAAGGGTACCCTAAAAAGGCGGATGTTGACGTATTGGTCAAAAGAAGTCCCAAGACGTCAGTTATATGACTTCTTGGGATGAGACTGAGTTAAAATATTAAGTAGCGTAGATGTTTTTTATAAACTTGGTCAGTAGCACAGCAGCGCAGCGGTAACACAAACTTGCTTGTGGTGCCTGAGAGATGAATAAATCACATCAAATGAGAGCCATGTTTATGAAAGAGCCATTAGGTCAACACTCACGGTTCCATGACAAAGACCGATGCCGCAATAATTCATTCCAACAGACAACAAGTTTGATGGTACTTTAAATGTACCTTGAGTGAAAAAAATCTGCTTTCCCAAGGTACGCAAATCTCAAATCTTTTGAGAGAGGTCAGAGGAGTCAAATACCACAAGGAAATCTCCTCGAGATGAACCCCAAAACATTGAAAAACCTCCCTCAGGGTTCGTTCAGAGCGGCTCTGTTGCTTGGAAACCAGAAGTGTTTGTCTTATGTTTTGTATTATGTCCTACCCGCTCTGAAACCTCTGCTGCCGAAATGTTTGTATGTATGATGATTTGCATTGAACATGTCGGCCGGGGCGCTTGCCTCTGCTGCAGCGCATTGGAGTGATTTACTTACAACTGACTGTGGATGATAATGAGGTACTTGTGCGGTGAGTGACGGGGTTGCTGTTTTCACAGGAGGAATCGCAGTGGGGCAGCTCCCTCCTAGCTCACTGCCCCTCTGGCTCCCCCATTATGTTCAACAAAGAATGTAAATCCACTGTTAGCTATTAGAGTCCCTCCTGCCAAACCCCTGCTCAAAAGGGGCACTGAGAACATTCCACCAAAGCTGTGGAATTTCACTGTTTTCAGAGAGGGGAATCGGGGAGAACTTAAATGAATCGTTTTAATTCCATACTATCTGTATTAGCCATGATTTGCAGTAAACGTAATGCAGTACATTTGTAGACACTTGAGGGACAAAACAAGGATGTAATCATTTCGGAATCTTAGCCCATAAAACTCTATTCTGTTGAAAATGAAAGTGACCTACTAATAGACCTATTTAAGAAACTTATTTTTTTCTGTCTGTTTATATGACCAACAGTTTGTTTGAACCTTGAAATATTAAAGTACCTGAAGGTTTCACTCTAGCTGAAGGTTTCTTTCCAATTGGTCTCTTGGGTTTCATCCATCTTTTGACATTGTGTGGTGTGACATTCCACCAGTATGGTACACATGACTTCTTTAACCATTTAAATGTACAAATCTGTTTGGGACAATGTGTTGAACAATGTGCAACCTTGTATCACCACCCTCCATACCCTCCCATTTAAAAAATTCCTTGAATTCCTTAAAATAATGACACCCAAGAAGCACCATTATGTGGACTCTTTCTATAGAATGGAGAAAGGACAAGTAAATATTCTCATTCTGACCAAATCAACCAAATCAACTTTCTTTTATTTGTTTGACAAAAATAAGTTTATCAGTAATAATTACACACTCTACTGAGTTGGTTGGCCAAATTTGCATTATTTGCACACAAATTATGTTTATTCCTAAATGATGGAATCTGATTTTGTGGAATCCATTGCTAGAGAGAATTGTAGAAAATGAAATTACCTTAAAATGTTTTCTTTATTTGATATATTTTAAGTATGTGTAACTGACTATTTGGGTAACACTTTACAATACGATTGCTAATATGCATTAATTCATGCTTAACTAATGCACAGATAATCATGAGTTAATGTATAACTCATGAAGAACTAAACCATTAATTAATGATTACTGCATTAGCAACTTATAAAGAGTTTATATTATTAATAGATTAAGTAATACATGAATTGCTATTAATTCAATGTGTCATTGTGTATTAATTCCTTAATAACATATTTTATTAACTAATAGTGTAAATAAATGTGTTAATTACCACAATTAGTCAAAGCTATGCACTTCAACTTCCAGTTGTCTGCTTTAATTAATCATTAGCTAATGATTTGCAAAGGTATCATTATGTTATGACTTCACTTGTTGGGGCACATTATTAATAACTTGTCATTTAGTAATTGTAGTAATTTGCACATGAATTTGCACTAACAATGAAGTAATTAATCATGTATTAATGCATATTAGTGTACCTGTCATATTATCTGGAAGTTGAAATACAAGGCTTTGGCTAATTAACATATTAATTAGCAATATTAGTTAAAAAATGAGTTAATATGGAATTAATCCACAATTACATATTTAATTAATAACAATTAGTGTATGAACTAATACATTAACATTACAGACTCTTAATTAGTTCCTAATGTGCAATAATTAATGAATACCTTAAATAATCATTGGTTACACATTAATTCAGTATTATCTGTGCATTAGTTAAGCATGAATTAATCCTTAGTGCACCCATATTGTAAAGTGTTACCACTATTTGTTTTTTGTTTTTTAGAATTCCAGGCTCTATTTTTGGAAAGTGTGTGTTTACGTTTCCTTTAAAGGGATAGTTCACCCAAAAATTCAGCCCATTCTCACCCCCATATATGGGTCAATGGTGTTTTTTTGTTGTTATCTTTTTAGTATCTACACTACTGTTCAAAAGCTTGTGGTCTTTAAGGTTTTTTTTTTATATATATATATATATATATATATTTAAAGAAGTATCTATCTCACCAAGCTCCATCTCAAATAGACTTCAAAGTCGGAGAATAGCCTTGTGGACAGTCTAACATATCAGCCCATTCTCACCCCCAAGGCGTCACTTAACTGACACCTTGGGAAGAATTTGGACATGCTTCAATATCTGACGCTTTAGGCGCCCTTTAGCGTCAGTAAGATGACGCCCTAGGATCGCGTGTACCCTAAGCCCACCCCACACCTAAACCTAACCGTGTCCTCTAACTGACGCTTTCCTTTAGCGTCAGTTAGATGACGCCGTAGGATCGCGTCATGTAAGTGACGCTAAAGGGCGCCTAAAACGTCAAATATTGAAGCATGGTCAAAGGTGAGAATGCGTCACTTGGGGTGAGAATGCGTTGAAAAATTAGAATTAAGTAATTCACCCAAAAATGAAATTTAAGTAATAACGACTTTATTCGACTATTCCTTTCCTTTCTTGTAGGTCTGAGACGAGAGTTCAAGAGATTTCCACGACGCATGCGCGAGAACTGAGATCTTCTTCTACTCCTTCTTGTTCAGTTCTCGAGCAGTGGAAACCTCTTGAACTCTCGTCTCAGACCTACAAGAAAGGAAAGGAATAGTCGAATGAAGTCGTTATTTTTGTTTGTTTTTTTCGCACAAAAGCATTCTCATCGTTTGATTAACTTATGCTTGAGCCACAGTCCCATGGAATATTTAAACATTTTCTTCAATGACTTTCTGGGCCGTCAAGTTTCAATCCCTGAGGCAGCCTATGTAGCAGTGATCCACCTCTCAAATTTAATCAAAAATATCTTCATTTGTGTTCCGAAGATGAACGAAGGTCTTACGGGGGTGGTACAGCATGGGGGTGAGTAATTAATGACTTAATTTTCATTTTTGGGTGAACTATCCCTTTAAAGCTCTTTTACATGCACATGGTGAAGAATAAGTTGCCTGTGATTATTTATGAAATATCTTATCTTGGCTGAATTGTACATTTTCATATACTTTCTTGGTACCCCAAGGCTAAATTTTCACTGACATCAGTATTTTTTTCCATCAGGAGACATTAAAGGGCACCTATTATGCCCCTTTTTACAAGATGTAATATTGGTCTCTGGTGTCCCCAGAATGTATTTGTGAAGTTTCAGCTCAAAATACCCCACAGTTAATTTATTATAACCATTTGAAAATGTCATTTTGGGGCCTGCTTAAAAATGAGCGGTTTCAGGGGGTATTCCACCTTAAATGCAAATGAGCTGCATATCCCCGCCCTGCCATTGGATGAGGGCGTAACTTGATACCTATGGCAGGCAGTCGGTACTGAGAGAGTGAAGAGACGCGCCGTATTGAATGTCATTCAGAGTACGTTTGAATCGGAATATTTAAATAGTATGAAGAGACTCCGGCAGAATAAACAAATGAGAATGGACCAGTACGTCTCGGTATGGTTATTTGATACTTTTATGTACTTTAGAGTTGTAATCGCGTCCCATTTGAAATGATGGATGTCCAACACACACACACAGACACTAGCGCAATTTTTTGAAACTACATATACATTCTGTGATAAAGTTTGCAACGTACGAGCGAAATTACATTTATGCGAGGGACCTGTGGCGTCATGTTTAGCTACTTCTCATAGGTGCTTCTGTGGCAAATGTGAGAAGATGGCTAACTTACAGAACACCAACATATATGCAGTTTTTAATACAATATCTTTAAAAATATATATATTTATAAACGTGTGGTTACACACTATACAAACAAGGTTTTAAATTATATACACAGACATCCTATGACGGCAATAACTTTAGACGCATTTGTTATTGAATTGGCTGACATTGACTGAAAAGACTATTTGCTCAAAAATCATAAAATACACGTACTGTTACTGGAGGTGACAAACAGTAGACGACAATCCACACTTGAGGATTAACTTTTAAGCCACAACAACAGGATTAACCCACGAGTCCACGACAGAACATAAATTTACGTTTCCAAGAGACATTACCGGCTGTCGTCGTTGAAACAATGAAGGATGGTGTGTACAGATCACCGAGGGCGGGGTCTAGGCCACAGCCACACTGTCAATCAACCCCCTGTCTCCCGTTCTACGTCACAAAGACCTGGATCTCAGAACAGCTCGTTCTGAGGCAGTGCATATGATTTATTGAGATTGTAAAAAAACTACTGGATGGATTTTTATCATTCTAGGGTGGTTTTGCTCACACACTGCCAACACACATTTATGTTCAAACACCATGTAAAAGTGAATTTTCCATAATAGGTGCCCTTTAAAAGCCACAAGCAAGGGGGCCAGACTCTTACAGTGTCCATTGGCACTCTCTACTATTTGGTGACCTCTCAATGACAGAGCAAGCAATGGGCCACAGCATGCCAGGTGAGTCTTGCCAGCTCATTCAATTGTACTGTGCCGTTGTGACGCTGCTGCAGTCTAGGGAGCCTTGCCTCATTAGTGTGGGACATTTGTCAGCCACCTGCTTGTTTTATAGCATCTTATACTATCCAGCGTGAAAATATATAATCTGAAATGCTGACAACACAAACTAACATTTCTCTCTAAATAAAGGCAGGACTGTCTCCGATGTCTGCTGCTTTTTTACTTTTCTGGCTACCCCACGTCAAAACCATTTTCTTTCTCCTTTTTTTTTTCTTTGCAATTTTTCAGTGTAATAATAAGTTGTGGTTTCCAGTCTGCACGTGGGTGTCACATTGGCGTGTACCAGAAGTTCCACTGACTTTCATCCTACTGAGTGTTGGGCTGTACTGTGAGGTTTTTCTGCATCTCTGGAGACACAGCTGAAAGGCCATGGCACAGTGCTAGTTTGTGGGCTGTGTGGGGTGGCCTCCGTCAATGCTACCTCCTCCTCTGTCATTTACTTACCACCAGCACTCCCACTGAGCAGATGAGACACTGTCGGACTGTGGTCTCTCTTATCTGCTACATGGGATGAGTTTTGGGTGGAGTATCAGGGAGAGCAATCTGTAGGCATACTGATACTTAAGGCCAGAGATATATGATGACATTTCATTTGTCCATCACAAAATGTTTGAAGACTAATGATCTGGTTTAAGCTTTTGTTTGGTCTCTCGCTTACTAAATCGCATTTTAAGGTTTTCAATATTTTATGCACAATAAGGCTGCATTTATTTGATTAAAAAATATACTAAAAACAGTTTTAACAAATTCTCACTAGATTTTTGAGAGCAATCTTAATGTTGTGTTGGTAAATAAATGATAACATTTATAACTGTTGAGGTCTCATGCAGATTTGCAGAGATTCTCGCAAATTTAATATACAACTCTGTGGCTAGAAGTGGTCTCGTGTGGGCGTAAATGCACACCATGCCTACCCCATCACTGGCGTTGCATTAATTGTTCCACATGCGTATCACGGATTCTTTTTGACCCCAAACAAACACGCAGGCATGTTCAAGCGTAAACATACACATTTTCAGTGGCTTCCTGCTGCCACCACCTACACACCCACCCACCCCCATCAACCCACGTCTCTCTCTTCACTTCCCCTCTGTGACTGACAGCCCACCTGACAACCCTGCAAACCCCCACTCACAAACACACACGAACATCGAAGGGGAAGGTCACCCCTGGTGCAAACTCTCCTCAATAACAATGGCACATGTTCATAATCAGGCACGAGGGCTGACACAAATTGGACCGCAGTAATGCTCCTCAGCCACAGATGGAGAGAGAGAGGGAGGTTTGTGTATTTAAAGTAGCTGTCCAATTCACAAACTCCCTATATAGTGTTCGCTGCCCTACTGAGTTGAGGATATCTGCAGAAGATTGCCTCATGATAATGATTTATTCATATATTCGTATTGTATTCTAATGTAAAATATAGTTAACTTTCTATGTGCGTGTGTGTGATATACCCTGGCTACACTGTAAAAAAATGCCAGGAATTTGCAGGATTAAAGAGTATTATTTTACAATAAAACACTGTAGTCAGAAATTTACAATGAATGTTGGATAATTTTCTTACAAATTACTCTGAATCAATAGCAGGATGATGCTGACATCACAGTAAATTAATGTGTGTTGTTTTACTGCAATTTCACATTATAATGTTCTCTTTAATCATGCCACTGTAATAAATGTAATTCGTTACCACAGTAATTGGTTTGGTCACCATTATGGTGATTAGTGTTCCATTTGCTTGGGATCTTTGATAGCCTGACTTCGTCATACTCATATTCTTGTCAGAATGTGAGTCTGAAACTGTTCCATAGGGCTTTGATTATGAGGCGTGTCTTAACCGAACCAGGAAAAAAAACTCAATTGGATAGTAAGGCAACTTACTTTGCATAGTACAGTTGTCAACTACAGAACTTACTTGTTTTAGAAGTAAAATAACGAGTGTTGCGTCTTTTACTTGGTCCTCCATGAGTGCGACCAAAGGAGAAACCACAACGACCACAGGCTTTTCATTGCATCCCATCTTCTCTTAGCGACCATCGGAGCCAGCTGATGAGTTACACTTTTGCCGAATCGTGTAGGAAGGACGGCAAAAATATCTTTCCGATCGACAAATGCTTTGATTACAGTTTTCTGTTCGTCTATTAAAATTAATGCGCAGTCGATTTATTTTACAACAGATGCGACAGCGGAATCTATAAATCTCAATTCTCCAGCTGCAGTCATCCTTGAGGGAAACCAGTTTAGCGCTCTTTGATAATATGATGATTACGTCCCTGAAGATCACCCGGCAATTTGATTGGCCTGATCATTTTTTGACTGATCATAATTACTCCTCAATGGATCGAGTCCAGACCGAATTTCCCGACCAAAAAATGTCGTGGGCGGGGTTCGGGGTGGCATCCAGGCTAGATCTTTGACCCTCTGCTCATTTAAAAATGTTTGTTCTAGCCAAGTCTGGAATGTAACAAATATATTTAAAAAAAAAACAATTATTAAAAATTATAGAATAGGAATATTTTGTTTTAGTATTATTTAAGTATGAAGATTTACTGTTTTGTAGACCTTCCCCATAGTGCAACAAAAGCTGAGATTCATCTTTGAAAGATGTGACATCATCTCATAATTATCACCTAATGATGCACAGACATCAATGCTTGGCAAAAACACAACAATGGTGACACTCAGCAAATAATAAAAACACTTTTTCAACATAAACCAATAGTACAACACAAATCAACAACGCACACTGCTAAAAGCAACACAAACATAAGTTAATTTGCACATATAAAAAGATAAAAAGTTGCACAGATATGTTGGGTACCATCATAGTACTTTGTACATTTCCAGTATATAAATACAGTAATGTGTTTTCCAATAGAGTCTGTATTACTGTAATATTAATATTGATGCAAAATCATATCCAAAGCAATATCATTTGTTCTAAACACATATTTTTTTTTTCATTTTTTATTTAAAATAATCTAAAAGTATTAGTCATAGTTAGTTATATGATATTGTCACGATTTGGTCTCTGTGATGTTTTGGTTTTGTTCATGTTATGTTTCATGTCTGTCATGTGATCCTGCGATTGGTTAATCGATCCATGCCATGCCATGTTTTGATCTTGTTATTACTTTTAGAAATCCTGCACTTGGGTTCTCGCTACAACTTGCCTCCTGTGGGTCCTTACAGACATATAACTATTATGTATTAATATGTAATAGTACTAGTAAAGCTTTGTAAAATGCAAAAAGAATAATGTTTTAGGTATCACAAACTAAGCATTTTTTTCTTGGTTCATGTTTAGGAAATTTATATATTGGCTACTGTATCATTGTTTATGTGAGCATGCAAATCTAAAACTAAATTTTAGAACATTTAATTAATTTTGATTACTAAATGGTGTAACATACACTCTTAGAAGAAATGGTTCTATTTAGAACCAGAAATGGTTCCACCCCCTGCTTCATATATGGAACTCCAAAATGGTTCTATATAGAACCATTTTTGTTGTTGTTGTTGTTGTAAAAGGTTCTATTGGCAAAGTATGGAACCCCAGGGTTCTATATAGAACCTAGAGGAACCTTTTTTTTAAGAGTGTATAGAACCTTTTAGGGGCTCCAAATACGTAGCGCTGATAGAACCTTTTAAGGTTATACTTTGTATATATAACCTTTTCTTCCAAGAGTGTGCCTAATGCATTTACTAATGTTAACAAAGCTTTTCATAAATAGTTTTCAATTCAAATTTGATGCCTCTGATATTTTGGTGAATTAAACAATGCCCATTGGACTGAGCAAACATGCTCTTTGTGATTTGGAATCTCACTTAAGATGGCTGAACACCTTGTGAAGTCCACTTCACAGTGCACAAGAAGCTTGGACCATACCCAGTGTCCTTGCTTTTCACACCATACATGCTGGTCTCGGAGTCTTGATGAATGTGTACATTGGCATGTCAGAATGACCACGTTTTCACGTTGTTTTGCTGGTCTCGTTAAATCCCATGGCCTTTGGTTTACACATTTCTCCTGCCATTGGCTGCGGAAAATGCAATGGCAATATTTTTATGACTATGAAACTTGATATCCCATTTCTCATTATCAATGCCGTTATGTTTTGAGATGTGTGAAAACACTTCTTAATTATGCCTGACTTTCCTCCTTAGGAATGTCCTTGATATAGCCTATCAAAACAAAATGACACCATTAGCATGATGGAACTGATACTTTAAATAGATTGTGTCATGTGGATGTGAACATAAGTTTCGTGTGTGGATCAAGGTTTATACTCTGAGCACTGGCACAACAACCATGCAACCCAGTCATGCCATATGGTCTCATTATAAGGTCTCCACATTTCTAAAGAAGTGTTTCCTTCTGTCCCAGATCTTCTCAGCTGATTGGCCTAGCCAAGCTTGTGTTTTGAGTTGTGTAGATCACTATGTTCAGTGAGTCACAGCACAGGAAGCTTCATCTGCACTGACTCAGCCCTGGGAAGAGGCGACATGGGGGAGACTCGCATAACAGGGTGATGTTTCAGAGCAGATACAGGGAATCACATGTATATTATATAGCGCAAAGTGGAATTGGCACGTCATAGAGTGCGTTATAAGAATAGAAGATCCAGAGGATGGCAAAGTCTGTAACCTCATAACCTCATCCTGACCCCAAATAAAAGAAAGACAAAATCAAACTACTGTACCTTATTTTACTAATTTTGAAATTGGCAGCATTAAATGCAAAATAAGTGTGTTTGACTCTGGATCATTTTTATGGGTCGGGCACAGAATACATTCAATGACTATATCTTTTCAAACTGCATGAATTATTTTCCCACTCAAACACAACTACCACCAACATTTTCTGTACCTACAGAATTTACAGTAAATTACCAATTTGCATATGAAGAGTTCAGATGCAAAAGCCTCTAAATGCCATTTGAATTTTACCTATGAATTGCCATTTAGGTGAAATTACTGAATTAAAATATAAAAGCTTGATAAAAATGATTATTCTAGAAGAGAATTTCAAATGGCATCATTTTGCATCTGAACTCTTCATATACTCCCCCCCCCCCCCCCAAAAAAAAAAGTTAAACTTAAGTTCAAAACCTAACATATTACACATCTGTATAAGACATCAATTGGCTACAATTCTACAGTAATATCATATTGACCATAGTATCAGTATGACATATCAGTTTACATTTCCAAACATTCCTTTTGCCATTATTTGTAATAATCCAGTGACATTTTTGTATGCACAGGGAGTCTGACTGGTGTGATACCTCAGCTCAGTGAAAGTAAAGATACACAGAATTTGACTAATTGTGTCTATAATCTGAAAGGCAGTTGCTGTACTAACAGCTACACAAAATGCTTTTTACTGTATTGTAGTTGCAGATTATTGCACTGTATTATTATAATTGAAGTGGCAGTAAAAACATTTGTTACAAAAAGATTTCTCGCTAAATTCTTTTCCTCAATTCTAAAATAACGGTATCACGGTTTCCACAAAAATATTAAGCAGCGCAACTGTTCAACATTGATAATAATAATTAGAAATGTTGCTTTAGCACCAAATCGGCATATTAAAATGATCTCTAAAGGATCATTTGACACTGAAGACTGGAATAATGACTGCTGCAAATTTAGCTTTGCCATCAGAGAAATACATTTCCAATACATTAAGATATAAAACAGTTATTTGAAATTGTAATAACATTTTATGATATTGCTGTTTTTACTGTAATTTTGTCTAAATAAATGCAGGTTTGGTGAGCATTAGAAAGTTATTTCAAAAACATTTTAAAAATCTTTCAACAGTAGTTTCTTTCATTTATTAAATTCTAAAATAAATGTTAACAAACTATTTGTGTTTTAGGAATGCAGGTTATGTCAGAATGACCTTTGACACTTGCTATGAATGGTATGTAAATTCAAGACTTCCTCCACACCTGAGTCACCCTCACCTAAAAGCTTAGGAGCCGTTTCTCCAGCAAGGTGTCCTGTTCTTACTTGTTATGACAAGTGCGGTAATCGATGCAATGCAGCCAAGCATGCAAAATGGGAGATTTGACTAACTAGGTATGCTCATAATTGTCAGTTTGAGAATATTGCGCTACTGGAGAGTGACTCACCCTCACATTCCTTAACTTCTTGAACCAAATTATGTCCAGTGCAGTGCTTTGAAGAGCCCCCGTGGGCTATTTTGGGAATTACCTTCGTAGACAATCTACTCTTTTTTTTTTTAAATTCCTTTGTGTGTGAATGATTGTTTTGCAAGAGGAACTGGATTTGGAGGGGGGAACAGAACACTTACGTAGGGAGTGCCTGCAGCTAAGCCCACCCCTACTTCACAGTATTTGTGGGCTTGGACTGTCTCCTTTCTCAAACAGGTGAGGTGGGTTTATTTGTTCCTTATCTACATTTCTCACTTTAGTTTTGCCAGACGTTAAATATTTCAGGAAGTGGTTTTGGTGCAGTCCTCCTACCAGATGCCAACCGCTACAGACAACAACTTATACAAACAAGGGTAAAACAAGTCACTCCACCTTTAATATCATGATGCTTCGCATGTACATTACGAAGAGTTACATTGATATCTTTGTAGTTATTTTCTCCATACCTCATAGAAAGTCATTTAAAATGGATAATTATGACTCATTTATACAATTTTGTAAATTATAATTTCTTCCGGCACACTCATTGCAGCTCAAAATAAATGACTTGACCAGGAGTGGAGATGCATGACATGTCTCAACCTTGTTCAAAGTGTTCAAAAAAGGTCAGCTGTAAACTTTATCATTTTAGGAAATCCAGCGTTTGGTGCCTCGTTGACACCTCTTGTCTAAATGTTAGGTCAGCAGTCATGTAGTTTCAAGCCATTCCAACTATGGAGGCTCAATTTTGATGTGCTTTACTTCTATATCACTCATAATCAGATAGCAGTAATAGTCATAATCGGTTTGTTGTCAGAATTTTAGATTTGCATATTCTTAGAAGTACAGAATCGGATGCTATATAGTAATCACAAAGTGTTCTGATAAAGGCATTTGTTTCCTTGAATTTTGCATGGAAACTTTTCAGCTGCAAATCATCCATTGGCAGAGAAGGAACAAGATCTGTGCTGGCTATCAGTGGGTACCAAATGCAACAGTGACCTTCAGAACACATAATGGGCCTTCAGACACGAGATTGCAGTGTCTGATTGAGATTGAAATTGTCTGAATGGGTTGTGCTCCAATTTATTATATATCTTTTTTTAATTGTTTATTTGAAATGGGACAATGTACACTGATCAACATTCAGAACAAATGTAAGCGTACCTGAGTTTTCATGCCCTTGCCAGATGTTATTCGGCATCCTAAAATAGTAAACCGTTAAGCCATTCAAATTTACTTTCAGATTTTGATGGATGGATGGATGGATGGATGATTGGATAGGTAAATGGATGGATGAATGGATGGATGGATGGATGGATGGGTGGGTGGGTGGATAATTGGATGGACTGGTGGATGGATGAATGGATGGATAATTGGATGTATGGATTATTGGATGTGGATGGATGGATGGATTATTGGATGTATGGATTATTGGATGGATGCATAATTGGATGGATATATTATGGAGATGTGGATAATTGGATGGACTGATGGATGAGTAATCAGATAGATGGATGATTGGATGAATGAATGGATGGATGAATAATAGATAATTGGATGTACTGATGGATGGATGGATAATCGGATGGATGAATGACGGATAATTGGATGGACTGTGGTAATCAGAATGGATGGATGGATGAATGGATGGACAATTGGATGTATGGATTATTGGATGGATGGATGGATGCATAATTGGATGGATATATGATGGAGATGTGGATAATTGGATGGACTGATGGATGGGTAATCAGATGGATGGATGAATGGATGAATAATGGATAATTGGATGTACTGATGGATGGATGGATGGATGGATGGATGGATAATCGGATGGATGAATGACGGATAATTGGATGGACTGTGGTAATCAGAATGGATGGATGGAAGGATGGGATGGATGGATGGATGGATGGATTGATGGATAATTGGATGTATAGATATATTGATGAAGGATAATTAGATGTATGTATAGATGGATGGGTGGGTGGGTGTTTGAAGTACCTACCTATACAAAATTGTTTAGTTTATATATTTCATAGTATCCAAATTGAATTGAAGAATGCAGAGCTTCTTTTCAAAAAGTACAGAATGTTAATTCTTCTTCATGTCCAGTTGTTAGCCAAACCACATCCGTTGAGTCATTAGTGAGCCACACTGGCTCATGTTGTGGCAACTTCACTTCTCAAGTTGTAATTACTTGAAAGTGATATTGGCACCAGATGCCTGGACAATCAAAGGGCCAACAAATGGTTTAGGTCTGATCTTTCTTGACAAATGTTTAAATCTAATTAAAATTGGACCAAAATGTATGTATTTTGTACTTAGTAGCATGTTAACACCAAAATTAAATGGATTGAGTTGTATTCTTTACTGAATGAATTAAAGTTACTAGTACCAGGCAAATGTGCTCTGAATGGAAAATCATGTTCATTTGGGTGTAGCCTTCCATAAATAATCAGATCATAAAGCAACTTCAAACCTAAATCAACATCCTTAGTGTTTTAAATTTGAATTTGAGAATTTCCATGCAAGTACGAATAATCATCATGTTGTGCATTACCAGTGTTTCTTTTTGTTTTTTATTGCTGTGAAATTACAAGGGAAACTACCTTCTACATCAAAATGAGAACAGTATTTTACCTCCTCCTCCTCCATCTTACATACCATACATATTTTTATCTTTATCTTCTTATACTTTTATTATAAAATAAAATATAATGTTTCTTATTATATAATGCTTGAAATTAATTATAATTGTTTAACTATAGTGTCAAAGAAATTCTGAAACAAACTGGCTCCAGATGCAGGAATAACACTAAAAAACAATGTAAGTTAGAATTATTTTGTATTTTAAAGGAATGGTTAACCCAAAAATGAAAGTCCATGTGTTCCAAACATGACTTCCTTTCTTCTGCAGAATGCAAAGTTGTGATTACTTGAAAATGATATCGGCACCAGATGCCTGGACACTCAAAGGGCCAAATTTATTTTTTAAATTGTTGACTTACATTGTATGAAAAAAAACCCCCAAAAAACAATGAGACATTTTACATAATGTCTTCTTTTGTGAGGAGATAGAAAGTCATACAGTTTTGGGATGTCATGGGGGTGAGTAATTGATGCCAGAATATTCATTTGTGTGAGAACTATCCCTTTAAAGGTTCATAATCAGTAAAGACGTTTTGAAAGTAAAGATTATGCTGCCTTGTTACCGTAATCATCTTCTGAGCAGAGAGTCCAGAGGGTATTCCCACTGTGTCTGTCCACATCCCACCTATGAAAAAGTACCTAACTTGAAGATTACTGCAAAGTGTTGCAAAGAAAACCAATTCATCTTCCTGGCAATTGTCTTTTTCAAGAAAAAAGAAAGATAAATGTTTCTATGTTTTCTAAAAACTTGTGGAAACCAGCACAAGTGTAACATAAGCTGAAGAACCTTATGCAGACACTTGAAAAGTTCTTGTTTGTGAATGACTCTTGATCTTCACTGCATTGCACTCCAATAATTTCATCAATTACTCCAGCCATTATCATTCCGTCCACCTCGTATTTTATGAAGTGCATGTGGGTGCTTGCAGGTATCTCAGGTTTCCACAGCATGAATCTAAGAATAATTTCATCCTTTTCCACAGCGTGTTGTTCCCGGGTAAATTCGCTTTTAACAGCAGGATGGAAAATTCTAGAGTGGACAGGTCACTGGGTTATTTTCCTGAATGAGAAATAACCCAGTGACCTGTGTGTCTTGGTTGATGAAATATCTCTGTGTGTAAAATCTGGTTTTAGGTGGGAATACATTGTCGGGAAACTGTGGTGAGAGTGTATGGGTGGGGTCTTTACACTTACTTATGTGATGAGAACTTACTCAACTGAATACGTGAGGGGTTTTGTTTCTAAGAGGTCACACCTGTCAATAGAGCTGCAGGATTCTGGTAAATTAAGAGTCACGATTTTTACAATTTGAAATAGAGATAGAGAAATAGTGATTCTCCCATTATTCTGAAAAGATAACAAAACAGTAACAAGTTAATTTAGAAGTTGAAAATTTAGAATAAGACAAAATGACAATTGCTGGAATCTAAAAATATTTTATGCATTTGAATTTTTTGTGTTAAAAAATGGTTTGAAAGGATGATTCAAGGACTTTCTCATAAAGACAACACCAGCATCTTTTGAATCTCGAGGGTCGTTTTCCTGATCCTACGGGTTGGGGATAGGTCTCTCACTGTCGTGTGTGCCTACGGGTCAAATGGCAGTGCAGAGTACCCGGCCTTCTTGGGGTCTCTGGGAGGGGTGCTGGAAAGTGCTCCGACTGGAGACTCCATCGCTCCACTGGGGGACTTCAATGCCCACGTGGGCAATGACAGTGACACCTGGAAGCGTGTGATTGGGAGGAATGGCCTCCCTGACCTGAACCTGAGTGGTGTTCAGTTATTGGACTTCTTTGCTAATCACAGTTTGTCCATAACGAACACCATGTTCAAGCTTAAGGGTGTCCATCAGTGTACATGGCACCTGGACACCCTAGGACGTAGTTCGACGATCGACTTTGTGGTCGTTTCATCTGACCTACGGCCGTATGTCTTGGACACTCGGATGAAAGAGGGGCGGAGATGTCAACTGATCACCACCTGGTGGTGAGTTGGATCTAATGGTGGGAGAGGAAGACTCAGACAGACTCGGCAGACCCAAGCGTACTGTAAGGGTCTGCTAGGAACGTTTGGTCGAGTCTCCTGTCAGAGAGATCTTCAACTCCCACCTCTGGCAGAGGCTGGACCGGATCCCAAGGGAGGCTGGAGATATTGAGTCCGAGTGGACCATTTTCTCCACCCCCATTGTCGAAGCGGGCGCTCGGAGCTGTGGCCGTAAGGTCTCCGGTGTCTGTTGAGGCAAAAACTCGTGCCTGGGAGTAGTTTGATGAGGCCATTCGATCGGCTGGCATCGAAGAGATTCTGGCAAAGTGTCCAGTGCCTCCGAAGAGGGAACCAGTGCCCTACCACCGCTGTTTACAGTGGAGGTAGACAGCTGTTGACCTCAACTGGGGATGTCGTTGGAGGGTGGAAGGAATACTTTGAGGATCTCCTCAATTCTGCCATCATGTCTTCCATTGAGGTAGCAGAGACTGAGGGCTCAGAGGTGGACTCGTCCATCACCCTAACTGAAGTCACAGAGGTAGTCAAGAAACTCCTCGGTGGCAAGGCACCGGGGGTGGATGCAATCCGCCCTGAATACCTCAAGTCTCTGGATGTTGTGGGGCTGTCTTGGCTGACACGCCTCTGGAGCATCGCGTGGCGGTTTGGGACAGTGCCTCTGGGATGGCAGACCGGGGTGGTGGTTGGGGACTGGAGGGCGTGTTCCAACTACAGGGGGATCACACTTCTCAACCTCCATAGGAACCTCTATGCCGAAGTACTGGAGAGGAGAATACGGCAGATAGTGGAACCTCGGATTCAGGAGGAACATTCGGTTTTCGTCCAGGCCGTGGAACACTAGACCAGCTCTATACTCTCTACAGGGTGCTGGAGGGTTCATGGGAGTTTGCCCAACCAACCCACATGTGCTTTGTGGATTTGGTGAAGGCATTCGACTGTGTCCCTCACGGCAGCCTGTGGAGGGTTCTCCGGGGAAGACCTAGGACACGCTGGAGGGACTATGTCTCCCGGCTGACCTAATGCCTTGGTGTTGGAGGAAGTGTCTAGGGAGATGAAAGTCTGGGCATCTCTGCTTAGACTGCTGCCCCGCGACCTGGCACCAGATAAGCGGAAGATTTGAAGCGTCAAGTTACTTTCAAAAAGTGATTAGCTCTATTTTGATCACCGTAGACATCTGTGTTTATATCAGAGCTATAAACTTTTATCTCAGTACTTCTGTGATCATTTAAATTATTGTAAGACAGAAATAATGATACTACTGCATGTGGTTGAAAAGACTGTTTGTGAAGCTGTTTCATACATGACTGCTCTCTCTGAATCAGCGGCAGCACCAACGCTGTGTTCCACTGTGATTGTACTTGTCAAAGGTTTAATAGACAGAATTGTTGTCATTTAGGAATGAGATTGCATGGGTGTTTGAATCATGTTTGCGATCTTTTAATGATAAATCGTGCAGTCAAGCATGAAAGAAAATGGTGTGTTCAATGAATGTATACCTGTTTCATGTACTATAGAATACACAAATTGCAAGTAACACAAACTGTTGACAGTCTACTACAGCTGTGCATTATTTTATTAATGAAATGTACCTTTATTGAAGAACATTGACAGACACTCAAGGAAACAGATCAGTTATCAGCCTCTGTTGTTTGCATGAGTCATCCCAATATAATTGGTTCATTTGGCAGCTAAGTAAACTTATATCAGTGATGAAAGTTCATTGGAAGTCATGCACGTGCCTAACTTAAAGGGGTCATGACATACAATATCAATGTAGCATTTTGCATGTAAGGTTACAACATCCTGCAAGTTTTATTGCTTAAAACGTTATCAATCTACAAAAACTGCTCGTTTTGATATTGTATGATTTGTGACGTCACACAGACAAATATATTTGCCTATGCCTGCATCCATAGAACGCTTCAAGGAATAGTTTTACATCATCGCAACAGGCCCCGCCCACTGGTGTCCAGTCGCTCCACGCCTGACAATTGACTATGCCAGTTGTTCAAAAGCAATTAGAATCCATTTTAATCACTGACGCTGTCTACACTTTATTCAGTACACACATGCTGCCTGTTCACTTTCAGCCCATTCTCAACCCCAAGGCGTCACCTAACTGACGTTTCTGCATTTGGACATGCTTCAATATCTGACGCTTTAGGCGCCCTTCAGCGTCATTTAGATGACGCCCTAGGATCGCGTGTAATCCTACCCCCACCCCAGACCTAAACCTAACCGCGTCATCTACCTGACGTTTTCCTTTAGCGTCAGTTACATGACCCCGTAGGATTGCGTCATGTAACTGACGCTAAAGGGCGCCCAAAGCGTCAAATATTGAAGCATGGTCAAAGGTGACGCCTTGGGGTGAGAATGTGTTGTGACTTTCTGACGTTCTCGACTCCCCTGAGTCCTCCAACTAAAGAAATAAAATACAAGAGTAAATGGAAGTGTATAAAGGACTGTTCGCTTTGATGTGTCCTGTTTAAACAGCTCATTTGCTCACAGAGACTTCAGAGGGATAGCATCAGGAACAGGTGGATGATTTATTTTGAATGGCATCATGAATTGCGATGGAGGATTATATGTTTATTCAGAGAATTTGACTGCAGATTGTTTTGTGAACAAGGCAGTGTCATGGAGAGTTTGCAAAGAAACTTTTGTTGACAGATGAAGCTGTCAGAGCTCTTGGATCTGACAGCAGCTGTCGCAAACGGTACAATTTTATAATGCTTTGTCTGTAAATGACAGATTTTTCCCCCATATATATGTTTGTTTCTTTGTTTTTTGTGTGCAAAAAACATTATAAGTGAACCAAAAGTAACTTGAACATAATCCATGTCATGACCTCTTAAATCTTTTTTAAAAACCCTTTTTCATTGACTTGAACACAATCATACATTTAAGAGTCTCAGCTTGAAGAATCTTGTTTAAATGAAAAAAAAGAGGAATAAAGATATTTGATTCAGTCTGTATACTGTATATGTATTCTAATTTTTTTAATATTTAATATATGCACGGTATATGTTAAAACATCAGTATTTTTTGTCTTGGTTTAGTTAAAATGTTTATCATCCAAAAATATCAATATTTTTGAGAAGCGATTACTGTATATTGTGCAAATGTATACCTTGTTGTAAGGATGCTTAGATATTTTCATTAAAAAAATAATACAAACCCAACTGATATTGAATGTTTTAGACACCTGCACCAGCTAAGGTATATTATTGTGGATAAGCCTAATTTTTCCCCATTACTGTCTATAAATTCTATCTGCATATTGACAGAATGAGTGCTCTGCCAACATATAATTCCTGCCTCTTGTCCATAGTCATATGAATGCATTTGAATATTCTTTCAGTCTCGCTCTCTAAAATAGTCCAATTAACATCTCGGAAAAGAAATGACAAATTGAAACGCACACACCCACTTCAGCTTAATGCACAGCAGTGAAAGTAAAGCTGTATAACTGCCGGTGTCCGGTTCTAATAGAGCACTTGTTGTCTATATGGTCTCTCGAATAGACAAGTTCATATTTTATAACCTCTTTGCGGCTGGTTAGTTTTAAAAGGGTGAGGACACGGAGAGTTTGACTCCAATATATTTTCCCACAAATGGGAATTTAAAAAAAAATCCAGCTCCTACCCTCCACGTACAGTAATATAAACTGCTTCATTGTAATATTTCAGAGTTGATGGAAATACTGATTGATATGTTTGGGGCCATCCATCCACATTTGTTCAGAGTTTTTTGTGTTCGCCTCAACAGTGGTTTGATCTCTGATTGAGTTCTCAACAAAGGCATATGTTTTCCGTACACTGACATTTCATTGAGTCCTCGCACTTTTAAAAGAGTGCACTGTTGATGAGTGTTAAAGGACTTGTTTGATGAGATGCATACGGAAAACAGTACACATTTTGAGGTGACCTATTTCTGATTTAATGGAGTGAGTAATCAATCCAATAACAGGGTGAGCATTGTGAGGTCATGAATTACAATTTCACATCCAACATGACAAATCTTAACCGGATCATGTCTCAAAACAGATTATTTTGCTGTAAGACAAGCCCTAGCTTGTCTTACAGCAAAAAAAAAAACAGTATCACACTTTTATTTTAGTTTATTTTATTTAATTATTTATAAAAACATTTTTATAAAACATTTTAGATATTTGTATAATATAAATTGAAATAAATGAATAGAAAGTAATCTGATTGTGCCTGATTAAGAGATTCTTGCTTGAAACACCTCTTGTTGGTGAAAATAAACTCTGAGAGCAACAGTATGCCAACTGGTTTGGGCTTTTTCATTGATTATTTTGGTAATTTTCATTACTGTTTTTTTTTTCCCGCATAACCATAATTGAGATGTGAAAAACTGGGAAAAAAACAGGATAAAACTAAACTATGTGTGGGCTGACTGTGGTAGGCTGCTCAGGTGACGGCATTTTAAAGTAGGCAGTTAATGTGAGTGTGTGTGTGTGGTGTGGGGGGTGTGCTGGGGGCCGGCTTACAGAGCCGTGTAGGCAGGAAACCTTCCCTGCTCACACACGCTTTCCATGCAGCCATGGGGGTGGAGAGATGCTATAGTTAAACCCAAGGCAGGCTGTGGATACAACAGACCAGAGTGACACTCGTAGAGAACGGCAAAAGCTGCAGCCTCAAACACACACACACGCGCACACACATAGAACAGCAGATCTTAACAGGATACTGCAGTCAGTAACAGGCACATGAGCACTGGAGGAAATGGAGTGACAAGAAAAAGGAAGACACACATCACACAGTGCCATGTGTGCAGGACAGGTATGATTCTTTTGAAGATCAACTTTTTTTTGCGCAAAAGTAAATGTTTGGAGTTTATCGACATTATCTAAATTTCAGGCTCAGACTCTTTCATGCTAAAAATGTGGTCAATTTCAACTCCTCATGAATAGAAAAGAAGCGCCTCACTGTTTGCAGTGCACTGCAGTGAGAGTGGATCCTCTGGGCTGTTGAAAGACGAACTGTAATTGTTTTCTCTGTGCTGAGTGAGTGTATCTAGAATGGAATGCAATGGACAGAAATGCAGCTTTTCTCTTTGTTCTCCGCAGTTAAAGAGAGATAATAAAGGGATCGTGCACACCTATC
This sequence comes from Pimephales promelas, assembly GCF_016745375.1. Next base: position 19,282,582 of record NW_024121210.1, read on the forward strand.
TGCTTCTTCCCAAACTGCTTAAACTTGCCAGCAGGAGCTTGGCTGATGCCATTATCTTGCGTATTTGTTTGTGTTGTATCCCATTCCGTACAAAACCAGATCAGAGCTATCACGAGAAACTTATTGTGTTGGAGCATGTGTGTGGGTGGATATGTGTGTGTGCATATGAGGAGCACATGAGTGTGTGTGGGTGTTTGGATATAGGTATTTGTGTGGGAGGGTGTAGCTCGATGTGTGTGGGTGATCAAGTGCGTGTGTTTTCAAGTGAAGAGTGTGTATGTGAAATATTCCACTAAGGGCATACAATTTGCAGATGGCAGAGGTGCCTGTCAAACCCAAGCATTCCTGTGCTGCTCTCTGAAGCGCTGCTCAACGAATGCCCTGAATTTCAGATGAAACGTGAAGACAAAAGCCAGGGGGACATTTAAGAGGGTTTAGCTCAGACGGATCCCTGGGAATCAATCCCCCTCACTGCAGAGGGAAAATCCAGCGCTCGGGCTTGTATTTCAGGTTCAGCTGGAGACGGTTGCTGCCTGCCGCCGAGGGGCTTTCCCAAAATGAGGCACAACCGGGAGGGGATACAAAGAGACCCACCTGTGGTGCAGTTAGAATCGCACTGTCTGCTGGGAGCGTCAAGTGTCTTGCTGTTGTTTCCCCACTGGGTTGGTGATATTTTTCATTTCCAGTTCACTGATTGATGCACTGATGAATTTAAATGGTGTGGTCTGAGAGGTGGTCTCATTCCATCCTTACAAATGACAAACAAAGAGGGACGTTTCTATGGATGTGCTGCTTGCGAGCGGCTTTTACGTTCAAACTCGAGCGTAGAGTAGCTAATAGAAGACTTAGTGAGCACAGATTCACTCGTTCACTCGCACACTACAGATGTTCACTGGAAAAATCTCTGCAGGCTGCGTCAACGAAAAAGCAAACTTATATCAATTATGGACACAATAAAACAATTTATTTGTTCACAGTAGATTCATTTTACACAGGTTTTAACTGATGGAAGTATTCCCAAATCTGGTTAATTTTAAACCTTGCACACCGACTAGTATAGATTCCGTTAGCGATAAGGGCTGATTGGTTTGAAATGATTTAACCTTTCGGAATTGATTTACTTGATTTGAGGTATTTCAACACCCCGTCAAACGAAATAATTTAATTAGTTGATCCTATGTATTAATTGTTCGCAATTTGTCACATCTAAACGTTTCATATCTCTTTTTGAAGACAGCTTTGACATAAACATTCGTTTTGTTTGTCTACATTGGAAATCAATTCTATAGGTCACAGAATGAGGAAAGAGGTGAAAGTTCACCTGAAGTCCTTTAATACGCCATTGCATTTAGGAATGTGGGGTCATTGTTTATTTTAGCAAGTAAATGCTACTTTTGCATTGTATGATGTACTGGCAATCCATCCTGCATAGATCCTACGTGAGAATCTAAGATCAAAGAATTACATGCAAAATGGTCAGTGATGAAGAATAGGGACATATCAACTAAATATATAACAGGAGTGGTTATTCATTACAATATATCTGGTCAAACTAAACAAAGGCAGCATGTCCTTTAGACTATGGTTAAACAAATTTCAGTCACAGCCGACTGAAGCCGCAGATGATTGAAGCTACTTGTCAGGATAAGACTGAGAGAATGCATTTAGGTATTGTAGCCATTGTCTGCATTTTAAGCCAAGCACAACCACAGAAACAATATAGTTCTGCATCTTTGATTCTTATTTTAATTCTGCACTCTCCCATATCTTAACATTCATAAATGGTATAGCATAGATTCATTATCATGTGATGCGAGGGGGGGGTTGTATTTGCCAGTGGATTTCACCTGATCCACAAATGTATTCACCGCCAAATATTACAGCTGGCATAATTCTGTGTCCAAATTTTACTTCTCATTAACCAGAAAAGCTTTAGATGTGTCAACTGTGCTAACCAGCGTGCACTACAGAAATATTGAGTTGAAATTGTGTTTATTTCATTTTTTTATTATTGGAAAAGGATTAGATGCTTTTTATTAATTTGTCTGTGACAAACAAGAAATATACATTTGTAATTATTTAGCAGGAGTAGGCTATTTGTGTTCACGTGTTAAAAAAGAATATCCCTCTTCAACCCCATCTTTTCAGATTTTGAAAATAATTTGGATTATTTGAAAGCACACTAGTTAATGTTAGGATACAGCGAATAAATTATCCAGAGCTTTGTTCTCACTCTTTGTCTGCGTTGCTTGTCTTATTTGGCTAAAGCAGCTGTGAAACTGATATTTAAAATGTTTCCATACCAGTAAAGGCTCATACTGTGCTGTGTGTGAGAGCAGGGCTGAAGAGACATGCTGCGCAGGTTATGTTTTCATATTTTTCTGTGTGCAGATGTGCTCACACTGATTAGAACGGAACAATATACATTACATTTTTACTGCAAAATCATTAATATTCATTTCAAATAAGCATTTAATAATAATCACATTTCTTAATTCAAAACACAGATTTATTTATTGAAGCATGATCTAATTCTATGATGGATTAGTGTGATTGATTCCACCTTTCTTCATTCAAAGTTTAATTTTGTGTGCATGTTAGCTTTTTGGATATCTACAAGAATTTATCCTTAAAAATCATAGAAATAGGTTTCTGAAACCCTGTGAAATGATCAGTTGTGCCAATTTCCCCAAGTTCATCATCTGATCATCCTTCCTTTGAAAGCTTTAGCTGCTGAGATGCCATGAAAGAGAGTGGAAAAAAACCGAGACATTTCATCATATATGCCAATCTGGCACTTTGGAAATTTTATGTAAATCAATGGGCACCTCCCACAGCTGTTGTATTTCCCCCATGCATCCTTTCTGCATTCGGGACAAGGACTGAAGAAGGGAGTTCATGGTCTGTTGTGAATGAGATGATGTGGTCAGTTAGGTGAACTCCCATTGTACTTCTTTCCTGCTCTTACTCTCTGGTGAAACCCCGGGTGTCTACTGTAAAAACAACTCTGCGTCGAAAGAGAGAGGGAAAGCAAAGGGGGAACCAACTTGTACACAAAACTCAGTGGTTTCCCATGCACCAGCAACTAAATGAGTGAACGCATATATTACTCATTTGTCAACATGCAAATTTCTGGCATCTGGCATGCACTGCAGTTGAAATTGTGTGTTAGGAAAGTATTGAAGGCTCTTTACATTTCCATTGCCATTGATTGGGTCTTAAATTCTCTTGTATCCTTTAGGATATTTCAAACCGTATATATTCTGAATTAATGACACAATTTCCTTGACAAACCACCAGATGAGAAACTGATTTCTAAACAATTCTATTCAGCGTTAACTCAATTAAAGACATTAATCTTCAATAAACAAATTTCAGATTCCACAGAAATGCAAGTCTATTGCAAAGCACCTAAATACACATGAAAGCTAATTTTGACTACAGTATGCCTAAATGTGAATCAATCAATTGAAAGCCCTTGTTAACTTCCTTCTCAATTAATTAAAGTCTGTATTGTGTTGAATTAATTTTATTGAAATAAACATTCTTCAGTTTATGCCAATGTGGCATGTAAAAACTTCAGAACAGTAGGCTAATGTCATGTTTACTATAATGTTAAAATAATGGTTATTTAATGGTTCCTTGCAGTAGCCTATAAAAGGAACTTCTTCATATCAAGAACCATTTTCACTGTGGTTCTTGTGTTGTCTGCATGGTCTTTGGAAATCAAAAAACTCCTGAGGTTTTAAGTTCTTCAGAATAGCGTATTGGATTCATCTTTAAAATGGAGATTCTATGAACTGCTGGGGATACCAGAAAAAAGGTTGGGAATTCCATCATTTTCAATAAACATTTCAATAGGCCTATCAACAAAAGTTTGGATACAAGTTCGTGAAAGTCCACATAAATAGACGCTCACGAATAGTCGCGTTCGCCTGAGCTGGTAACCATAGCAACAGTAGAGTTCGAGAATCGACAGCGATTACTTGACTCGGTAATCGCCTGTTACGTCGACAAAACAATTACTTTATCATTAGGCTAATTAATAAAAAGTAACAACTTTTAATCATTCATTTATATATATTCCAAACATAGGCTATTTGTTTTTAAAAGTACACAATTTAAGACAACTGACCTAATGCGCGAGAGACGCTAGAGACGAACCTCAGCAGCAGATTGTGCAGCAAAGAAATTACACACAGGAAGTCTAATGACAAATCCCCGAAAGTCAAAAGTCACTGAATAATTCGTACATTGTACATACACAGATGTTGTTCTGTTTTTTTTTTTTTTTTTTTGTAGTGGAATTTTATAAATGTATCCAGTGGCCACGGGCTTTATTTTAATTTTATTTTTTTTTCCTCTTTTCTTTTTTTACACAGTTATGTTCGACATGAAGAACAACAAAATGTTGGCAATTCCCCTTTGAATTTACTGTTGAAATCTTTCATCTGCATAAAAGAAGACGCAGCTGTTTTACCCCTTTCTGTTCTCAGAAACATCAACATGCAAGTTCAACATAGACATATGATGTCATCTCAGCTTATAACTTTCGCCTTTTTACTCAAAAGTCTATTTTTGACTTAATATTATATGCTTGCATGTAGTGCGTTATATCCCGGTTATATCCGCGCGCGAAGGGACGGCCCCGGCAGAGGGGGATTTCTGAACTGAATGCTGGTGGTGAAGTCAGCAGTGTTCATGTGAATGGGGTAGCAATGTTATTTCCAAGCCATTCGGTATTGGTGCACAACGTGAAAAGGCGGCCGGCGCGAAAAAAGGAAATGACAAGCAGATTAATAAAACATGCGATGATGAACATGAAGTGTTTCTGCATTTGCAACGGAGTCGTACTTTCATTTTGTCGAGCTGAGCTCGTTTTTCATGCCGTTCTTTCTTTTCTTTTCTTTTCTTTTTTTTTCTGGACACAGAGAAACAGACTGAGCGCTATCAGCGGCGATGGAGCGCGGAGGAAGATTGCGAGCATGCACAAGTCAAACAAAAGGTGCGTCGTGTGTCTATTTTATTATATCGTGCCATAAGCTGCATTGTGTCCTATGCTTCAGATGCATTGTTTAGCATTTACTTAATCTTTTTTTTTCTTTCGAGTAGCATGTGGCCAAACTAGAGCATTAAAGCCACAAATATGACATGTGATAATTAAACTGCATTCATGTTGCTTTGTGCGTAAAATCTCCAACTTACACTGCCGCATGCACGAGGCACACATAACACGCTGTAGCTACTGTGTGTGTGTGTGTGACTGTATGTGTGTGGTGTGTGTGTGTGTGTGTGTGTGTGTGTGTGTGTGTGTGTGTGTGTGTGGTAGCCTATCTGACAATTGCATTTTATAGAGAGAAAACGAGACTGTGAAAAGTAGTTTAATGACTTAAGTTGCACAGACGTTTTATTTCTTTATTTTTGTTATTTAGTTAAAGGACCATTTGGTTGAGGGTGATGTATATATATTTTTCTTCTTCTTGAAGTGAGGTTGGAGGGGAGGGTTTGTGAACTGAAGAAAAGGAAATTCTTGTGTGTGTTTTGGAATGCTGTTGCCCCGGGGGGACTGAAAGAATTGAGTTGGGGAATAAGAGAGGGGCGCGTTAGAGAGGGGAACAAGGGGGGGACACATTTCCCCTTTCCTCTTTTCCCCCAAATGATAAGGATAACACCATTGCCTAGTAAGATGAAGTGCAGTTGTCGGACGCCTGCAAGTGGACTGAACAGACATATTATACACATGGAACCCACTCACCCAAGCACCACTCGTCGCCCCCCATTACGCACACACCCTAACTGGGGTGGAAGCAAAAACTTTGTATTCATTTTCAAGTACTAAATTGGTGCTAATTGTACTACTAAATATTTAAAATGTTTTTTTTTTGTTTGTTTTTTTTAACTACTGTCATTTACCCACAAATCATTTACTCTTTAACAATCTCAAAGTACCTGTTTAGTGTGAATTTGTGCTTTTTTGTTTCAAATATTTTCCATAAGGGGGCACACACGAGACACACTGTGATGTTAATGTTCATAGGGTGATAAGACTAAACCTTATGCAAAAGCAGTCAAATAAATCCCATCCCATTGGCCATACCTTGATTGTTTCTCATATTGTAAAATATAGCTGCAGCTTATCGGTAACGTTAAGCTATCAGGCACCTGATCTTGTCTTGTTCACATATTGTTTGTTCATTTGCGTTTATAATCTGCTTTTGAGCTTTCTTTGCTTAGACTTAAAAGCCTTAATGCCTGCAATGTCTTATTTGTTGAATTCTATTGCGCAGGAGAAATTGGATTATTTCTTAGTAAACCGGTGTCAAAATGTAATTTCAGTTTTTGGCAAATGGTGCGTCTGATCAGTTACAAAGTAGTGCATTAACAGAGTCTTCTTTGTGCTGTCAGACATGTCAGGGATTTTTTTTTCTTTTCGCCCCCAAAAGTGCTGTTAATGGATCCAGTACCTCAATTGGCATAATGATAAGGATGTGAATGATTCATACCACAGTATATTTCAGTTAAGTACCTCAAATTGCCTTAAAAGACCTTCCCTTTTATAGCAACGGCTGGATAATTGCCACATTTTCATGTTCAATTACACAATAGTGTTTTAGACCTTTTATCCATAGTGTACAGTTCACTGTTACAGGGGTTATAATTATTATAAAATGCATATTTACTAAAAGTAAGAAATGACATGACTGTTTATGTGATTTGAGATTGTTTTGCAAGTGAAGCGCTCATCTCTGGAGATTATTCGAGTTGTGATGAAGAATGGCTGTTGGTGATCGCCCACACGCAAATGTGAAATATTCTAATGAGCAATCTGTCTCACTTGAGTGTCATCTAGCCTGTCCGTTTCAACAGAATGTTCCTTCACAGTCCTGAAGGGCTTCATTTGAATTGGACATATTATACAACATAATCTTTGGCCATGATGGCTTGAACGGTTTTGAAAGTCATATTTACACTTTCATTGTTAGCGTGATCAAGATAATGATGCTTATTATAACACACTTTCTTCTCCTTCTCATTTTTTTTTCCCGTAGTGCCTCAGATGACGATTCAGGACGGACTTGCTAAAACTGAATCACACACTCATCCTGCTCTGGTAGGTTGAACATTTTCTCCTTAGTGCTTTTCCTGAGCGTGAGTGAGTGATTTTTTTTTTTTAAATCACCAGACTCTGATGGTGTGCTTTTGTAAGTTTCGGTCTGCAAGGTAATAATTGGCAGGTGCTAGACTTGATCCAGGGTCTGTGTGAAGAGTGAAATCAGTGCGCGGCAGGAGGTGGCGTTGAAAAGAAATGTGATCAATTGTTTCAGATCTGTGCAAAAAGAAAAAGTTTGAAAGAAATCTGCTGTGTCCTCTGAAAAGATTTAGTATTTTACACGCATACGGCACAAACGTATAGAGGATAGTAGCCCACACATATTCCTGAGAGCCGTGGTTCTTTAGATCTGAGGAGATGACATCATAAAATGCTCCCTCGATGTGGGCTCAGCTCGTGGGTTGAAGAGGTGTATGTGTGCAGAGGAGTAGAGAAAGTGAAAAAGAGAGACAGAACGATCCTCTCTCTCCTTCTTTCTCTAAGTGTAAAGCCCGTAGGCTCGGAGCCCAGCGTTTTTACACCCACTCTCTGGTTTGTGTGGGTGTTTGAGTGGGCAGCAAACTTGTGACTCATCCTTGTTCAGACCCACACAGGGCAACTCCTCTCCTCTCCTCTCCTCTCCTCTCCTCTCCTCTCCTCTCCTCTCCTCTCCTCTTTTGTTTTCCACCTTTCCTTCACCTCTCATGTGTTGTAAAACTGGCTGTGAATGGTAATGATATGCAGCTGAATAATCAATCGACTTGTTTATTTTCATCTAACCGATGACACATCATCCCCTCTACTCAACCTGTGACTAGTATCTTTTTGTGTTCTTTCAAGAGAGTAGTATTACACATGAATGATGCAGTGCTGTGAGTCATATGTCAAAGATGATTGTATTCACTCTACTTTAGTCCTTATTTATATGTTGCTGTTTATATAGAATACTTTTGTTTCCCTGACAAGGCTGTGAAGTCCCTATTCCTTCATAGAGTATGCACTGTCAGCCTCACTACAATATTCAATTAAAGAACAACTCAAAAAAAAATTGTGTCAGCTCCATCAGCAAGACTCAGCTCTCCATCAACACCAAACCAGAAATGTGTTGCTTTTGACTCATCATTGTTGAAGAAATCAAAATCTGGTATTTTCATAGGCTATATGTGCTCATATTTCTTCCGCACACACTGACAATTTAAAAATAATATGTTGTTTATTTTAAAATATTTCCCCTAAAATGAAAGAGTAGAGAATGTATATTCTATATATATATATATATATATATATATATATGAAGAGTTCAGATGCAAAAGCCTCTAAATGCCATTTGAAATTTTCTTCTAGAATGATAATTTTTATCAAGCTTGTATATTTAAGTTCAATGATTTCACTTAAATGGCAATGATAATTACCTATTAATTGTTATTTAAGTGAAATTACTGAACTTAAATATACAAGTTTGATAAAAATCATCATTAAAGAAGAAAATTTCAAATGGCATTTAGAGGCTTTTGCATCTGAACTCTTCATATATATATACAGTGTTGGGTAAGTTACTCTAAAAAAGTCATTAATTACTAGTTACTAATTACCTCTTCAGTGTAATTAGATTACTGTACAAATTACTCTCTCTAAAAAGTATTTAATTACTAATTACTTTCAAAATCCCATATCAATCTCAACCAGCTGAATAATACAAGGATAGACATGAATCTGTTTTAATTCTTTCAAACAAACACTATAAAATTGCATGAATTATCCTTAAACAGACCAAGGTGGAGAAGGTTACATTGCATACTTTTTAGCATCAGACAATACATTTTGATGTTAAACCCACTATTGTTTTATGCCTGATCTCATGACATTTCACACTTTTTTCATACATATTTTACAATAATTCATACAAATTTGTACGAGTGCGGTCGAGATCGGATTGATCTATACACAGTATTTACCTCAATTACATCAGAAGTAACTGTAATTAAATTACAGATAAATGAAGAGTAATCCCTTACTTTACATTTTCAAGGGAAAAGTAATTAAATTACAGTAACTAATTACTTAGTACTTAGTTACATCCAACACTGTGTATATATATATATATATATATATATATATATATATATATATAAGGGACCTTCTCATATAGAGCATTTGGGAAAAACTGCTTAGTGCAAGATGAGTCAATAAATATTTTGGTCCATTGCTAGTGAGAAGTGAGCAACAGTGAATTTTATATGCATATTCATCTACTTTATTTTGTGAACAGTTCAGAAAAAAATGCTTGCATATAGATGACTTTAATGCTCATACACTCTAAAAAATGCTGGGTTGTTTTAACCCAACTTTGGGTCAAATATGGACTAACCCAGCCGTTGGGTTAAATTTTTACATTACGTTTTTAACCCAACATTTCGGGTTTGTCCATATTTGACCCAAAAAACTTCAAAACTCCAAATTCAAAATTCCTCAAAACTCAAAATTTTGATTTCATGGGGTCTATAAATGTCCCCTGGGGTTTGTGTATCCCTGGTAATCTTTGATCCATAAGATAAAGTCAACATTTATTAGACAATTCAAGACTATCTTACTGAAGGACTGGAACTCGAAACTGTAAATTCTGTGAGATGATTGTAAAAACCATCGTGTGTCAGCAGTCATAACACCGATGGAGACTCGGTGTGGATCAGAGAAGTGCGTTTTTACCCCGAGTTTTTACCCTGAATCACACGCGAGGGCAAAGGCAGACAATACAGTAGCACCAGGAAGTCTGCAGGGGATGTGTGATGGTGGACTGTGCGCCCCTCTTAAATTAAAGACAAAGGTACACAGGCTGGGACTGTGGTAGACACCCCTAGCGTCCCCTATCAGCCCCGTCGGCAGATGAGCCAGATAAAGATGTGTGTGCTCTGGAGGAAATGAACTCTGGTGACCCGTAGCCCTGTAAACATCTGGAGAAGAGCCCCGACTCACTCTCTCTTGTGCCTTTTTTAATGTAATGTCTTCCCTCTTTCACTCACTCCTGTTGTCTCTCTTGTTCTGCTGGATCTTCTAGTCCAAGGTTATTCTCTTTACCAATTCTCATTGTCTGTCACCCCTGCCGATGTCCAGCGCGATCCCAAGCCAGAGTAATCAGTCCCGTCTTTGATTACGCCACTCTGCCCTCAATGCGAGGAATGCATTGAGGTGAACTTTATCAGCATTGTATAACATCAGCACTTTCTCTCCGGCCTTGAGATAATTGAAGGTGGTACTCCAGGAAGCCCTGAAAGAGCCCTTGTCTGGGCCGGGGGAGGCCGAGCGCAGCAGGGTGGGGGCTGGGCGTGAGAGCAGGAAACCCTTCTTGGCGTGGAAGGGAATGTTTCAAAAGAACGTGTTCGGAACTTCCAGGACAAGGGCGTCTGCCGCTGCACCGCTGGTCATTCTCGTTCGCTTGAATCGCTGGCTCAGGATGGAGGTGGGGGGTGGAAAAGGGAAGCGATGGGTCTCCTCTCCTTTCGCACTCTCTCTCTCTCTCTCTCTCTCTCTCACTGGCAGGCCAGCCCACTCACAGGATATACGCAAAGGGGAGCTTGGACCAGAGCGGATGGGGTCACTGTGGCGCAAGGCGGGGGTCCCACATCCTGAGTTTATAGGGACAACCAAAGGCGGCAGGCTGGGGGAACGAGGGTCCTGGGCGTGTGTCAGTGTAAGCGTGAGCAGGGAGTGTGTGGGCAGCTGAGGAGGAGAGAAAAGACGTGGGTGTTGAGTGGGCGAGGACAGAAGAATGCTAGAGAGAGAGAGTGAGCGAAAGCAACAATCTCCGCTGCTTTTCATCTGACAACTTTTAAAGGGCCAGCCAAGGGGTGGAGAAGGAGCCGGTCAGACGCCTTTTGCCGTATCTCACGGTGTCCCTCCTAGCATCCACCCAAACCCCTGCAAATGGGACAGGAAAGGCATAACATCATACTTATTAGCAGATTGATGTATCGGTCACAAAAGAAAAGGTTTCCTTTTTAGAGTCAGGTTTCTTAGTTCATTATTTGAAATTGGTCTTGAAACAAGTAGAATAGTGCTTAGCAATGTTTGCAATAAACGAAGAGATATTCTTAATACACTACCATTAAAAAGTTTGGTGCTTGTAAGATTTCTTTTAAAGCTAGGACACTTTAAATTGATCAAAAATTGTAGTAAAGACTCCCTTAACGCCCACAAACCGTTTGACTCAGTCAACCAGCCGAGATAACGTCTGCATTCCCCCAATGCCGGTTAGTAAATATTCGCTACGGACCTAGGACCTTCGACAAGCACTCGTTTCTAGTGGGACCGCAAAGTGACGGACTTATTTCCTGTTTACGCACGAGGATTACTCCGGTCAGGAACATTTGCAACATTTGCAACATACCAAATTGACCATTATGCCCGCTGTTGCAGATTTGCAACATACCAAAATTTCGATTTATTTGTTGTGCAAAAGTGAAATTGATAATCTCAACATTATTTACCATCTACTTAAAGGCAAAAACACGCATAAAACATTTTTTTCTATACAGCTATATAAATTCAGGCGTTATTAAAGTATTTTTACATAAGATTTCTATTTCAAATATGCTGTTCTTTTGACAAATTAAGCTGAAAAAAATGATGACCTGTAGTAAGGTGAGTCAGATGTTGATTCAGTAGCCGCTTGTGTCGAATCAGTTCAAACCAGCGCCAGTTAGATAAACTTAGCCTCCATGTGCACACAAAGAACTAATAGCAGTTAGCCAAGGGGTAATCAGTCTTGTTTTACAATTTCAAATTAGACCAATCTGCTCTTTTTAAGAAACTGAGAGTTATGACCCTTCTCAAAGAAAAACATTTGATTCTTATCAGACTACACATTTCTTGCCATTATTTTGAAATACACAGTCTTTTTATCGCATCACATTCAGGACAGCCCAGTTTCGTGATTCAGTCCAAGAACAGAAGTTTACGAGCACTTCCATCGCATACCAAAATAAACCAGTCACATGAAAGATTTCCTCAACCATCGTGTTTCATATTAGCCGCTCAGTCAGACTGAAGTGAAAAATGAAGATAGCCTCCACATATGCAGAAGGGTCCCGTTGTTCTGTGTGGCATCTTCAACAGTCACAAAGTGTCAGACGATTATAACCGCAGTTGTAAGGCTAATCATTAATAGACTGTTCGTTTCCTCAATAGGAATGTTTCACATTCCTGGATCAGGGTCAGATTCGCCTCCACTCACCGGCTCAATCCCTCATTGTCTTGTCAGCTACAGTATGTCAAACAGATGGTTGGCATGGTTACAAGGTATCTGGGTGCACGGTCTTGTGCCTTTTTAAAAGCTGCGTCTGCATGCTGGTGATGGAGGAAGAGCGTGTGAATGCACGTGGCAGAATATAACACAAGCACGCAGTGCTATCTGCGGCCGATAAGACGCATGAAGTCATACCTCAGTGGCATGACAATGACATCACAGCTGCGTCCCTGCATTTTTTTATTCTGGCTGCACCTAATATAGCCATCCAGTGCCCGGGGCCAGACTGGCAGAGACCGGCATGCCGGGACCCGGCAGGCATGCACACAAGCCACGGAACTACGCTCCAGGAGGTGGGTGTTGGAGTCGGGAGTATGTCACCATGACGTCTCTCAGCCAAATTCCAGAGTTCACACTCATGTGATTTCAGCTCATTCACACACATGAGGGCACACACATATCTGCTGCCTCTGTTACCATAAGAGCCACCATGTGCCTTGATGTTTGCAGCTGCTGCACCTGTTGTGCAAACCAACCTGGATGAGTCTGATTACAGCATGGGTCACTTTTAACCTGCTGAGATGGAGCGGCTTGTTTTGCAGGTGATGCTTAATGCTTATTTGTGCATATAAAAAGAGGAAAACCGTCTTCTCTTTGCAGCCTGTCAAAGATTCTTTGAGTTTGATTTAGTTTCATGCAATTTAAAGAGGGTTGTTTTGGAGCAATTAGCTACTAAATGGATTGGGGCGTGAGCCTTTGGGCTCATGAATAATGCCGGTCTTGCATTCCTTCTAAATCTGTCTTGACCCCTGTCTCACGTCAGGTCGTAGTTTATCAGGTTCCAGTGAGGGCAGTTTTGGCAGGGTGGATGAGTCTTTCATCTTTACATTTATGGTGGTGTTGGCAGCTATAGCTCACACCTTTTGCACCACAGCAATGCAAAGCTATTTCTGTGTTCTGGTATGGAGCTGTCGTTGTTGTCATCATTATGTGCTTATAGATAGACGTCTCCTAACTCAAATGTATGTAAATGCTAAATGACTGTGATTCACAAAACATTTTAAAAAAAACAATTTGTGTGCGTGTATTTTATTTATTTATTTTTTTAGAAAATCGTTTTTATTTCATTTTTTTTATAAATAGTTTGTTTAAAAAGTAATCTTTTTTTTTAACTTGTATTTTTGATTCAGTATTAGCATGTCATTGTGTTTTGGGTTCATTTGGGTTCCAAAGAAATGGAGAAAAAGAATAAATCATAAAGAGAGGGGGTTTTCAAAGCTTCAAACTGCACTGTATTTACAAATAAATGTGAATAGAATTACAGCATTTTTATGGTTTAGGAGCATTTAGGGGTTTTTATCAGTTCATTATATTGTTTAAAATTTAAACTTCAAGAAAAAAATTGTTCAGTGGTATCTTTCAAACTATTTAATATGATCTGTTTAAATTAGAGCTGTCAAACGATTAATCGTGATTAATCGCATGATAAAAGCTTGTGTTTACATGATATATGTGGGTGCACTGTGTATAATTATTTTGTATATATATAAATACACACACATGCATGTATATTTAGGAAAAATATTATTTATATAAAATATTTATATCTATATAATATAAATGATATATAAATGTATGAAGAGTTCAGATGCAAAAGCCTCTAAATGCCATTTGAAATTTTCTTCTAAAAAGATAATTTTTATCAAGCTTGTATATTTAAGTTCAGTAATTTCACTTAAATGGCAATGATAATTACCTATTAATTGTCATTTAAGTGAAATTACTGAACTTAAATATACTAGCTTGATAAAAATGGTCATTTTAGAAGAAAATTTCAAATGGCACTTAGAGGCTTTTGCATCTGAACTCTTCGTATACACAGTATATACATGACAATATTTCTTAAATATATACAAGCATGTGTGTGTATTTATATATAAAAAATAATTATACACAGTGCACCCACATATATTATGTAAACACAAACTTTTATTTTGGATGCGATTAATTGCGATTAATCATTTGACAGCCCAAGTTTAAATATGATATACTGAATATATCAATATTTATGTATTTTTCAAAATTTAATTCTGTCCAATTAAGCAGAAAATGAATGAGCCAAAATACAGCAAAAAAGTTAAGTTAGTTAAGTTTGTCTAATATCTAAGTTGGAATTTAAGATTAGGAACACCATTTTTAATTTACTCTCACAAATGAAAGGACTGGGAAGCACGTGGTTGCAACAACAATCGCCCCTGCTTGCCCTGTGGTTACACAGTAATGTTCCTGAGTCATTCGCTCTCAACCCACTGACAACAAAATATACGAGAGTGAGTATATTTTCAAAATAAAAAATAAAAACAGCAAAGCGGCATGTTGACACGTTACGATGTGTGATTCATCGTCACCTCCTCCCTTCTATTGGAACACACGCTGTCTGTACTGTGGTCAAGCTAAGTTTCACCGTGTAGACTGACACAGTGGGAGAGCTTTCTGAATGTTGGGTTCAGATTGCTGGAAAGAGATGGGGAACATATGGAGGGAGATACATACTGTAGACTAAGGGGAAATGATTTAGTGACCTACATAAAGAATTTGTAATTCCCATTTGTAATTCAAATCTGTTCATAAATGTAACATAAAGTGGGGGTTAAAAGTCTGAAACTTCTAATGAAAATTGTGTGTGTGTGTGTGTGTGTGTGTATATATATATATATATATATATATATATATATATATCAATTACAGTCTGACCTTTCGTCACCAGTGTAACAAGTTTGCTTGTTTAATTGGTGACTTAGAAATCTTTTAATATAATATAATATAATACTCTCTATATTTTAAATACAAAATTGCTTTTCTAAATCCTAAAACTTTCAGTTTATTTTCAGGTTTAAATATATTTTAAAAGTCAAATTTTCATTGTAGTCCGAGACTTTTAGAACAAAGAATATTGTGACAGTCTTTTGATCTTTAATCTTACTCAATGAATAGCAATGTCTTAGTCACACAAGAGCCTTCAAGTCCCTCTTTTCGCTTCTCATGACTGAGCCTCATTTGAGAATCCTGTAAAGTCAGCGGTGGTTGAAGAGCCGGTGGGTCATCGGAGGGGCGTCAGTGCTGGCTGACCAGCCGCTGTTTGTGTATTGTGAGGCGGGCTCTACAGACAGAGCTGCGCTGTTTCTCAGGTGGCGGGGGTAAAATACAGTGCTTTCTGCAAGCTTCCACGCGGTGCGGTACACGGCGCACAGAGATGACTCACTACTCTTTCAGTGACTAACAACTAAAATAT
The DNA here is from genome assembly GCF_016745375.1 of Pimephales promelas. The sequence continues at coordinate 19,298,206 of NW_024121210.1, forward strand.
GGCCGTTTTAAAAGTGTCCTAGTTCTATACTGCGGCGGAGAGAGGAAGATGGGCAGGAAGAGTTGTCATTTCTTCCACTCCTCTGCATATCTCTTTTAAGTCTTTTATTACACTGGAAAGGTGAGGCTCTGAAATATTAAACAGCCGAGTGTCCCTCTGTGGTGTCGGCTGTCCCAGAGCTGATGAGAATTCAGGTAGCTACTTTCTCAAGATGGAGAGTCAGGGGTTTATGAAGAAGATGAGACGGGATGAGTTGTAGCAGCGTTCCTGAGATGCTGGAACTGGATCAAAAACTGCAATCATTTCACTTTTTTTCAATTTATTTCTGTAAATTATCCCTAAAAAATTATTATGAAACATTTGAATTTGAAAGCAAGGACCTAATATATATATATATATATATATACTTTAAATCCTTACTTGTCTGGTTAATACTTCTCTGAGCAATGTTTGAACTTTGTATTTTGAGCACTTCTTGTGTTGTTATTGCCTCTTCACGATGACTTGTTTGATTTAGTCCTTAGATGTAAGTCACTTTGGATAAAAGCGTCTGCTAAATGATTAAATGTAAATGTAGCTAAATATTGGGATAAGGTATTTAATAAAAAAAAGGTTATTTGGAGTGATTGTTTCCATACTAACTTCTAAAATGAAAAACAGATTAATCCAGCTGTATTGATTTTTAATCATTTTATTGAGCCTATCGATAGGTTTGTTTTAGGTTTTGTTTTATGTCGTCATGAATGGCATGTGCATGTTTGACAATGGTGGACCTGTTTAGAGAAGTGTTTTGACTGCTTGGAAGAACGGGAGCGAATTCTTCCCTGGAAGACATAACTAACGTTCCTCGGTCACATAAGTAGGGGAGTTTCCTGCTCCTAAAGATCCGAGGCACAGCCTAGGCGTTTTTCACTGTGACTGCCGGCTTTTCTCTCTCTCTCTCTCTCCCTTCCTCCCTTTCGCTCTCCCCCTTCTTTTTTCTGAATGGGTGTCCTCTCTCTAACCTCTCAATTCACAGCAGCATTGAAACAGGACACTACCCTGAACACTGATAGGCTGCGGGCAAATGGGTTGCGCTCAGCCCCTCGACCCAACACTACAATATAAGTACTCTGGCAGTCCGTCTCCAGTGTATGACTGACTGTTGAGAGAGAGAGAGAGAGAGAGAGAGAGAGAGAGAGAGAGAGAGAGTGGGAGGGGGCGGTAGAGAGTTTAAATTCAGTGACAGTGATAATGATATTATTCAGTCTCCGCTGAAACGGGGAAATAGGCTACTTTCAGACTCTAAGGCACGCTTCCTCTGTCTCTGTCGCTTTAAGAGTGTTAACGTTACTGATTAGTCGCCAAAGAATGCGAGTGGAAAGAGAGAGAGAGAAAGAAAAGAAGGGACAGGGGCGGGAGGGAGAGACAGACCGAGAGCGTTGGAGCCTGGAACTCATATGGAGAAGACTGATATTGAGCTAGAGCTTTGTTTTATTTTCCAGCAGTTCAGAGACGTTAAAGGAGATCTCACTCCTCTCTCTTTAGCTCTCTCGCTCTCTCTCTCTTTCTCTCTCTCTCTCTCTCTCTCTGAATTTGCGGCTCCTGAAGAGGCTGGACGAAGGGGGAAGTCGGGGACTCCGCACATGCAGCCATCAGGAAATACTCTATTCACCCAGACAGAGTAAGTCAATGAGTGGGGAAAAAAGATAGAGAGCTCTTGCTACTAATGGATATCATATGGTGTGCTTTAAAACTGAGAAATTGTTTGCAGGTTTTCGATAACTAGAAAGAGAAATCCATAGGCTGAAATTGGGGGACATAGGCAGTGCATTCTTACAATTGCAGTGTTTGAGAATATATAGCATGTGTGTGTGTGGATTGAACTGCCATTCATTAAATGTGCTTTCATTTTCTATCTGTGTCACATGATGGATCTTAACTGAGGAAAATTGTTGTTTTAAGCTAACCGAAACAAATTGTTGAGTTGATATGGAAAATTTCTCAACTTTTATCACCGATGCTAATGTGTTGAAACGCCGTTTCTGGCTAATCTAGAAGCTATTCTCCAGATACAACATGCAGGTCCTTTTTGAGAAAGAATTGTCAATGTGCCTTTTGGAGGCTGAGAACATATTTTGGGGGTTTCCCCTGGGAGAGCGGTTGTTACGTTCCACCAATGAGAGAGCGGTCTGTTGCGGCTACGTCTAGCGAGCACAGAAGGAGGGAGAATTTATAGAGACTACCCTTCACAATGCTGCTTCTTATGAATGGAGCGTGTGAGTATCACTTCTGATTGGCCGGCTGCTCTTGGGTAATCAGAGGACACATTCTCTGGTTTGCCGGCCGGCCCACTAGTGGCCAGCCAGTGGGTGGAATCACCGGTGTTTAGATTTACCTTCTGTGTCTTCTTGACCAGCTGTTGCTGCAATATTGGGCAATAAAGGCAGAGTGTTTGTTTGTGTGTGTGTGTGTGTGTGTGTGTGTGTTCAGGGCTGCATGTGTTTATCTTAGTGATTAGCCAATCAGAATGTGCGCATAGAGACAGTAGATTCGGCCCTCTGCCCAGCTGTTGTCCTTCAGGATCTACTGGACGTGAATGACCTTCAATGAAGTTGAATTGAGCTTCTGACTTTGAGTCAGATTTTGTTGTTGTTGTTGTTGTTGTTGGAAAACATATGTATGAAATGTATATATTTTTTATTTTCAAATATTAATTTAAATACATTACCTTTCTAAAGTTAAGTTTTGCCTAAAGGGGTTTGGGGTCAGTAATCTTTAATAAAGTAATACTTTTATTCAGCAAGGATGCATTAAATTGATCAAAGGTAGCAGTTAAGACATTTATAATGTTACAAAAGATTTCCCTTTCAAATAAATGCTGTTCTTTTGAACCTTAATATAGAGAAAATACAAATTATCACGGTTTCCACAAAAATAATAAGAAATGTTTCTTGAGCTCTATTAGAATGATTTCTAAAGGATCGTGTGACGCTGAAAACTGGCGTAATGGCTGCTGAAAATACAGTAGAAAAGTAGAAAAGAGGTTTAAAAAAGCTATTTTAAATTGTAATCATATTTCACAATGTTACTGTTTTTACTGTATTTTTGATCAAATAAGAATAAAATAAATTAATAATTTTATAGACCCCAAACTTATATATTAAAAAAAAATATATTTTAGAAAAATAATTTTCTAAAATATTATACAATGAAATTTACTATTGTAAATTATGAAATATTAATTTGTTAAAACATGTACAAGTTTACAAGTATGATCTGGGAAGAGTTTCATTTCATACTGTGGATCTCCAAAGCATACCACTAACTCTCTCACCCAGTCTCCCTATTGTGCTACAGACACAGGAAGTGCACTTAAAGTCCCTTAAACCGTCATCTCACACTAAGCTAATTATTTTATTGCCGACTATACACAGGCGCCTTCCGGAAACTACTGCAAACAATAGATACCCTAAAATTAGACCTCAAGGCTACCTGCCACCATGTGAGGCCCTGACAGGAAGTGAAGTCGGAGGATGTTGGGCGTTGGGTGTGGAGAGGGTGTGTGTGTGCGTGTACTGACGCCTCGTACAGCCGAAGGAATGTGCCGGTCACACATTGACCCCCCGTGCTTACAGAAGGGTGCGGCGATAGAGCCTACACCCACCAACGTGCTCACGCATCCTCCGTGTCTTTGTGTTTCTAAAAAACTACACAATATCTACCACTCCCTCAAGTCCAGCTCACAGCGGGCGAGTTCTCATGCCCACCCAAGGAAGTTTGGCTTAAAGAGAAGTTCACCCAAAAATGACAGTTATGCTGACATTTACTCACTCTCGTCTCGTGTCATTCCAAACTTGTATGTCTTTCTTTTTTTCTGAAGAACACAAAAGAAAATGTTTTGATGAATGTTTTTTTTTTTGTTGTTGTTTATATAATTAAAACAAACCTAATAATATTTCTAAATATCTTTTGGTTTCCTCAGTAGAAATAAATGCATATAGTTTGGAATGTGAATGAGGACAGAATTTTCATTTTTGTGTGAACTATCCCTTCAAGCTTTATTTTCATAGGGTTGCAAGACAGGAATTGTGTTGTGATATTCACCAGTGTGGTCCTCGTGAAAGACCCGGGTTTATCTTATTAAGGGCTTCCGTTGTCTCTGAAATGCGCATGATAGTGCAATGCAATGCCCACAAGGTATTTAGATGAGATATGAGACAAATGCTGTCTTTTTAAGGATCAAGGCTGAAGTCGAGCCTAAAATCCACTTGATGTTGCCGCTCTGATTTCTAGGTCATGCTTTTTCAAACAGTTAGTTTCAGTGGCAGTTGTGAATCATCAGGTGGCTTTTTAGAAGAAGAGTTGTCAGACTTACAGTACACTCCCTGTAGTAGAGGGAGTGGTTGGAGTGACTGGTGTGGGGAGCCGCTGTCCCGTTCCACCCATGTGGAGTGCTTTCGTATTAATGGGTGTGTTTCGGCAACATTAATGTCACTGTGCGCAACACAACCTTGACATACCTGCATGCCGTAAATGTGCCACAGGGTCAGTTTTGTCAGGTTGTGTAAGCGTTCTTACTTTTCATCTTTTGCGCTTATCTATTTTAACGACAGCGCAATTCTCTCTCAAGCTCAAAATCTGGTCTTCATAAGGCAAAGTTCCCGTAAGAGACTTGCGTTTGTTCCCAGCTCTGTGTCTATGCCTCCCTACTCCTGATGTAATGAAAGTTGCAAGGAAACTCAGTAGAGGGAGGCAGACAGTGAGAAGGTGTGTGTGTGACGTACATTCTCAGGTAACGGCACAGCACATACACACACCCAATGCAATGTGACTGTGCCCATATATGGGCAGTGTTTCCCCACCTGGGCAGAGTGCAGGCAGTGCATTGAATTCCAATAAACGACGAGTGTAGTACATGCGGCAACACGTCATGGAAAATGAGAATCAGTGGTGATCACAATGTGTCCTCTCTCTCTCTTTTTCTTCATTTCCAGTGTCCAATCAGAGTAAATTATAAAGCTGGAAGCTGATCATTACATGCAAACTATACTTAGCATACTCTATCTCTTTATATGTAGTTTACTTTTTATATGTGTAACTTTCCCATGCATGCAGCACCACAAAATGTCCACCACGTCATTTCTTTAAAACCTTTTTAAAAGAGAAATTGTATCAAAATGTACCGGTTGCAGAATTCATTTTTAATAATAAATGTCCTTTTCAGTACAAATTACGTATAAATACACAATATCAGATGTTATTAATAAATAATGTTTGAAATGACACCTATAGAAATATAATTTTTCTCATTATATTAAATAAAATAACTTTTAATTTTATGGACCACATAGACTGTTTTGATGTTATATTATACATATGAAATAGTATATATAAATATAATAAATGCAATTTGGTGTCAGTAAAATTGGTGTTTTATTATTATTTTTTATTTTTAAACAATGTGGTGGACATTTTGTGGTGCTGCATTGGAAAATTGAAGTCTTGATGCGTTCATTGTTTTGGCAGTATTGAACTTTCTGTGTGATCCTATTCTGGATTGGCTTGCTTTAATAACTTCTAGAAAAGCTGGAGCACTTTCAGCGTGGAAGGCAGAAACCAAGAGCAGCCCAGCTTCATGCCCTGGAAGACATGCATCCAAACCTTTTTGCGATCTGTGCTCCTGGGTTCGCATATCAGCAGCAGGGTTAGTGCAGTCTCAAACAGAGCGAGTATTATAGCTATTTTAAGAGTGTTGTGTTGCTCTAATGGAGAAGAATTTATCGGCCCTCATTTAGGTGTAATGCTATACGCTTCGGTGTGCTTCGAGAGTGGGACTGAGCCCAGGGCAGCACTGGGAGTTGTTCGCGCTGGGGAATAGAAGGCTTTTGCTCTCTAGGCCAGCGTGTGAGTGGGTGTGCTGTGGGCCAGACTCCTTTATTCTCTCTCAGTCTTTCTCTCCCTTCTCGTTCGAGCCTGCACTTCTGCCAAGGCCTTGTAAAGGGACTACAGGCTCTGTTATGTGCCAGCTCTTTCCCATCAATACAGCCCTCTGGAAATAGTCTCTCGCTTCTCCTCACCAAAAGCCCAGAGTCCAGTGCAGAGCTTCCAGTAGCTGGTCTCCGAATGGCAGCAAAGCAAGTGTGTGCGGCTTTTCGTGTTTATGGTAGAGTGGTATGGGATCGCCTTTCACTTCAAACCTGACCCATCTGTCGGGCTTCAATCCAATGGGACACACATTACGAGTCATAAAGCAAATGGACTTCCCGGCTCTGGAGTCGGTCAGGTCTTGACAAAAAGGGGAACTCCCAGCACAATGGCAGCATGGCAGAAACCTCTCACCTTCCCTGAACTCTTCAAGGAAATGGTGCCTCTTTCTCTGATCCGGTCTCTTGCTGGTGACGTTTTAAAAGCCGGTCGGAACCAATTACGCTCACCCCCCCCCCAGATGGCAGATTGAGCACCCTTATCTGATCTATCCGTCGGGCTTTTTAATTACACATTGATTCGTAGAAAGTCGGTTGAAAGCGGTGATCTGATTTTTACCTCCCCCCTTGAGGGGCAAGTGGGCATAGGGGAAATGAAATGAATCTCCCTTGCACCTTCCACGGAGCAGGGGCCAAACTCTCCACGAATGATCGTATCTCCGAAACCCTATCAAGGTTGATTATCAACAATGGGCTACCCAAATGCAATCCCCAATCAAGCCTGGTACGCCACGACTACTTACTCTAAATCGAATTAGGCTTTAAAGGGCAGGGTTTTTTAGCTTAACTGAACAGCTTCGGAGTTATTGAAATGGTTATTAGACTTCTTCATCTCAAAAACGGAATTCCTGCATGGTGTCCCTTTAAAACCAACTCTCCCGCTTTCTCTGGGACTGGAGACCACCTCTTCGTGAAAACGATACCTTTTTTGTTTTGAATGAAGCTGAGGCCCATTCACTGCTTGGTCAATACGTCCAAGTTCACAGCAAACAGCCGGTTTTGACAGAAAGCAGTCCAGACTTCTTTAGTAGCATTGCCCCATGTAGGTAGCAGGTCAAAGGCGGTGAGGACAAAACACAGCTTGAGCCTTCTGTAGAAAATTGATTTTTTGACTCAAGCCGCCTGTCAGACAGATCACCTCCTGGATTGAAAATAGTTCTAGTATACTGAGACAGTGTACCTCGGAAATTTCCAGTTCAACAAAGCAGTCCTCAGTGGGATCTGACCAGAACAATGGTGATTCTATGAGGTATGAATCATTCATCACATATTGATTTGCTTGTGCTCTCTAATAGAGACACACACACAACACATACACCCTCTTGAACACTTGCCTGGGTTCCCCTCCTTCCTTCTGCGCTCAGGGCTGCTGTGGGTAATGATTCAGTTCCTGTTTGGTGACCGACCACGTTGACAGCATTCTGGTCAGGGGCTCGGCTGCTGCTCCTCTCAAAATCTGGATGTGGTCAGGCCAGTCATCTCCCAGGCAGCCAGGAGGAAACCCACATCAACTGAAACTTGCTGGTGCTCCAGGAATAGCCCAGCTCAGGGAGGTTACGCTGGCAGCTTCCTCTCTTCCCTTTCTCCTCCCCTCCAATCTTCAGCCTCCCCCTAAAAGACAGCCCTGGCCCACGTCTTGTAAATAGTGAGTAGTACAAGTAGAGGCTCATCAGTTCTGGTTTTGGACCTGCCCCGGTATCTGGATCCACATCAACAAACACAAAGCTTGCTGTGATCTGGGCTCTGCCTACAGTGAACGTCTTCATTAGAGATGATTGATCATTATTATTAATGTTGCTGAACATTTTTCATCAAAAGTGCCATTATATAAATCACATTTGCTATTTGATTCGGTTTTCATTACGGAACCGAGAGAGAAATCACTCTCTCTTCTTGAAATATCGCTCTGGATTTCCCCTCAAGGCTTTGACAAGTCCTAACTTTGATGTCTGTTCAGAAGGCCACCTAAAGGCCCTCACTTTTTAAGAAACATCATGAATTTACCTGTCATGCTCAGTGAATTTCTCTCTTTGATCACTAACAAAAAAATTCAAAAGCTTGGAAACTGCTGTTAGAAGGTGCCACGCAGCAGGATTCATAACTAAGAGGTATTTAGCTCAGCTGGGTTTTAGGGACACGTTCACGTATTTTTTTTTATGTTACATACAATGAAAACAAAGGTGGTATCATCTCATTTAGTCCACTGGAAAAAAAAATAATGTTGAAGCCTTTCCTTTGTGTGCTCAATGAAAAGCCCGGTGTGGGGTAGAGTGGGCCTCACTCTTTCAGTAAGGGGCCTATGTTAGTTTGGGTCCCTCTAAAGATCCATTTTTAATGATATCAGAGGACTTGTAGATATGTTTATATGTGTTTAAATACTTAATACTTCATTGTCTCTGCTTTTGGATTATCATGGTCATCAGTTAAATCATTCTCTCATTTTCTTACAGGGTTTCAGATCTATTCAGGTCATCACATGATGCTCCATGTCTTCGTTACAATTTAGGTGAGTACATGCTTATTTCTGATTTATCAATTGATATTGCAGCAAATTTGCCATTTTATTCAGTATCTTCAGTCTTTTTGGGTGCTTAAATATATAATGAAAAAATGTGATAAAATAACAAACTCGGTCTAAGAAGAGTGTCAAGACAAAGTGTTCGAAGAGAATAGAAATTGTACGTACAAAACCGGGCTTCCACATAATGCAAAGCTATTACACCGTCACATTTAATCTGAAATCCGCAGAAATGTCTGCCGCAGCACTTCGAAATGAACCTTAATTTAGAACTTTAGTATCTACAAGACAAGCCGTGTCTTATGTGCTGACTAGCAGGCCCTTGGGCTGAGCAGTGACTGCAAGGTTATGAATGGAATGTGCCGGAATTCTCCTAATGTTTACAGGTCATTCATGTGAAGTCGCGGGCTGGGGTTTCTCCTTTGGGGCAGACAATAGTGTTGCAGCAGGAAGCACATACCTCCCTCGAGAGCCTCACGGCACGCTCCCCCACCCTTTTGTAGCACGGAGCAAATTAGGAAGGCTTAATGGGGTGGTAGATGCATGTATATTTGTAACTTCATCACACGAATTGTTTAGTTTACTTAAAGCATTTCTTTTGCGATTCATGTCTTTACAAAGGAGCATTTAATTTCATAGCCACACTGTAAAAATTAATGCGCTTTATCTAATCAAAAAAAAAATGGGGCAACAGATTACAAGCAACATTATTAATTCAATTTAACAAATTAGAATTGAGTAGTAATCATTCAAAATAATTCCTTAAAAGTAAACCATTTAAAATGAATAAAACTTACATTTAAGTCGCCATTATGGTGATCGGTGTTTGTTTTAGGTTTCTCCTTGAGTGATTCTGCTTGTTAACATCAGGTGTCTTCAATGTTGGCAATATAAAATAAAGAGTTATTGTTATTCAGATATTTTTGTTTCCTTTTTTGGTGTAAACTTTACTCATTTTAAATGGTTAACTTTTAAGGAATATTTTGATTAATTATTACTCAATGCTAATTTGTTCAATTTAATTAATAATATTGCTTGTAATCTGTTGCCACAATTTTATTTATTAGATAAAGCGTATTAATTTTTACAGTGCAGTTGTTGGCGCTGCCAGAAAAAAAACAATCAGTAGATAAAAAAAATAAATGAAACAAAATGAAACAATCTTTTGATCAATCTCAATCTCAATAAATCTTTTCTGCTGTAAACATCAGAATGACAGAATTTTTAAACTCTAGAATCCAAAGCACTTTACACTCAAAATGGCAGACTGACAGTTTTTCATTTAAGCCACGTAATCATAACTTTAGCATAGCATAAACTAAGCCCTCGTTACACAGAGATCCATTCTCTACCAGCACTATTCTATTAAGGCCACTCTCACATGACAGTTCACTGCTCACTAAATGGCCTGAACTGTTTCATAAAGACTGTTTCTTACAAAAGAGTGCTGTGGCCGTACCATGGTACAGTGAGAGTATCTTCTCATACTTTGATATATGGGTCAATGGTGTTTTTTTGTTGTTATCTTTTTAAGCTTGTAGTCTTTAAGTTTTTTTTTTTGATATATATATATATATATTTTAAAGAAGTATCTATCTCACCAAGCTCCATCTCAAATAGACTTCAAAGTCGGAGAATAGCCTTGTGGACAGTCTAACATATAGGCAGTAGAAATTTCACACCTACAGTAACTACACGTGACACCATGCCTCGTGATAAAAGGTATATCTTTTCCAGAGTTTTTGTCCCAACCAGCCGCGACAGCATCATGCGACGATTCTATTATAGAAACTAGGGGTGCACGATATATCGGCCAGCATATCGGTATCGGCCGATATATGTTCATTTTTAATATTATCGTTATCAGCCTGGTAAGAAAATTTTGCCGATATATTAAAACCGATAAATAATGTATTATTCCCTTCAGCTGAGACACTTGTTGAGAGCTGTTTATGTTTTTGAATTTCTTGAAATATGATTGAAATCTCTCAAAAAATGAAAATCTGTTTCGGGACAACATGTGCAATGCAAATCTGTCATATCGGCTAATACAACACTATAATGAGAACATCATTATAATTGTGCGCTTGGGACGTGGATTTAATTGTGAGACTTTTGTTTTTGTAATCAGGCTCTCAAAATTAGATAAAAATTTGGATTTAAGTTTATCGGCCAATATATCGGTTATCGGCTTTCAAATATAAAGAATTATCGGTTATCGGTATCGGCCAAAATTTTCATATCGGTTCATCCCTAATAGAAACGGTTTCTATTTTTCTGCGATGTCGTGCTGGAACAACAAAGTAAATAGAAAGTGTGGCAATGATAATCTCAGGTACAGTTTATGTGCTTTATTTAATGTTAAAAGCATGCAATGTGACTTTGAATATCATTTAGTGCTCCCTGCTTTGTAGCTCTAAAAGCAACAATGGATAATTCACTTCACCTTCCACAATAGCTTTCTTTTTGATTATATACAGTACGCCTATGAACTCATAGGTTTAGGACTATGGCTAAAGTTTTAAGGCTGCATTTCTTAAACAAAGCAGAGTTAATCCAACGTATTAATTCTTTCATAAATTAATTCATCTAATTTGTTCATACATTGTGTAAACATCAACACTAGCACTGATGATTTTATTGCTTTGTGGTTTTCATTGCAAAAAGTGATTTATACACTCTAAAAAATGCTGGGTTGTTTTAACCCAATTTTGGGTCAAATATGGACAAACCCAAAATGTTGGGTTAAAAATGTAATGTAAAAATTTAACCCAACGGCTGGGTTAGTCCATATTTGACCCAAAGTTGGGTTAAAACAACCCAGCATTTTTTAGAGTGTAACATAAAACAATAAATCAAAAAAATGTGAGAGGTGGTTTTTCCTACTTTTGACAACAAGATGTCTTTACTGTGCACTGTGTTGAAAAGCGTCGAGTTATGAACCAATTTACGATACTCATTGCTTCACAAAGCTTAATTTCACCATCACTAATGTTTAATAATGTTTAAATGGTTTAATATTTATGAATTTGATTATGTAGCCTACTTATCCATTTTCTTGCGAGAGCTGTCAAGATTACTCTCTGGTGCTATGCACTTGACGCGAGACTCCGCCAACACGCTGTTTTGATTGGCTTTTTGATTGATTTTGATGCATCTCACAGCATAGATTGTAAAAAAAGTCTCACAGTCGCCTCTCGTCTAGTGTGGACAGACGGATTATTTGTCGCTGGAATCTTATCACTTCGCGTCTGGTTAGGACACGGTACAACAAGTCGAGTTTAAGTCCCGGCTCAAGGTCATTTCACGATCTCGTTTCCCCTTCTCCTCTCATTGCTTCCTGTCTCCTATACACTGTTCTATCCAATAAGGAAAAGGGACAAAAATGTAACTTAAAAAGAATAATAATAATAGAATAAACCATAATATTGTGTAATATTATAAAAAAAAATTAATTGTTCTATTTTTAATCAATGATGGCAAAGCTGAAATATCAGTAGCCATAGAGTGCCGAAGTGCCGAACTCGGAAGTTAGCGGCACATGGCTTCCCTCGGGCGAAAAGCAATGCATTTTCCCCATAGACTTTTGGAAAATCGCAAAAAATAAGATCTATGTTCAACAAAGAGTTGTGACCCTTACACGTTTTGTCTAGCAAGCTAATCTTTACAAGTTAATCCAAAATGTATACATTTTGAAGCCTATATAAAGATTTTAAAAAACACAATCAGACACAATAAAGTTTAAAAAACCTCAAGCAGGTTGTAACTGTGTGTTCTATGTCATAGATCAAAACGTGAAAATATTTAGAGGCTTTGTTCACCAGCCCATTCTCACCCCCAAGGCGTCACCTAACTGATGCCTTGGGAAGCATTTGATCATGCTTCAATATCTGACACTTTAGGCGCCCTTTAGCATCATTCTAATATGGGCTGTCCGAAATCTCTACTCAAACCACTACTCCCTACCCTTATATGTAGAGCACTATATAGTGAGCGCACCAGCATAATAGAAACACCACTTTCGGACACTACTCGATCGTCTCTCAGCGCCGTTGATTACGTCATTGCTGTCGCCCGTCCGCCATTTTTACGATCAGCGCAATGCATGATGGTATGTAGGGCTTGGGTTAGTGACCATCAGTTGTACACTACTTTTCAAAATGCATTCTGGGATACATTGAGCGGACTATATAGGGTATAATAATCATTACTATACATCAATGGCGAGCTCACTATATAGTCCACTATATAGTGAGTAGTGAGAGATTTTGGACATAGTCATGATGATTTTGTGCCCATAAAAACATTGATTGTTGATCTATGTTGTAAACAGTTGTGTATTAAAATTGTGTAAAAATTGTGTAATTGTGTAAAAAAAAAATTCGGATTACTCTGGGATACACCATATATAAAATAAAAAAAATAGAAATCTTTTGTAAAAATGCTTTTTAAAATATTTTTACCATCAATTTGACAGATCATTGAATTAAATTTTGAATTAAAATTAATGTTGATATTCTTAGGGTTGTTTCAAGATCTAAAATGTCATGTGGTGTGTGACTCCCAAAAAAAAAAAAAAAAAAAAAAGATTACTTTTTTACACCAATATTTATTTACCATGGACACTCTTATTGGTATTCTTTGAGCCATATACCATTAATTTACGTTTGCTATTTAAATGGTACTCCAAGATACAGGCAAGGTTCCCTTTTGTAGGATTTACCCCCAAATGTCCATCTTTTCACCATTCTGGAATCAATCAGATACAGTTAGTCAATCCACGGTCTCTTGTTGGATAAAATCTCTCAGTAGTTCTCAGGCCTCATGCTGCCACTGTCCCACGGTCTAATCATCCTGCTTACAGAGGGCTGAACGCTGACACCAAGCAGGAACAGAGCATTGGAATTCAGGCTAGGAATGAACTCCCTAATGGAGAAAAATTGGAGTCAAGTGACCATCAGCTGGTCGAAGTACGTTTGATCAATACAGTCACAAGGTCTCAGGTATGCAGAGCTGGAGCCTTCACAGGAAGGTGGAAATGAAGCCATACCGTTACTGTATAATCTCTGCTCGCTCCTGTCAGTCAAACGGCAAATGATTCTTCTTTATTGTTAACCAATACAATAAACTCACATCATTTGCCTGACGCTGTCATGTCAGCATCCTTGTCAACAGGAAGTATTCAGCACTATGTGAGTCACTCCTCTTTTGTTTATCTAGATGAGGATGATTTAATTAGATGACGACCCAATCAAAGAGCACCTTGGGCAGCTAACAAGCACCCACTTCTAATTAATAAGACTTGAATTGAGTGCGCTGACTGAGGCGGACTCGTCGTGTTTGCCAAACCACTTGGCGGATTCAACTCCATGCTTACATTTTCAGAATATCTAACCGCATTAACAGGTCTAACAAAGGTTTATGTTGATGTTTGTCATGAGAAAAATTCACAATGCAGGTCTGGTTCAGTTAAAAGAGTGTGATGAGCGCCTTTAAAACGTGCCGAAGCCATGGGGTCTGTCTGCTTGCCTCCAGGCTAATGGGAAAGAATGAGAAATATTTGTATTTTTAAAATGTAAGAAATTAATTTTTCATTTTTTTTTTTAGAAATAATATGTGCTAACATAGGCGCATGCCTAGAATGCCCTGGCTATGCTTAAAAATGCCCATCGGGAGATTAGCTCCCCCTCCCCGGTGCTGCCTGTCTGTGTGCTGTGAGCCAAAAGGAGGGCTGTTGTCATTCTCTGAAGCTGCAGACACTTTGATTTGGGGTTGTCTAACCATCGGCTTCTCTTTTTCTGTCTCCCTCAGGCGCTGAGGACGGCTCGAGTGGACGACCGCTGCCAGTGACTTGTTAGGGTGCTCATGAGGTGCTCAGTAGTCAGTGTAGATCCTGTTGCAATCAGCAGCTACATCTGGCTACTGGGTCTCTGATGGCATTTTCTGCTTCCTGTTGGCACATTCCTTTCAGATTGTGTGGTATGTTATCACAATGTGTGCTTCATCCTGTCAGAATAGGACTCGCTCTTTCATGGACGTTAAAGATGGCCCATGTCATAACAGTCTTTCTCTTTGAGCAGCCTGATTCAGCGCTGTTGGGGGGTTCTTTAAAGCAATTTGATCAAGGTGAGCCATGCTCTTACGGCATAGCTAGACGTCTCGAGAAATCATCAGTCTTTGAATGAAAGGCATGAGACATTGTTTCTTGTTTGACTGCTGAAGATTCGGTTTTAAGTGATTAGGTAACAAAGGACATGGTGACATGTCATATTCCCTTTGTGATTTGCCTGTCACAAGGGGTTGTCTTTGTGCAAATGTTTTTGAGTTGCTGAAGGCTGACAAATAATGAGAGTTGAATGCGCAGACATGCCGAATTGCATCAAATTTGCAAAGCGAAGGATGAATTCTATTGTGCTGTCATGAACCTGGCATACAATGTAGATTTCTGTGTGGTACAATCTACAGCTACATTGTCTGCTGGGTTTCAGGCCAGTAGAACAATTCTGCTCAGAAATTGAATAGGTAAGTCGTCTAGTCATTATGCATGCTTGAAAAAGATTTTTTATACAAAATAAAAGTGCTGAAATTAAACAAACTATGATGTGTCCAGTTATTTCTCTGGTTTATTCTTACCATGGGTTCAGCTTGATATTCACAGGGCTGCACAGATTCCATCCAATGACAGACTGTCAAATTTCACCAGGGATTAAAAAGGCATCCAAGCTATTTCTGCCGCACACCCAGAAGAGCTTCTTATCACTATTGCCCATCTGTGTCTGAATACACCCGCCCACAACACACACACAATGAAAGTTAGGAGAAAAATTCAGCATTCATGGAATATAAAATCACATTCTGACATCTTCATATATTGCGTGCTATTATGTCTTCAGGGATTCGTAGCATTGAAGAACTAATGAAAAAGCCCTCGGAGAACTCAGTTCATTAAGACTTCACACAGTCTGAAATATTGACAGAAATGCCTTGGAGGAACGCTGTAGCACATCTCTCACAGTCCTCACTTTGTGTTTTGTGTCTTTTCGTAATGCTTTCATAAAGCAGCGAACGCCCGCTGCCAGCATTTTACATATGACTGCATAGTATAAAAAAGTAGTAACAGAGTCCAGTGAGTTTATGACACGGCATGATAATGTTATGTCACAGAACAAAATATCTGTAATGCGCCAATGATTAGGTTCTAATGAGATTTTTTAAAAAGAGCATTTGAAATTCCTTTTGTTGTCCCTGCATGTTTGAAACAACCAGGTTTCCAGGTTAATCGTTTGACAGCCCTAAAGGCAACATGGATTTTTGTCGGTTTTTGTCTGTACTGACAGCACTCCAAATGTACAAAAAAAAAAATGAGCTCAATGTTAAAATTGTCCTGAGTTCTCCTTTAATACCACAAACAATTAACAATATAAAAGTATGCAAAATGTCGTACAAAAGCATATTCAAAATGACAAATATCATCAGTAAACTAGTGCAATAGTGAATCAAAATGAGTGAGATATTGGACTAATGAGATTTCACAGTGGACAAGGCTACCAAGCATGACACATTCAACAAAATGTCCCGTCGAACGTCAATTTCGCACCTGGTTAGATCATAGTGTTAAAGTGCAATCACACTTAGAGCTCCATTCACTTCCATCCATGTACATGTGAGTCAGCTGACACACGAGCAATAGTTTTGCGTTTCGTTACACACCAAAGTTCAAACTGGTCAAATTTGACCAATACAGAAGCTAAAAGTCACAGACTGACCTCTTTTGAAAAAAAAAAAAAAAAAAAAGAAATCTCTGTTTGCAAAGTTCTGGAAATGTGTAGAAAGTAGCCTATAAAATCCTATTTTTATTTTATATTTGAATAAAATAAATGATAAAATAATAATTAAATGTTTTTTTTTTATTTAATAGCCCTAATTTCAAGTATTGTCATTGATATCTACCACAATGTAACATCACATGCGCAAAGCCTAGTGTGACTTTTAGGCAGCACTGAAGAATGAAGAGAGAAATGAAAGTGGACTGCAGTGCGTCATTATGGAATCAGGCACAGGTGTTTCCAATGGTGCCATTTCCCCTTGCACTACTGTTTGTACAACAGGAATATGGAGGCAGGTGGTCATGAGCCTCTGTATGCGCTCTATACTGCGACCCAATGCCTAGCCAGCGGATACTGGAATCACTTCAATAAAACAACAGGAACAGGAGAACACACACGAGCTGCTCCAGGAACAGCCACTTCCCTTCTGTCTGCTCACCCCAACAGACACAGCCATCATGTGACCGCATGCAGTGCTAATGCTGCGTTCATGTGCTATGGTAATTATGGTAAATACCAAAAGCCGACGTGGAAAATGCACATGAACATCCCTCATGTGGTATTTTCTACTGGGCAACTCGTAGAATATTTTGATGGATGAGTTGCCGAGATGAGATAACCTTTGACCATTTCAAAATGAATCGTGAATGGTAAAAATATATACTATACATGATCTAGAAAATATACCGTATTAGCATATTATTTACCTTTTGAGTTTTTATAAATCATTTTCTTGCTGTTGCAGATGACGTAAACAATCTAAAATAGTTTTAGCTAAATAACAGGTCTGGATCTCCATCTTTTTTACCACATTACGACAACAAAAGCACTTGAACGCAACACACTAGTAAATACCAGTTCACAAGTGGAAAATATCCTATTTTCCATAGCACGTGAACGCAGCATAAATTCACACCCCACAGACGAGGGATGAAACCATTTCATGCAGAATGAAATGTCTTACAGTTACGTTTTAATTGAAATGCAAAATTAATTCAACCATTTTTGCTCTTCACTTTGAACTTTCAGTCGCTTAACATTAAATTCAGGGATTACGTTTTATCACTTTGTTTCCCCTCTGAATCGAACCCATCGCATTGCTTACACCTGTTGCGCTACAGGACGTTCATCCCTGCAAATTAACAAATATTACATCATAATCACTTTCTTCTTCACAGACAAGAACGCTTCTGTTCTTTGTGAG
Organism: Pimephales promelas; assembly: GCF_016745375.1. Next base: position 19,315,720 of record NW_024121210.1, read on the forward strand.
CTAAAACCCTGAATTTGCAGTTATTTCTAGAGGGGAAAGTGGCCAGGGAGAAAGTATTCCAGCAATGTAAACCTCTGCATAGCGTGTAATGGAAGTAAATCGCTTGTTTGATATCTAGAGCTGTGTGATGACATCAGCGGGGGTCCTCCGGGGCCATGGTTGGGCTTGTGTGGAATGATAATTGATGCTCTGTTAGGGCTTCCCTTGGGTAACTGCTAGGACTGATAGGGGCAGATTTACCACAGAGAAGCTCCACCACGCATTCATTTGGTCATTGCGACGGCTCTCCTCGGACTGTGAGTTTGGCCGGCTTCTCTTTAGTGGTCAAAGGTGAAGGGTGCAGTGTGGGGTGAGGGCTGAGCGAGGCCACTGACGTCATTCGTTCAGGATATCTACATGACGAGCATGCAGTTTTCCGACTTAAAGTCCCTGTGAAATCAAAATTGAACCTATTTACTTTGTTAGCGCATATTACTAGTCTTGTGGTGAACAATTAATCCGTGCAAGTAAATATATATTAAAAAATGTTTTACCTTGGTAATCTTTGATCAAAATCTGAAAAGTTACTTCCGGTCTGGAACGGTTTCTTTTTCTGATGACGTAGGTTTCACAGCTTGGGTGGGGAAACGCTTAACCACTCCCCTAAAACCGTTAGTTTGCTATGAGCGAGAGATGGAGAGGAGGAGCGCTAGAGTAAAACCCTGCCCTCTGTTCAATATTCCGTTTCACTTGGAAATACGTCACAGCACTGGAGAAAAATCGTTTGCAACTTCCGGTTCACGGGGACTTTAAATGCTCATTTTACGCCGTGAATCAGATGTGAAGTCATGGCACACTCACACGCATACACACCGTACTGTATTTGATTCAAATGTGGTGTAATATCCAGATAACCTGCAAAGGTCATAAAGCGACATTAATCTCAGTCAGTCCTGACCTTTTCACACCACCCACAAGAGTGGATCTATTCAAATACATTACAGATATTCACAATGCCTCCCACGGTCCTTATAGTGCATTATAATTTTGGACTGTAATGCAATACAATACGCTACAGTATATAAAACACATCAGGGCAAAGCAGGGGATCTGATGCATGTCGTTTATATGGGGCTATTAGTTTGAGCGCTTGGATGTGTTGCGCGAGGCATTAAAAGGCGCTGTGGAAATTTTCTTTGGCGCGCAAATGCATTTGACAATAAAACCCCACATTAAAAGAGTGCTCACAGGAGCATTGTATTTTCCCTTAATACCTGAGTGACTCAGAGAATCTCTTAATATCAGCGCAGCTTACGTGGACCTCGGTGCCAAGGGCAGATTAGAAACTGACGAAAGTTTCTGCATTTCACTTCAGCTGCATAGACTCCATTCCATCTGCTCGCTCGGGTGCCATGGAGACGAGGCCTTGCCTCGACTGTGAATATTTCTGGACGGAGAGCGCTTGGTGCGAAAACTGCCTCTCTCCAAATGCTCTGAAAGACGAGCCAATAATTATACAGGCAAATAAATCCTTTTTATCAAAAAGTGTGTTCATATTTCCAAAGGATGTTGTTCAAAGGCAAACAATGTCCCTCAAGACGCCGCTTAAGTTTTGACATTGCATAATAAACATTGCATAAATTTAATCGGTAATAGGCTACTTTAAAATGAGGTTCAATTGTACAACTAATATGAAAAGGAACATCGTTAGTTGATGTTAGTTAATACATTAATGTTAACAAATGAGTCATTATTTCCAAGTGCTACCAACAATTTACATTTCATTTATACAGCTTGAATGGTTAAACATGTGTTATTACATGTAGAACATTAACCTACAAATGCTGTAAAAGTATGTTTATTGTTAGTTCATGATGCCTAATGCATTATGGATAAATATGTTTGGGTCACACTTTAGATTATATTTTCAAGATTTGTTATCACAACATATTTTCTTTTGTCAAACCAACTTTATAATAATTTATTTAGTTGAGATAACTTATTATTTTGAGTTTCTGATGATTAAATTAATCTCCTTTATTGTATTAACTCACCTTTTCCAGTTCAATCAACTTAAAATTTTAAAGGAACCCTGGTTACTTACTTTTTTAAGTTAAACCAACAATATTTTTTTTTACAGTGTAGTAATCACAACATTTCTTTAGTCAAATCAACTTAAATAATTTAATTAGTTCAGATAACATATAATTCAGAGTTTCTGATGATTAAATCATTCTCCTTCATTGCATTAACTCACTTTTTCCAGTTCAATGAACTTAAAATTTTAAGGCAACCAGGTTACTTACTTTTTTAAGTTAAACCATCAATATTTTTTTTACAGTGCACTGTTAAAGGGGTGGTTGATTATGATTTCACTTTTCTAACTTTAGTTAGTGTGTAATGTTGCTGTTTGGGCATAAACAACATCTGCAAAGTTACAACGCTCAAAGTTCAAAGCAAAGGGAGATATTTGCTTGTAAAGAAATCGTTTTTTAAGGACTACAAACGGCTGGTGGGAACTACACAAGCTTCCCCCCGGGTTAGTGACATCACTAACCCTAACATTATTAAAAACGCAGTCCATGTTGAGAAGAGGAAGAGCTGTTGTAGTCAAGCATGCAATAGAAAGTCACTCTGTGTGCATCTCACAACAGTTCCTATACAAGCGATTTATAGACTATCCTGACAGAATATGCGGTCCCACTTTATATACTATGTACTTACATTGAAACGAATAATTTGATGCAATGGACTTATTGTGTACATACATGTTTTTACATTGTACTTTAAAAATACAAGCATGTAATTACAGCTGTAATTACTGCTGACCCACCCCTTACCCTTAAACCTACCCATACCACCACACCTATCCCTAACCTTACCCTCAACAGCAGCAAAAATGTTTTACAATACAACATGAGCACAATACGTACATTATACTTATTTTTAAATGTAAGTACATAGTACTTAAAGCCACTTAATATAAAGTGGGACCGAATATGCTAATTGAGATAGTTAACTCCACATCAGCAACATAAATTCATCAACTAACCATTCAGAGATTGCATTCTACGTTTTGTCACTTCTTAGTCTCTCCATCTCTCTCCAAGCACAGACTCTTGAAGCTCCGCCCACTGTGTCGGGAGCTGCAGCTCATTTGCATTTAAAGAGCCAGAAACAAAACGGTTTTTGCTTAACCTCAAAAAGTGACAACCTTAACATGCCATCAGAGAATTTCTAATATGGGGAGAACTCCCACTCACATTAAAAATCCGGGCTCTGAACTGGTTGCAGTTCCACTCTGGTTCCATATGAGGGCGCTCACAGGACGAGTGCAGAATGAATGGATGTCTATGGAGCAATACCCCTAAAAATCCACTTTTCGCAGGATATAATTTTTTGTCTAGTAATTTGAATGTTGTATTTGAAAGAAGATGCAAAGAAATTACACATTATGTGTTCGATACATTTACGAGTCATTAAATCATGTTTAATCAACACAGTCTCATCCCAAAAAGTCATATAACTGACGTCTTGGGACGTCTTTTGACCATACGTCAATATCCGCCTTTTTAGGGCCCCCTTAAACGTCGGTAGATGGCGATCCCGGGCCATCATACAACTGACGCTTTACCTTTAACGTCAGTTAGGTGACGGGTTAGGTTTAGGGTTAGGTTTAGGTCTGGGGTAGAGTTAGGATCCCATAACCTCATCTACCGACGTTTAAGGGGGCCCTAAAAAGGCGAATATGGACGTATGGTCAAAAGACGTCCCAAAACATCAGTTATATGACGTCTTGGGATGAGACCGGGTTGGTTTAATTTGGACTTTTCTGTGCATGCTCTTTGAAGTGAACCCAGGGTGATCCCCATAGACCTCCATTATATGACTGTCAGACAAGAACGGTTTGGCCTAAAAATATCAAAATTGAAAATACTGTGGAAACAAAGACACCTACATCTTGGATGCCCTTGAGGTATGCTAAAACATATCAAAAATTAATTTCAAAGTGAACTTCCCCTTTAACTAAGACTTTTGCCTCAATAAACTCCTACTTACTGCTTATTAATAGTTAGTAAGTAAAGTAGTTGTTACTTTTTTTAGGTATTAGATCGGATTAAAGGATATGAAGAAGAACTGGACCCTAAACTTAAGTGTTAACGATATTTGGATTTTTTGTTCATTCATTGAAAGTCAATTTTATTGTATATGAACAAAAAAAATGAAATTTTTCTCAAAGCATGTTTTATGTATACAGAAGAGAAAATAAAGTCATACAAGTTTGAAACTACAAAATCGTGAGTAAATGGACAGAATTTAACTCTTCCTTTTACGACACATTTGTGCCACATGATGCAGATCAATTGCAGTGAATGATAACAGAATCTCGTGGGAGCCGGAAGTTGCCGATCCTGTACCAAATCTCCATACAGACTGATGTCTTCCAAACACTGCATGACTCACACCTGTGCCTAACGGCTGTGCTACGGGTTTGGTGTGACCGTTTAGCATCTCTGGCGGTCCCCTGTGTGGGTGGGAATGCATTCTGGCTGCATTACTCAGTACTAAGTACCTGTGAAGCTCTAACAACATGATACACTTCAACACGCTGCAAGTCTTGTCCTGTTCTAGGGGTTTAGACATCTCTCCTGGCTATAACGCAGAGTGTACAATACACGGGCTAGTCTCATGACCACGGCAGTCTGGAAGGGAAGAAAGTGGAGGGTGGCAATGTGTCAAGTGTATACATGAGACCACAGTGTATGAAGGAGCTCAAGGTGGACCTGACTCGACGTGGACCTCAACTATCAGATTTAAAGGCTACCATAAACTGATAATTAAATTCAGAGATGGACAAAGTAACTTCCTTACTTGAGTGAAAGAACAGACTGGTCAAATATTACAAGTAAAACTTGAAAAGAAAATGTTTTACTTAAATAAAAGTACAGAAGTAGGCTACTCAATTTACTACTTAAAGTGCTTAAAGATGCAGACCGGCGTTTTTACTCTTTGTCGCCATCTCTGTTCAAAATCTGCAATTGAAGTCATTCGCGGAATTATGAACTTTATGTGAGTTGTACTAAATTAAATTAAATATGAAACTAACTGAAACTTCAACTCACAACATGAGCTAAGAATGAACAATTTTAAGAACATTTATTAATTTAGGTTAATGACAATATATACAGTTATAAATTGTATGGTCAGTAAATTTTTGATATATTTGAAGTCTTATATTCTCACAAAGGCTGCATTTATCCACAAAAAAAAAAACAGTAATATTGTGAAATATTATTAAAATTTAAAATGACTGTTTTTATTTAAAATGTAATTTATTTTTATGATGGTAAAGCTGAATTTTCAGCAGCCATTACTCCGGTCTTCAGTGTCATATGGCCTTCAGAAATATGTATTCATAAATGTCTTTACTGTCACTTTTGATCAATTGAATGTATTCTTACTGAATAAAAGGATTCATTTATTTTAATTTCTTACTGACCTCAAACTTTCAAATATATATATCATGATTAATCGTTTGACAGCCCAATAATATATATATATATATATATATATATATATATATATATATATATATTGTGATTAATCGCATACAAAATAAATAATATATATATATACACACACACACACACACACATGCTTGTGTATATTAAGAAATATTTTTTATAGTACATAATGTATACATATTTATATGTAATTTATATATACATTTAAATAGTTTATATATAAATAAAAAAATTTCTTGTGTTGTGTTTGTATTTACAAATAATTATTCACAGTGAACCCACAAATATTATGTAAACACAAACTTTTATTTGTATGCAATTAATCGGTTAACAGCCCTAATATTTTAATGTTCATTGTTAATTCATAATTATTCATAATATATTGACTATTGATTTATGTTAATGTATTAATCACACCAAACCCGTAGCACAGCCGTTAGGCACAGGTATGAGTCATGCAGCGTTTGGAAGACATCAGTCTGGAAATTTGGTACAGGATCTGCAACTTCCGGCTCCCACGAGATTCTGTTATCATTCACACATTCTGTTATCATTCACACATTTAATTAATTAGTTAATTGTTAATTAACTTTAGCGATTCCATAATAATTGAGATGAAAGTTGAATGATATGTCCCACCTGTAAAATCAGAATCAAACCATTAGAAGTAGACCACAACTGCAAAATTATTCATCAACAAGCATCCTGGTCATTTCCACATGTAGACCAGTGGCCAATTGGCAAAAGGAAGAAGATCCCACAGATGCATGTGGCGGTCTGGTGGATGTGCTTTACTTCCTCTTTCCCTCCTTTCCTTCCTTTATTCTCTCTCTCTGTCATGATTCAAGGTGTGCACATTCCACATTGTGTCCTGATTCCTGCCGCTGGAGCGAAGAGGAGGTTAAACAGATAAACATGAATCCCAACGGAGATGATCACTGCATGCACTACATATTTGGACTCCCTTCTGTGCATCCTTATCCGCTTAGTTGGCATAGTTTACTCTAATATGTTCATTCATATGCATGATGCATGCATAATGATGGCTGCAGTGCAAACATCTTTCCGATGTACATTTTTTAAACGGTTTACTAAAAATACAAATGTTTCCGCAATCAGTCATTCGTGACCCCGCAGGTTAGGGCTGATGAAAGTCAATATGTGTACAGACAGGACTAGCTGTGGGACATCTGAGAAGAGGTCAATGGTCAAGGGTTAATTGTCTTTTAATATAGCAGCATGTCCTCATGTCTATTTCCACTTCTGAACTGTGACATCACTGCCTTGCTATGCCGAGGGTGCAAACAGTGTATCAATTGATTTTGCATTAAATTTAATAAAAAGCCGGCAGTTGTACTGTTGTCATATTGATCAGTCTTTGAGATTGTTTTCATGCGTACAAAAAAGATTAAAAGAATATGCTTTAGAATTTGCATGAACGCTATAGTTTAAATATGAATTAGCTGTGCATTTAATAGCCATTTAAACATATAAAACAACAAAATTTGCATGTAAAATATGTCAATTCACAATGCAGAATGATGCGCTAATACTACATTTGCTTTCTGATTTATTTTATTTGTGCCAAAAATTGGTGTGCACAATATTTTATATAGTGTCTGAATTTTTATATTATTACCCATTTTCAGACAACTTAAGAATCTAAAAGAATATTAAAATATATATACTTATACATATACTTTTTTTACCCTATTTACCTGAAGTGTTTCAAACCAGGCTTTACTCTTTAACCAGCTCAGCCACAGCAACAGCTCATATTAGCCAGCTATACTTTTACCCTTTTAGAAAACATATAGCTGCATAGTTTCATGTGGTTCTCCCTCGCTGTATTATGGGTTTGCTATGTGGGGAGAAATGTGCTGGTTACAATTTGTGAGACAATCAGCTGATTACTATTATTATATTATATATTAAGACCCTTGATCCTCACCTGACTATGGCTTTGTAAAGTTTATCCATGATGTGGTTTATAATGGACTGTGGTACAGAAACAGTGACAATGTTACACACTCTTGGCTTACTTTGGCTATTCTCTGCTGTCTCAGACGGCGATATGTTTTTCCCGTTTAAGCCACCGTAGCTTCTTCGAAAGGGAGGGGTGAGGATGGGCTGAGCTATTAGTGCAACTCGCAAGCGAACCGCTAGATGTCGCTAAAAAATACACACTGCACCTTTAAAAAACAAAAAGAGGAAGTTATCATGGCTAAAACTCCAAACATTTGGTATGTCCTAATTTCGAAAAGCCCAGGATATCTGTTATTCTTATTTACTAACCATCATGTTGTTCCAAATGTATGTTATTTTTCTGAAAAACATAAAAAGATGAATTTGTATAGCCACACAGCTTGTTTCCTGACAACAACAGTTCTGTCAAGCTCTAAAAGGACAAAAAACACCACAAAAGTGCATAAGGCCACTTGTATTCATATCAATAAGAAAAATCTTGCCTTGCTACTAAATAATCTATAGTTTTCAAAACAAATATGTCACCAGGTTTGATGACTAACAATCTTGTTGTCACTGAAAAGTCAAATTTAACAAGAGTCATTTTGGATGTCTTGCCTCTGACATCATGTTACTTTTGACCCTTGAATAGCAGGACGCAAACTATGTCATTGTGATGATCTTTCAACAGATCAATTTCTCTAAAAGGAACAGTGCGACCAAATGTACTCATTTACTCTCCCTCATGTGGTTTCCGTAGTTTTTTTATTTTATTTTTTGCTCTCTCAGAAAAAAAAAATGGTACAAAAGCAGTCACTGGGATCGGTACCCTTTAAAAAGGTTATAATATATAGGCTTCCTTTGCACTCTTTAGGTACAAAGGTGTACCTTTTAAAAGGGTACTTTTTTTTCTGAGTGTGTGAACACAAAATTAGATTTTTTAATAACATCACATTGGCTTTGAGAAGACAATATTTCGGAGCTTGTTTTCCCCTCAGAATAAAAGAGTTTAAAATATAATTGCGACTAATGACTTAACTCAATTACGAGTTTACATTCAGAAAAAAAAAAAAATCTGAATTTTGAGATTTAAAGGGATAGTTCACTTCCAAGACGTAAGTGTCTTTGTTTCCACAGTATTTTCATTTTTTATATTTTTCGATCAAACCGTTGTTGTCTATCAGTCATATAATGCAGGTATAGGGGATGATTTAATGACTCGTAAATGTAAGCACACATTCATGGCCTAAGACACGAAACGAGCGGTTTGTGTGAGAAACCGAACAGTATTTATATAGTTTTATATCTGATAGACAACGGTTTGACCGAAAATTTCAAAATTGAAAATACTGTGGAAACAAAGACACTTACATCTTGGATGCCCTTGAGGTAAACTAAAACATATTAAAAAAAATTACAAAGTGAACTGGAGACCCAAGTTTGGATTGATGAAGACCCAATCTTTCCAAACACAGTGTTCTCTCACCATTCCTGATTTCAAACAGGCACTCACAGCGTTCTGCGTGGTCTTGTGGCTATCAGAGCAGAAATGAAAGCTGCTCTCCATATATAAATTGTGCATGCTTCCATTAGATCGAAATATCTGAAAAAAAAAAAAAAAAAAAAAAAACACCATACAAGTGGACAAGAGAGACGGATTAAAATACCAGGTGTAAACAGGTATGCCTATGTCTCCCTCGTCTACTTGTGATTTGATCGACCAAAACGTATCTTAATACAGAAGTAAACAGGGCCTACTACTACGAAAGGTAACGTGTGGCTGTAAACTGTGCAGTGCTCTTGCTCATTGCTGTAGCTGAATCTGACCACATGACCCTGGTGCGGTCCCTGATGCCCTATAGTGCAGGACAGTAGTCTGGCTGTCCACAACAAAATCTGGCGAGGCAGCACAACTCAGCAGTCAGGGAGCATCTGACCCCAGCCAGTGGCATGTGACACGGGTTAGGTTTTCATTCATACCCTGAGCCCTGTAGAAAGGAAGCTGTTGTGCAATATGAGGAGGAGGGGAGAGAAGCCATCATTGATAGATGAAAAAGAGGAAGAAGGCATGACAGAAATGAACACCACATGACAGGAGGCCACCATACAGGGATTACAAGTCTCTCTCTCTCTCTCTCTCTCTCTCTCTCTCTCTAAAGTCTTTTTTTTACCATAGAGTTGCTATCTACCATCTATATGCTTTTTGGTGCACTCATCTATCTAATTGTGCTAAAATACACATGGTGTTAAAATGTTAAAACTCAACCTTGTGTTGTTCCAAACCTGTATGATACCTGTAATGCACACAATGCTCTTTTCCATTCAATCAATCGTTTTTCCACATTCCCAGCATTGTGATTGAAGTCATAGAGCTTTGGAACGACATGAAGATAGTAAATGAAGCAAGAATTTACATTTTTTAGATGAACTATACCCCATTTAATGGCTGCTCCACTGAAAGCTCGGCTGAAGATGAATCTGTGATTTAGAGCTTCTCACTCTCCTTTATTTGAAGATCCTCTATAACTCGGCACACAGCAAGATTTTGAGTGTGTCCTTTTGTTTCGAGTAGCTTAAGAGTAAGACTGTTGCCTAGCGACTACCCAGCATTACGGCGTTACAACACATACTTGTGGATAAGTGTGTGCGTGTTTTTGTGTGTTAAATCAGCTGAGAGCCTATTTTCCAGTGCAGGGGATATCCTAAGGGTTAATCTCTTGGGAAAACATCTTCCCTCTTAACACATTTATGGATGCCAGGCTACAGTAAAACACATCCCAAAGGGAAACATTGTTCCTAAACTGATCTTGAAGGTTTAGGCTGATAAAAGAAACACATTGAATTACATGCACACCCTGTAGCAGGTGCAGTCTGGATCAAGTATTGGCAGTAAACTCTGTCCATAAATATTTTATGTGCATTGTATTTTTACTGAACGCAAACAGACAAACATAAATGTGTCTTATGCTCATCAAGACTGCACTATTTGATTAAATCTGTAAAATCAGTATAAAATAAGTTTTAATTAATTTCAATCTGTGTCACAAAATACTTCAGAAATCATTCAAATGCTGATTTGGTGCTTAAAAAAACACTATTGAAAATAGTTCTGCTTCAAGTGCAAGACTTTGGGGTATAAAGAGTTAAATGCAACGCTAAAGCATTGAAACACGAGAGCCGACGAGGAAAGCGCGAGAGAGGGCATGGGGGGAATTTCAGGGGACCCGCGGTGAATAGTCTCTGTCTTTCTCTGTTTCTCTCTTCTCAGCGCAGGCTTTTTTAGATGTTCAACTCCACATAAGTGACAGCTCTGTTCCCCAGCAGCCATTAAGAGCACCGCTGGACTGACACTGCCACGACTCCTATACGCCACCCGGCACAATGTGACCACAAAAGGGATCACTTTCATGGCACTTTCTTGGCGTTCAAACTACTTTGAAGACCCCATTTCCTTGGCAAAGCTGAATCAGCCTTGAAAAATGCAACACGGCTGAGTCATACTTCCTCCTGGATATGACAGTGCTTCCTCCACAAACTGACCCCCTTTAAAATGTTAAAGGGACGGAACATGGAAGAAGTGAGCAGCCAGGCAATGAGTCCACTCTGGTTTCAAACGTAAGATGAATAAACCTGGAAATAAAACACAGGCTCGTTCAAAATAAATGACTCAGAATGCATGTGATATGGTCTTGATTTGTCTGCTTATAGCCTGTTGTACATCATATACACTAACGTTCAAATGTTTGGGGTCAGATTGTTTTTAAATACTTGTATTTACAGCAAGAATGCGTTAAATTTATCAAAAGTGACAGTAAAGACTTTTCCATTGTTACAAAAATATATAAAGTTCAAATTTTCATGTTTTAAACTTTATTTTAATCTAAATAAGGGGGGGTATCCCATTTTCCACAATTAAACATGACACAAAATATCAATAAATAGGCCTACACGTACAACAATTGATAACACATTCATGTGTGATAGACAGTGCAAGGGGAATTCCACAGACTGATGGAAAACCTGTTGCACTTCTGCAAATACAGCGTCGAGATGAACTAAACAATCATGTAAGTGTCGTTTGAGTAATTAACTGTAATATAAAGCAAAGAAGGGAAAGTGCTGCCAACAAAACGTGTGTTGCACGAGTAAACAAACACAGTCCCCATACGCCTGACAAACACACACCCTGGTCAATCGGTACGTCATTTCTGCAGGTGTCCGAAACAGGATCTTTCCTCTCTGCTTTGTTGACACATAACAGCACAGCCATAAAAGACAACGGCAATCGTCAGATGATGACGCCGGCGTAGGGCATCAGCCACAGATGGATTGTCCCAATGATGTCATTACAAGCCCTCAAACCCGGACTGATTACTTAATAAATAAATAATGTAGAGAGAAAACATTTAGTTTTCCACTGACAAGAACCTTGAACTCCACTCACTAAAGCTTAAAAGTCATAAAGGAATTCTGCTCCAATTGATTCATCATGATCTCAGTGTAAAACTTTAAGCTTTCGTTTTCCTTGAACTCTAGAGACTCGAGGGGTATTCTAAACCGAGTGAACAAGAAATGACTGACTCATACAGGGAGCAATTAAGCGTTGTAGGAAGAGAGCGGACAAATATGGGCTCTCCTCTCACTCATTGAAGGCAGATCCGTCGAGAGCGTGTGGACCGGATCAGGAGCGGTTGAAACCACACTGGAGCCCACAGGGACCCTGAAGGTGTTCTGTTTGTGTGCCAGCATGGCCATGCTGATTCATTCACTATACCGCAACCCAAACCTTCCTACAAACCCCAGCATTTAACTCTTGGCTGCAACTGTCACCCTATCTGATTCCTCTTAGCTGAAGCAACAACCCAGACAGACATAACGGTTTTTAGATCTGTTCTAAACATAGCCTACTTATATTTAAAGTATGAATTTGAGTTGAAGTTGCTTTCAGACTGGGACAGTGTTTGTGCATTCACTAATTCATTTTGTCCTGCAGTCTTTATGAGGTTATAGTTTTCATATCCCAAATATTTCAAATCACTAATAGGTTTTTGCTTCTAGTGGTTATGTATCAACTAAATAGTTCAAATCCCTTTTTAAATTACAATATTTTTATGAATTCTGTCCTTCAAAATTACAACGACATCATAATTTACTTGGACTAAGAGACTGCACTCTGTTCGAGACAAGAATGTTTTTCTAAATGTCCGGTCGGGAAAGTTGTCTCAAATGTTATACTTTTTATCAATTGCATTAATATTTGTTAAATAAAGGTTTGGGATTTCTGTGTATTATATTTCTGTTTCATTTTTGCTTTACTGTTAAGTTAGGCAACTTAACCCAGATAGTAGGATGAGGGATGTTATCACAAACGGTCTTTTTGTGTTTAATGAAATTAACTTTCCCCCCTGCGCAATAGCAGTGGAAAAGTTCAACAGAATACAGAAATGGACTTGCTTTCAGGGCATAGAGTAAAACGTGTGACAAGGCTAACCCTTTATTGCCCTCTGAATATGATTGCAACAGAAGCATAAATCTATCGAAGGTAGCCTAGCCTATATAAGAGAGTCAAAAAATCTGTAATGTATGGGGATGTCATAAACAAATCCATCTTTTACTTTTATGCTATAGCCAAACATTTTAAGTGTGAGCTGCTTGAAAGTTTTCCATCCTGTTAGAACTGACTTTTCATCCATAAAAACTTCCTGCCGGTTTACTCATGAATTAGAAATGACACCTTAAAAAGTAATGCAACTACAAATTAAATGAAGTTTAAGCCATATAGGTCTAGGCTATTTTACCACATTTAGGCTATTATTTCAATGTAAAACATAACGCATCGTGCATGATTCTAATTATTGCTAAAAAATAGCCTACTTAAATTGCATAATCATGATGAATAGGCTACTAAGTTTTTAAAGCTCTCAGCGACAATTCGCATGTGGCTCCTTGTTTGTAGGCTGATACAGCTGTCTAAATTGTCTAAAATCAGTTGGAGTTGTGAACACCGCCATCGCGTGGTTTTTATGTCAAAAACCACAATACTTACTTTACAGTGCCTCAGACAAAGGCAAATAAATTTAGATACCTACTTATTCTTATTTTAGTTCCTACACAGATTTCAGCCTTTAATTCAGTTTGAACCACTCGACATCCATTTGCTTTTCGCTAAACGGAAGCCGCGATAGTGTTGATTGTCTCGAGCAGCCCAGAGAAAAGAAAGCCTAGAATTAGCCTAGGCTACAAAAAACTTGCAAGCATTGGTATACCTACTTCAAGAAATTAATATCTAGTCTATAGGCCATTCGTTATTTTGGCGGTAAATTACACTGATCTTATGCTCAAATGTGTTTCAAACCTCAATTCCTCTTCACATTGTTTTTTTCTATCATGCAAAATAAATGGCAGGCTACTTCGATCTCACTTCATAATACTAATAGCAAAGATTTATAACAATAGGCATACGTTTTGATTTATTATGTGCACTTACCTTAACCCTAAGGGAAATATAATCTGATGCCACACACATGAGTAAGATCATGAACACTAACGCTAGTGGTATTTGGGGGAATTTTGAGCTCAGGGCCATAATAACGAATAACGGACAAGTCCATTTCCGAAGTCACGGATCATTCTTTTGAAGAGGCTTATGCTAAATGCAGTGAAATTTACAAAAGTAGCACTATAGGCTAGCCTGATAAAATAATGAATCATTTGGTATACATTTTGTGATGCTGAATTCTAAGCAACCACATTTTGCAATAACAACTTGACTAAGTGACTATAGACTTTTGAAGAGAACAATTTACAATGGGTTTGTAGCTGAAAGATATAGGCTAATAACGCACTCGGCTAGATAGCCATAGTTTAATCTATAATTATCAGCAGTAATGATATCTAATCTAAGCTTTGCGTAGCCTACAAAATTGTCACTTTTTTTCTTATGAAAGTTATGTTTATTTGTATTGCAAGTGCAACCGTTTTATTTAGCAGCCTGATTTGGTTGAGTCATTTAGTCAATAAATTACGTTTCCGCTCGTTCCGAATACTGATGATTAATACACAGTGAGTCAGATGTGCAGTGGACTATTTATGCTCCCTATATAGAGTAGTCACGAGCTGTTCACTCTCAATTCAGCGCAGGTCACTGCTTTAGCTACTAGCCCTTCACTAGAATTTGCACCCTAAGTTCCCTAAAATCAGAGGGAAATAATTGATGTATAAGACTGAGAAGCAACTTGTAAGCCTATTGACATGAACTGTAAACTTGTCCCAAAAATCTGATTAATTGATTGGAATGTTGTAGACTACCACCTGGATCAACAAAATCCACGAACATGTTGCACTTGAAATCAGCTTCTGAGCTTTCTTCACTTCGAGGCGCAGTTTTATAAAACCTAGAAGTAATGTCGGGATGGTAACAGAAAGGTGGTTTGGACCGTTGCATAGTCTAGCTAAATGAACTGCAATGGACCGTCACTTAAATTAGCCTAATGAAAAGCATATTGAGTAGCCTACGCACAATTAGAAACAAATACCAAAAAGGGATAATGAATAACCTAAATCTACAGGCTATTATCTCTATTTTTCACAACCTCCATGTCTAATAGGCTAGGCTACATTATTTATTTCGATGTTAAACAATTTCACTACCATAGCCTACATTTTTTTTTTTACATGATTAATCGTTGACACACAGACTTGAATAAGAGACTGTTAAATTTACTCCACTTCCCTTAATAATTGACCCCTGTTTTCCTGTGGTCGGATGAGTAGACCAAAGAAAACTTCCAGAAATTACTCCCACATATTGATATTTTCCTTTAATCTTAAATAATTTGTCCGTACAGCTGTGAATCAGCTCAAGTAAAAAAAAAAAAAGCATGTTTAACTATGACTCTGAATCATGCGCGTGACTAATGTGACAGGAATAATGTTTAATCTTCAGTCAAATGCAGTCTCAGGACTGACATCTATTGCCCGGTTTGTGTAACAGTTTGTCTGAAGAAAAGGTGCAATATCAGACAGCAACCGCACTCTATCAACAATTGGGGTAGGCTATTATTTCTTTTATAGCCTGTATGTGAAATAGTAGGCTATACACCACACATTATTCAAAGATAAACCTTTGCTCTGGTCACATAACATGTTTTATCTCATATGTTGTTGGTTGAAATAATTAAAATGGTTCTATAGTGCATTTGAAAGAAGTAGCCTAAAGCTATATTATTTCACGTGATGAAAGAATTGATGTGAATTCAAGTGTAATATTTTGTCTCAAATTATGATTCCTTTTCTAATGAGAAAAAACAAATAAAAAGTGCCGTAGACCTTAAATATTTGCTTGTCTTGAATTTATTCTAGATTAGACATGTCATGATGTTATGGTTCCTTGTCTGATGCAAGATGTAAACAACACTGGTCCAGAAACACTTCCTGTTTCAGTTTGTAACTGTTTTCTTTATTTTGCATGTTTTATATGTTCTGTTAGCTTTTGTGTAGTGTTAAAAAACTGAAACAGGAAGTGCTTCTGGACCAGTGTTGTTTACATCTTGCAACAACACACAGTTAAGCTTCAGTGTTTAAATAATATGAACATAAATTGTAAAAGATGTATCGCAAATTTTTTGACTTTATTATCCTATTTAAAAAGTTTTTAAAATTTTAAAAGCAAACTGTAAAATGTAAAATTGGATTTATCAAGTTATGCTGGAGGAATCAATAATATACACAAAATGAATTCAAATCGCCATTTCAGAAGAACTCCTTGAGTGAAACTTTGCATGTACAGCTTTGAAATTAGGCTGTGCAGGAGGAAACATTACCATGACGACAAGGGTTATCTTTGTTCTCCATGTGTTTCCTGTCTAAGTGAGGTGTTTGGTGCAGGGGATATAACAGATATACTATGGTTAACACTGAAGAGGTGCCAGATTATTGTTTAATGTGTTGGTGTGCTCATGTTAAGGCTGCAGGGGTTTTATACTGGGCTGCTGCCACTATGGTGCTGTGATTCTGGGGTTTATGATACTGTAATGGCAGCAGGGATATGGTCAGAGCTCTGGACATTGTACCTCATACTGGCACTTGGTAGTCCAAAACCCTCACCAGCACCACGGGAGAAATCCCATGACTTCAGAAGGATCCTCCTAGGTTTGGATAAATGCAATGCCTGCATAGGAACATCCATTTGCAAGAAGTTTTTCAAGGATGAAATAAGGTAAACTTAGATATTTCCTACTTATGCAAAGTTTCTGTCGAGTGATTTTTTTTTTTTTTTTTAGATATTCATACTGCAATAGATTATTACAGGATCCAAATCTCCAGGGGCTTAGCCATTGTTTCAGAAGTGAGGAGGACAGAAGTGTCAAGTGTAATGCCATTTTTTCCTCTTTTTTCCTTATATCCTGCTTTTAATTGCCTTGAAAAGCACTCCTGAACATTGAACGATAACCACTTATTTATAGTCTGTAACATTTTCCTATATTGATTAGTTTATGCCCTACAAACCATTGTGCATTAAGTCATCATGGATTTTATTCAAGGTAAAAAAAAAAAAATACAGAATAATATATTTTAAAGTTTCTATACTGTAATAAGGGCTGTCAATTAGAACTGCATTATTCATTTACTTTATTGTTATGAAAATACTAAGAGATGGCTTGAATATTGTCACAATCGTGTGTTTATTGTCTTCACATTTCATGAGGCAAAATTCTGTCTTTTTTTTTTCTCCTTTGACCATGTAAGGGATTTCCTGGAACGTCATAAGTGTCATGACTTCTATGAGTCGAGTTTTTGCCTATGGTTTTTGCGTGAGGACGCCCTCTATATCCAGTATGAATAAAACAGACATTAGTGTTTCGCGCGCCATAATGTTCACATCGCCTCAGTTTGGATAAGAAAATGGTCAGGCCTTAACTAGTCTCTTTGAATTTAAATCTAGATTTGATACGAAGAAAAAAAATGATACGTCTATGCTGTCCAAATACAGAAATGTCAAGATATTGAACTGAAGTAAAGATGTTCTGTTTATAACAATTTAGGCTACTTAACTTACATAAAACAAGTTGCATATTATCACTGATCTAATACAGGCCTCATATAGGCTACTATATTCAGGTACAAAACTCAGTCATTACAATTAAACATGCTTCGTCAACTATTTCTGCTTGTAGGCCTATATAAAAGTATTCTACTATTGGCAGCGGATGCACAAAAAAGGGCATTGATTGCATGCTATTCAAAAATAAAACAATAGAAATGGAAAGGGTACATTTTTCTACAACAAAATTGACTGCAAATGTGCAGCTTTTCAGTATCTAATCATTGATCTGAGTTGGCAGCATGAGCAGTGAAACCAAAAACAGGAAGCTAATGTGGACACTGATGATTTCACCGCAGGTCTGAAAGATGGCTGACTGCTCAGTCTAATCTCTCCTCAGCAGACGTGCGCTCGTATGAGGGAAACTATACAGACAGCACAGTGGGCTGGAGACCTGTGGTGCTATCCCAATTGATGTCTCCTCACCTGCACGAGATATCAGACAATAGCATTTGCACCTCATCAGGCAAAGGGAAATCCTGCAGCATTGAAGCCGTCCTCAGGGCCACTACACGCTTCCAAAGTTGGGTTCGCTCCAACATACTGCTTCCCAGCATGGTGAAGGTCTGCATTTGGTCTCTGTATTCTAATATAGCCCTATTTGAGGTCAGCATAGGATTTAACGGTCCGAAGAATTCAATTTCAAAGCAGCATCAATAGGAAGTGTTAATTTGACACTTTTTGACACCATTTTTTTTCCTCCATTGACAATATTTCTTAAAGAAAAGCTTTGGTGAGGAAGGATGAAGGTAAAAATGTACTTCTTCCTTTAGACACACTAATAGCCAGACTGTTTTACGGGTGTTTCTTCAACTTCAGGCACACTGTAAAAAAAAAAAAAAAAAAAAAAAAAAAAAAAAAAAAAAAAAAAAAACAGTTGAATCTTTTATAACAATTGTTTAAACATGTTGTAACTTATTGATGATATTATTTTTTACAATGCACTTTTATGTTCCAGATTTCAACTTTATTCTTTATTTAGGTTCACATTTCTTGCTTTTTAATAACAACCAGTATGGCACAGCTCATACAAACCTGTGCTGCCATTTTACCTCTAAAAATTTTATTTTATGTTTTTAAACTGTGGTGTATGTTATATGAAGACTTCAGATGCAACAGCCTCTAAGTCCCTCTTTTTCTTTAATATTAACATCTTTATCAGGCTTCTATCCTTTCTACCTCCAACATCTCCGAATGGGCTGAGGCAGGGATTTAGTGGGAGTTTAACCCATAGATATCATATTTAACCAATAGCACTGAAGTTACAGGAGTTTCTTCCCGTTGCTAAGCAACGGAACTAGGTCGAAAAGGTTATGGTTAACACGGTTAACGTGGTTTAACGTCGATGTAATACGTTGTTTTAGCGTACCTTTTGCTTAAACGAGGAGCTGGGGACGCCGGAAAAAAAGACGTTTTAAGGCCATTGCACACCGAGTCCGAAATTCGCATCCGAAATTTTCGCACGTTAAAAAAAAAATTCGACCTCACGTTATGTCAGTCACGCTTGCACACCGCCTCCGAAACTTTCGTCCGTCATAAAATTAATCGGATCGGGTTCGATTTTCTGCGTTTTTCGCATCCAGAGCCAGCATTGTGAGAGGTCTTTTGACAATTCAGGGCCGGGGGGAGCTCGTCCTCAAATCATTCATATGCGCCGTGCTTTCAGTTTCGGTTTTCAATTCGATCAAGTGTTTATGTTCTCTTCTCTATATTGGATTATGAAATTAATAAACCTCCCCTTTCAATCAGATTGAAATTTAGGATCGAATAAGGTGTGATTGAGTAGCCTATTCGATAACTAATGTATTATTTGGGCACAATACACAATAACAGCCTAGCTGTTCTGTCTGCCCAGCGCTTCCAACGGGCCGTGCGCGGGTGTGTGTTTGTCCGTGTGTGTGTGTGTGTGTCCATACCTGGTCCATTTCAGACACACTGCCAGTCTCCGTTCAGAATCGATTGGTTCACGGAAATTGGTGGTCTTGTTTTTAATATGTGGCTCCAGAATCGCTAGCAAAGCATCGAACTGTCCCACAGACATTCTGAGGTAAATTTTGAATCGCTCAGGATAAATTCGCAACTCCTTGATAAGGAACTCTCCTTCCTCTCGGCGCAATTTCAGGATTGGATGGACGTAATATTTTTCTTTCTTTCTTCCCTTTTCAATAAGAGAGAGGGCAAAAATCATCCTCACTGCTTGACGAATCCATTTGGTAGCCTATTTTGCGTTTTTTCCCGCAAAGGTTTAAGAAATACGCAACGGACTCGGTGTGCAAGGTTTCTATGCGTGACGAATTTTTAAGCTGACGAACACGAAAATACGCATACGAATATTTCGTGCTCGGTGTGCAATGGACTGTCGTTTTTTTTTCGGGTCGAAATTTTGAAGTTTGATATCTCAGCTCTGGAAGGGTCTAGATCATCCATTTTTGCACTCAGGTCAAAGTCTCACAGCCCTCTATCATAATCCAGAGTTTTGAGAAGATTGGAGAAACTTAATTTTTCGCCCAAAAATGAAAAAAAACAAAAGGGGTAAGTAACACTGTCGTTTTTTTTTCGGGTCGAAATTTTGAAGTTTGATATCTCAGCTCTGGAAGGGTCTAGATCATCCATTTTTGCACTCAGGTCAAAGTCTCACAGCCCTCTATCATAATCCAGAGTTTTGAGAAGATTGGAGAAACTTAATTTTTCGCCCAAAAATGAAAAAAAACAAAAGGGGTAACACTGTCGTTTTTTTTTCGGGTCGAAATTTTGAAGTTTGATATCTCAGCTCTGGAAGGGTCTAGATCATCCATTTTTGCACTCATGTCAAAGTCTCACAGCCCTCTATCATAATCCAGAGTTTTGAGAAGATTGGAGAAACTTAATTTTTCGCCCAAAAATGAAAAAAAAAACAAAAGGGGTAACACTGTCGTTTTTTTTTTCGGGTCGAAATTTTGAAGTTTGATATCTCAGCTCTGGAAGGGTCTAGAGCCTCCATTTTTGCACTCAGGTCAAAGTCTCACAGCCCTCTATCATAATCCAGAGTTTTGAGAAGATTGGAGAAACTTAATTTTTCACCCAAAAATGAAAAAAAAACAAAAGGGGTAACACTGTCGTTTTTTTTTTCGGGTCGAAATTTTGAGTTTCGATATCTCAGCTCTGGAAGGGTCTAGATCATCCATTTTTGCACTCAGGTCAAAGTCTCACAGCCCTCTATCATAATCCAGAGTTTTGAGAAGATTGGAGAAACTTAATTTTTCGCCCAAAAATGAAAAAAAACAAAGGGGTAACACTGTCGTTTTTTTTTCGGGTCGAAATTTTGAGTTTCGATATCTCAGCTCTGGAAGGGTCTAGAGCCTCCATTTTTGCACTCAGGTCAAAGTCTCACAGCCCTCTATCATAATCCAGAGTTTTGAGAAGATTGGAGAAACTTAATTTTTCGCCCAAAAATGAAAAAAAAACAAAAGGGGTAACACTGTCGTTTTTTTTTCGGGTCGAAATTTTGAAGTTTGATATCTCAGCTCTGGAAGGGTCTAGATCATCCATTTTTGCACTCAGGTCAAAGTCTCACAGCCCTCTATCATAATCCAGAGTTTTGAGAAGATTGGAGAAACTTAATTTTTCGCCCAAAAATGAAAAAAAACAAAAGGGGTAACACTGTCGTTTTTTTTTTCGGGTCGAAATTTTTGAAGTTTGATATCTCAGCTCTGGAAGGGTCTAGATCATCCATTTTTGCACTCAGGTCAAAGTCTCACAGCCCTCTATCATAATCCAGAGTTTTGAGAAGATTGGAGAAACTTAATTTTTCGCCCAAAAATGAAAAAAAACAAAAGGGGTAACACTGTCGTTTTTTTTTTCGGGTCGAAATTTTGAAGTTTGATATCTCAGCTCTGGAAGGGTCTAGATCATCCATTTTTGCACTCATGTCAAAGTCTCACAGCCCTCTATCATAATCCAGAGTTTTGAGAAGATTGGAGAAACTTAATTTTTCGCCCAAAAATGAAAAAAACAAAAGGGGTAACACTGTCGTCTTTTTTTCGGGTTCGAAATTTTGAAGTTTGATATCTCAGCTCTGGAAGGGTCTAGATCATCCATTTTTGCACTCAGGTCAAAGTCTCACAGCCCTCTATCATAATCCAGAGTTTTGAGAAGATTGGAGAAACTTAATTTTTCGCCCAAAAATGAAAAAAAAAACAAAAGGGGTAACACTGTCGTTTTTTTTTCGGGTCGAAATTTTGAAGTTTGATATCTCAGCTCTGGAAGGGTCTAGATCATCCATTTTTGCACTCAGGTCAAAGTCTCACAGCCCTCTATCATAATCCAGAGTTTTGAGAAGATTGGAGAAACTTAATTTTTCGCCCAAAAACGAAAAAAAAACAAAAGGGGTAACACTGTCGTTTTTTTTCGGGTCGAAATTTTGAAGTTTGATATCTCAGCTCTGGAAGGGTCTAGAGCCTCCATTTTTGCACTCAGGTCAAAGTCTCACAGCCCTCTATCATAATCCAGAGTTTTGAGAAGATTGGAGAAACTTAATTTTTCACCCAAAAATGAAAAAAAAAACAAAAGGGGTAACACTGTCGTTTTTTTTTTCGGGTCGAAATTTTGAGTTTCGATATCTCAGCTCTGGAAGGGTCTAGATCATCCATTTTTGCACTCAGGTCAAAGTCTCACAGCCCTCTATCATAATCCAGAGTTTTGAGAAGATTGGAGAAACTTAATTTTTCGCCCAAAAATGAAAAAAAAAACAAAAGGGGTAACACTGTCGTTTTTTTTTCGGGTCGAAATTTTGAAGTTTGATATCTCAGCTCTGGAAGGGTCTAGAGCCTCCATTTTTGCACTCAGGTCAAAGTCTCACAGCCCTCTATCATAATCCAGAGTTTTGAGAAGATTGGAGAAACTTAATTTTTCGCCCAAAAATGAAAAAAAACAAAGGGGTAACACTGTCGTTTTTTTTTTCGGGTCGAAATTTTGAAGTTTGATATCTCAGCTCTGGAAGGGTCTAGATCATCCATTTTTGCACTCAGGTCAAAGTCTCACAGCCCTCTATCATAATCCAGAGTTTTGAGAAGATTGGAGAAACTTAATTTTTCGCCCAAAAATGAAAAAAAAACAAAAGGGGTAACACTGTCGTTTTTTTTTCGGGTCGAAATTTTGAAGTTTGATATCTCAGCTCTGGAAGGGTCTAGATCATCCATTTTTGCACTCAGGTCAAAGTCTCACAGCCCTCTATCATAATCCAGAGTTTTGAGAAGATTGGAGAAACTTAATTTTTCGCCCAAAAATGAAAAAAAAACGAAAGGGGTAACACTGTCGTTTTTTTTTCGGGTCGAAATTTTGAAGTTTGATATCTCAGCTCTGGAAGGGTCTAGAGCCTCCATTTTTGCACTCAGGTCAAAGTCTCACAGCCCTCTATCATAATCCAGAGTTTTGAGAAGATTGGAGAAACTTAATTTTTCGCCCAAAAATGAAAAAAAAAACAAAAGGGTAACACTGTCGTTTTTTTTTTCGGGTCGAAATTTTGAATTTCGATATCTCAGCTCTGGAAGGGTCTAGAGCCTCCATTTTTGCACTCAGGTCAAAGTCTCACAGCCCTCTATCATAATCCAGAGTTTTGAGAAGATTGGAGAAACTTAATTTTTCGCCCAAAAATGAAAAAAAACAAAAGGGGTAACACTGTCGTTTTTTTTTCGGGTCGAAATTTTGAATTTCGATATCTCAGCTCTGGAAGGGTCTAGAGCCTCCATTTTTGCACTCAGGTCAAAGTCTCACAGCCCTCTATCATAATCCAGAGTTTTGAGAAGATTGGAGAAACTTAATTTTTCGCCCAAAAATGAAAAAAAAACGAAAGGGGTAACACTGTCGTTTTTTTTTCGGGTCGAAATTTTGAATTTGATATCTCAGCTCTGGAAGGGTCTAGAGCATCCATTTTTGCACTCAGGTCAAAGTCTCACAGCCCTCTATCATAATCCAGAGTTTTGAGAAGATTGGAGAAACTTAATTTTTCGCCCAAAATGAAAAAAAACAAAAGGGGTAACACTGTCGTTTTTTTTTCGGGTCGAAATTTTGAATTTGATATCTCAGCTCTGGAAGGGTCTAGAGCCTCCATTTTTGCACTCAGGTCAAAGTCTCACAGCCCTCTATCATAATCCAGAGTTTTGAGAAGATTGGAGAAACTTAATTTTTCGCCCAAAAATGAAAAAAAACAAAAGGGGTAACACTGTCGTTTTTTTTTTCGGGTCGAAATTTTGAATTTCGATATCTCAGCTCTGGAAGGGTCTAGAGCCTCCATTTTTGCACTCAGGTCAAAGTCTCACAGCCCTCTATCATAATCCAGAGTTTTGAGAAGATTGGAGAAACTTAATTTTTCGCCCAAAAATGAAAAAAAACGAAAGGGGTAACACTGTCGTTTTTTTTTCGGGTCGAAATTTTGAATTTCGATATCTCAGCTCTGGAAGGGTCTAGATCCTCCATTTTTGCACTCAGGTCAAAGTCTCACAGCCCTCTATCATAATCCAGAGTTTTGAGAAGATTGGAGAAACTTAATTTTTCGCCCAAAAATGAAAAAAAACGAAAGGGGTAACACTGTCGTTTTTTTTTCGGGTCGAAATTTTGAATTTCGATATCTCAGCTCTGGAAGGGTCTAGAGCCTCCATTTTTGCACTCAGGTCAAAGTCTCACAGCCCTCTATCATAATCCAGAGTTTTGAGAAGATTGGAGAAACTTAATTTTTCGCCCAAAAATGAAAAAAAACAAAAGGGGTAACACTGTCGTTTTTTTTTTCGGGTCGAAATTTTGAATTTGATATCTCAGCTCTGGAAGGGTCTAGAGCCTCCATTTTTGCACTCAGGTCAAAGTCTCACAGCCCTCTATCATAATCCAGAGTTTTGAGAAGATTGGAGAAACTTAATTTTTCGCCCAAAAATGAAAAAAAAACAAAGGGGTAACACTGTCGTTTTTTTTTCGGGTCGAAATTTTGAATTTGATATCTCAGCTCTGGAAGGGTCTAGAGCCTCCATTTTTGCACTCAGGTCAAAGTCTCACAGCCCTCTATCATAATCCAGAGTTTTGAGAAGATTGGAGAAACTTAATTTTTCGCCCAAAAATGAAAAAAAACAAAAGGGGTAACACTGTCGTTTTTTTTTTCGGGTCGAAATTTTGAATTTCGATATCTCAGCTCTGGAAGGGTCTAGAGCCTCCATTTTTGCACTCAGGTCAAAGTCTCACAGCCCTCTATCATAATCCAGAGTTTTGAGAAGATTGGAGAAACTTAATTTTTCGCCCAAAAATGAAAAAAAACAAAAGGGGTAACACTGTCGTTTTTTTTTCGGGTCGAAATTTTGAAGTTTCGATATCTCAGCTCTGGAAGGGTCTAGAGCCTCCATTTTTGCACTCAGGTCAAAGTCTCACAGCCCTCTATCATAATCCAGAGTTTTGAGAAGATTGGAGAAACTTAATTTTTCGCCCAAAAATGAAAAAAAACAAAAGGGGTAACACTGTCGTTTTTTTTTTCGGGTCGAAATTTTGAAGTTTGATATCTCAGCTCTGGAAGGGTCTAGATCCTCCATTTTTGCACTCAGGTCAAAGTCTCACAGCCCTCTATCATAATCCAGAGTTTTGAGAAGATTGGAGAAACTTAATTTTTCGCCCAAAAATGAAAAAAAACAAAAGGGGTAACACTGTCGTTTTTTTTTCGGGTCGAAATTTTGAGTTTCGATATCTCAGCTCTGGAAGGGTCTAGAGCCTCCATTTTTGCACTCAGGTCAAAGTCTCACAGCCCTCTATCATAATCCAGAGTTTTGAGAAGATTGGAGAAACTTAATTTTTCGCCCAAAAATGAAAAAAAACAAAAGGGGTAACACTGTCGTTTTTTTTTCGGGTCGAAATTTTGAGTTTCGATATCTCAGCTCTGGAAGGGTCTAGATCATCCATTTTTGCACTCAGGTCAAAGTCTCACAGCCCTCTATCATAATCCAGAGTTTTGAGAAGATTGGAGAAACTTAATTTTTCGCCCAAAAATGAAAAAAAACAAAAGGGGTAACACTGTCGTTTTTTTTTCGGGTCGAAATTTTGAGTTTCGATATCTCAGCTCTGGAAGGGTCTAGATCATCCATTTTTGCACTCAGGTCAAAGTCTCACAGCCCTCTATCATAATCCAGAGTTTTGAGAAGATTGGAGAAACTTAATTTTTCGCCCAAAAATGAAAAAAAAAAAAAGGGGTAACACTGTCGTTTTTTTTTCGGGTCGAAATTTTGAATTTCGATATCTCAGCTCTGGAAGGGTCTAGATCATCCATTTTTGCACTCAGGTCAAAGTCTCACAGCCCTCTATCATAATCCAGAGTTTTGAGAAGATTGGAGAAACTTAATTTTTCGCCCAAAAATGAAAAAAAAACAAAAGGGGTAACACTGTCGTTTTTTTTTTCGGGTCGAAATTTTGAGTTTCGATATCTCAGCTCTGGAAGGGTCTAGAGCCTCCATTTTTGCACTCAGGTCAAAGTCTCACAGCCCTCTATCATAATCCAGAGTTTTGAGAAGATTGGAGAAACTTAATTTTTCGCCCAAAAATGAAAAAAACGAAAGGGGTAACACTGTCGTTCCCTTTCGAAGGGAACTCAACAATACGTCGAATGACGCTATGGGGAACGCCTCAGGCGTGACAGGTGTCTGAAATCAAATATCAACTCACAGTAATCAGGTTGACCGGCGACAGCCCGTGCATCATCAGCTTGAATGATGAGCGCGTCAATCTGGATGTATAAGAAGGGCGCCTTGAAACCGTGACAACATCTTTTCGTCTTCAGGGACTGTTTGTCTGTGTGATAGTATCAACGATTAAACGCGCAGAGACGTGGAGAAACACTTTGCGCGAGTGTGCCGACTTGTGTCCAGATATTTGACACCGGAGGATTCACACGATCTGTGCGTGTTCTGCCTGAGAGAAGAGCATTCGCGGGAAGCTCTCGAGGGAGTTTTTTGCGCGAACTGAGAGTTTTTCCTTTCAGAACTCTCTGCTCTCGTCTGACCCACTTCTCGAGGGAAGTGGGCGCGGAATCTGAACCCCGCGGTTCCGGTTCCCGCTCGGGCTGAGGCTCAGTGGCGGTTGAGCTCGTGGAGCTTTCAGATGGAGCTGGCAGATTATCGGGAGAGGGGCGTTAACCTCGCGGATGATCTACCAGCTGACGAGGGTGAGTTACAGATTAATGTTGAACATCTAAGAAGAGAGAAAATGAGCGCTCTCTCTCTTTGGTGAATCTGTAACTGTTCTCTTTGGGCAGGGCAGGAGTTGGCTGTAATATATATATATATATATATATATATATATATATATATATATATATAGAAAAGGATGTCAGTTTGGTTGAGACCGAATCATTTCAGCCCTCCTGCCCAGTGTACGCTGAGCTGGTTGACATTATGGGGCGCGCCTCAGACAGATTGCTGTTGCAGTGGAGGCGCGTCTGGGAGGAACCCGCTCATGGTATTTTGGATGGCTGGTTCCTCCCCACCCATAAGCCACCAGCCCGGATGAGCCTTCCATTCGTTTCCGATCTCCACGCTGGGATCGAGAGGGTATGGAAGAATCCGTTCTCCTCACGTCTCTATCTGCATCAGCGGGCTAGTTTCGCTGCTGTGGAGGGAGCCGTGGAGAACGGATAAGTGTCGAGGCCGCCAGTGGACGAGACGTTGGCTAACTATCTCGTCTCTGGTTGGTCCTCTTCACTAAGAGCTCTGACCCTGTCATCCAAGCTGCTCAAGACATCTTCATGCTTGAATGACAGAGCGTACACGGCAGCAGGTCAGGCAGGTGCGGTTCTGCACGCCCTTGTGGTCCTCAGGCCTACCAGACCGATCTGTTGCGGGACTCCGGGCCACCAAGCAAGCTGCTGTTCTGTCGGTGCTATGGTGGCCACGGAGAGACATCTGTGGGAGCTCCCACATACTGTGGTTGCCAGGTTACAGGCCTCACCAGGCCTTCCTGGTTATGAGCTCCCACTGATTGTGGTCACCGGGTTACAGGCCTCACCAGGCCTTCCTGGTTATGAGCTCCCACATGCTGTGGTCGCTGGGTTACAGGCTTCACCAGGCCTTCCTGGTTATGAGCTCCCACATACTGTGGTTGCCAGGTTAAAGGCCTCACCAGGCCTTCCTGGTTATGAGCTCCCACACATTGTGGTCGCCAGGTTACAGGCCTCACCAGGCCTTCCTGGTTATGAGCTCCCACATACTGTGGTCGCCAGGTTACAGGCCTCACCAGGCCTTCCTGGTTATGAGCTCCCACATACTGTGGTCGCCAGGTTACAGGCCTCACCAGGCCTTCCTGGTTATGAGCTCCCACATACTGTGGTCACCAGGATACGAGCTCTCACGTACTGTGGTCGCCAGGTTAAAGGCCTCACCAGGCCTTCCTGGTTATGAGCTCCCACACATTGTGGTCGCCAGGTTACAGGCCTCACCAGGCCTTCCTGGTTATGAGCTCCCACACATTGTGGTTGCTAGGTTACAGGCCTCAAAGGGGCCTTCCTGGTTATGAGTTCCCACTTTCTGTGGTGGTCAGGTTATAGGCCTCACCAGGCCTTCCTGGTGATGAGCTCCCACACATTGTGGTTGCTAGGTTACAGGCCTCAAAGGGGCCTTCCTGGTTATGAGTTCCCATATACTGTGGTAGTCAGTTTACAGGCCTCACCCAGCCTTCCTGAATGTGGGCTCCCACATGATGCGGTAGCCAGACTACAGCCTCACCACCTTCCCTGAGCACTTTGCTCCCACTCTGTGGTCACCAGGCTTCAGGCTTCATTGGCCTTCCTGGTTGTGAGTTGTCACATGTCAGGTTGCAGGCTTCACCAGGCCTTCCTGAATGTGAAACCCCCACTTTTCGTGGTCGCTAAGTTGTAGTGGTGAGTCTTCACATGTCAGGCTGAAGGCCTCAGCGGCCTTCCTGAATGTGAGCTCCCCATGCATTGGGACTATCGGGTGTTAGGCCTTGTCAGGCCTTCCTGATTATGGGTTCCCACTTGTTGTGGCTGCCAGGTTACAGGCCTCAAGTTCGGCCTTTCTGAATTCAGAGTGAAGTACACTAACCCCTACTTCACCTATTATTGTGGTAAATCACATGACGGGATGTCTTGTGTACTTTCTAAAATCCATTTTGTATGGTAAGGGTCACGCGTGGTATGCTTCGGTCCCTTCTTATGTGGCTCAGACCCCGGTCTTCCCTTGGGTCCCACTTTAAGTGGCGTCCTGTCACTGGCTACAGGGACGCCCTTCTCTGGCTAACTTCTGGAAGAAGTAGCTTCCACTTGGTGGAGTAAGCTCCCACAGGTTGTGGTCACCAGGCTGGGTCTCACTGACCTTCCTGAGTACGAGCTCCCACCCAATGTGGTCGCCAGGTTACAGGCCTTACCAGGCCTTCCTGGTCATGAGCTCCCACACACTGTGGTCGCCAGGTTACAGGCCTCAACAGGCCTTCCTGGTTATGAGCTCCCACATATTGTGGTTGCTGGGTTACAGGCCTCACCAGGCCTTCCTGAATTCAGAGTGAAGTACACAAACCCATACTTCACCTATTATTGTGGTAAGTCACCCGACGAGATGTCCTGTGCACTTTTTAAAATCCATTTCTTATGGTGAGGGTCACGCGCAGTATGCTTCGGTCCCTTCTTATGTGGCTCAGACCCCGGTCTTTCCTCGGGTCCCACTTTAAGAGTTCTTAAGAGCTAACTTCTGGAAGTAGCTCCCACTTGGTGTGGTTTTTCAGGTACACCAGGCTGGGTCTCACTGACCTTCCTGAGTACGAGCTCCCACCGGATGTGGTCGCCAGGTTACAGGCCTCACTAGGCCTTCCTGGTTATGAGCTCCCACATACTGTGGTCGCCAGGTTACGAGCTCCCGCATACTGTGGTCGCCAGGTTACAGGCCTTACCAGGCCTTCCTGGCCATGAGCTCCCACACACTGTGGACGCCAGGTTACAGGCCTCAACAGGCCTTCCTGAATTCAGAGTGAAGTACACAAACCCATACTTCACCTATTATTGTGGTAAGTCACCTGACGAGATGTCTTGTGCAGTTTTTAAAATCCATTTCATATGGTGAGGGTCACGCGCGGTATGCTTCGGTCCCTTCTTATGTGGTTCAGACTCCGGTTCTTCACTTTGGGTCCCACTGTAGATGTGTCTTTGTCGCAATACATTACGACAGGCACTTCCCTTGTTCAAGCTATCTCCCACAACTGTGGTTTTAGGTCTGACTAGACCTTTTTCGAGGTAGCCCAACATTGTGGGTCTGTCAGGTTTCTAGCCTCTGGCTTTCCTGAAGGATGAGCTTCCACATGCTGTGGTCGTTGGGTTTCAGGCCGCACAACGTACGGCCTTCCTGACATGAGCCCTCATGTATCGGAGCTCCCCACACATGGGGTCATCAGGTCTTAGGTCTCTTTGACCTTCCTGATTTTTGATCCCTCTCTTACTTCCTCAGTGCTCAAAAGCGAGCACTGGGTGGAAACTCGTGGATTGAGTGTACGATTCCCATTGGTTCGAGGTTGAGTCACACTCTCCGGAGGATCCCGTCTCTGTGATCCGAAACTCGATGGTTTCCGCCAGCTTCGCGGGCCTTCAGTTTTTGGATGCCTTTTCTAGGCAATTTCCAGAGGCTCTGTCTTGGACGGACAGGCTATGGCCAGACTGTGTGTCTTAGTACAGATCACCAGGCCAGCCTGGGGGCATTTCAGGAGGAGTGTTCTCCTGAATAGTGACTGGCTGGGGGTCTCTTTGGCCCCCTAGCCACACTCCCTAGAAGGGACCCCTTCTATTTTGAAGTTGTGGTCCTAAAGCCTTTGAGCTGGCCCTGATTTACTCACGTTATTACGTTCTGGTTTTTCTTGGTTCATTAGCTTGGGCTATGACCGGTAGGGAGTGCTGTCACTGACAGCCCGATGTAACATAGGGTGAGTGGTTTCAGTGTTTCTTGGAATTACTGGTTCTGACAGTTGTCACTGCCTTTCGGCATGCACTCCCCTCAGCATGGCGGAGTGGGTATTTCGTTCCCCATAGCGTCATTCGACGTATTGTTGAGTTCCCTTCGAAAGGGAACGTCTCAGGTTACAACTGTAACCTATGTTCCCTGAGAACAGGGAACGAGACAATACGTCTCGTTGCCATGCCTCGGGGCCTGCCTGCAACAGTCCCTTCAGACGATAGGATGTTGTCACGGTTTCAAGGCGCCCTTCTTATACATCCAGATTGACGCGCTCATCATTCAAGCTGATGATGCACGGGCTGTCGCCGGTCAACCTGATTACTGTGAGTTGATATTTGATTTCAGACACCTGTCACGCCTGAGGCGTTCCCCATAGCGTCATTCGACGTATTGTCTCGTTCCCTGTTCTCAGGGAACATAGGTTACAGTTGTAACCTGAGACGTTTTTTTTCGGGTCGAAATTTTGAAGTTTGATATCTCAGCTCTGGAAGGGTCTAGATCATCCATTTTTGCACTCAGGTCAAAGTCTCACAGCCCTCTATCATAATCCAGAGTTTTGAGAAGATTGGAGAAACTTAATTTTTCGCCCAAAAATGAAAAAAAACAAAAGGGGTAACACTGTCGTTTTTTTTTCGGGTCGAAATTTTGAAGTTTGATATCTCAGCTCTGGAAGGGTCTAGATCATCCATTTTTGCACTCAGGTCAAAGTCTCACAGCCCTCTATCATAATCCAGAGTTTTGAGAAGATTGGAGAAACTTAATTTTTCGCCCAAAAATGAAAAAAAACGAAAGGGGTAACACTGTCGTTTTTTTTTCGGGTCGAAATTTTGAAGTTTGATATCTCAGCTCTGGAAGGGTCTAGATCATCCATTTTTGCACTCAGGTCAAAGTCTCACAGCCCTCTATCATAATCCAGAGTTTTGAGAAGATTGGAGAAACTTAATTTTTCGCCCAAAAATGAAAAAAAACAAAAGGGGTAACACTGTCGTTTTTTTTTCGGGTCGAAATTTTGAAGTTTGATATCTCAGCTCTGGAAGGGTCTAGATCCTCCATTTTTGCACTCAGGTCAAAGTCTCACAGCCCTCTATCATAATCCAGAGTTTTGAGAAGATTGGAGAAACTTAATTTTTCGCCCAAAAATGAAAAAAAACGAAAGGGGTAACACTGTCGTTTTTTTTTCGGGTCGAAATTTTGAAGTTTGATATCTCAGCTCTGGAAGGGTCTAGATCATCCATTTTTGCACTCAGGTCAAAGTCTCACAGCCCTCTATCATAATCCAGAGTTTTGAGAAGATTGGAGAAACTTAATTTTTCGCCCAAAAATGAAAAAAAACAAAAGGGGTAACACTGTCGTTTTTTTTTCGGGTCGAAATTTTGAAGTTTGATATCTCAGCTCTGGAAGGGTCTAGATCATCCATTTTTGCACTCAGGTCAAAGTCTCACAGCCCTCTATCATAATCCAGAGTTTTGAGAAGATTGGAGAAACTTAATTTTTCGCCCAAAAATGAAAAAAAACAAAAGGGGTAACACTGTCGTTTTTTTTTCGGGTCGAAATTTTGAAGTTTGATATCTCAGCTCTGGAAGGGTCTAGATCATCCATTTTTGCACTCAGGTCAAAGTCTCACAGCCCTCTATCATAATCCAGAGTTTTGAGAAGATTGGAGAAACTTAATTTTTCGCCCAAAAATGAAAAAAAACAAAAGGGGTAACACTGTCGTTTTTTTTTCGGGTCGAAATTTTGAAGTTTGATATCTCAGCTCTGGAAGGGTCTAGATCATCCATTTTTGCACTCAGGTCAAAGTCTCACAGCCCTCTATCATAATCCAGAGTTTTGAGAAGATTGGAGAAACTTAATTTTTCGCCCAAAAATGAAAAAAAACAAAAGGGGTAACACTGTCGTTTTTTTTTCGGGTCGAAATTTTGAAGTTTGATATCTCAGCTCTGGAAGGGTCTAGATCATCCATTTTTTCAGGTCTCTCTCTATCATAATTTTTTTTTTTTTTTTCGTTTTTTTTTCGGGTCGAAATTTTGAAGTTTGATATCTCAGCTCTGGAAGGGTCTAGATCATCCATTTTTGCACTCAGGTCAAAGTCTCACAGCCCTCTATCATAATCCAGAGTTTTGAGAAGATTGGAGAAACTTAATTTTTCGCCCAAAAATGAAAAAAAACAAAAGGGGTAACACTGTCGTTTTTTTTTCGGGTCGAAATTTTGAAGTTTGATATCTCAGCTCTGGAAGGGTCTAGATCATCCATTTTTGCACTCAGGTCAAAGTCTCACAGCCCTCTATCATAATCCAGAGTTTTGAGAAGATTGGAGAAACTTAATTTTTCGCCCAAAAATGAAAAAAAACAAAAGGGGTAACACTGTCGTTTTTTTTTCGGGTCGAAATTTTGAAGTTTGATATCTCAGCTCTGGAAGGGTCTAGAGCCTCCATTTTTGCACTCAGGTCAAAGTCTCACAGCCCTCTATCATAATCCAGAGTTTTGAGAAGATTGGAGAAACTTAATTTTTCGCCCAAAAATGAAAAAAAACGAAAGGGGTAACACTGTCGTTTTTTTTTCGGGTCGAAATTTTGAAGTTTGATATCTCAGCTCTGGAAGGGTCTAGAGCATCCATTTTTGCACTCAGGTCAAAGTCTCACAGCCCTCTATCATAATCCAGAGTTTTGAGAAGATTGGAGAAACTTAATTTTTCGCCCAAAAATGAAAAAAAACGAAAGGGGTAACACTGTCGTTTTTTTTTCGGGTCGAAATTTTGAAGTTTGATATCTCAGCTCTGGAAGGGTCTAGAGCCTCCATTTTTGCACTCAGGTCAAAGTCTCACAGCCCTCTATCATAATCCAGAGTTTTGAGAAGATTGGAGAAACTTAATTTTTCGCCCAAAAATGAAAAAAAACGAAAGGGGTAACACTGTCGTTTTTTTTTCGGGTCGAAATTTTGAAGTTTGATATCTCAGCTCTGGAAGGGTCTAGAGCCTCCATTTTTGCACTCAGGTCAAAGTCTCACAGCCCTCTATCATAATCCAGAGTTTTGAGAAGATTGGAGAAACTTAATTTTTCGCCCAAAAATGAAAAAAAACGAAAGGGGTAACACTGTCGTTTTTTTTTCGGGTCGAAATTTTGAAGTTTGATATCTCAGCTCTGGAAGGGTCTAGAGCCTCCATTTTTGCACTCAGGTCAAAGTCTCACAGCCCTCTATCATAATCCAGAGTTTTGAGAAGATTGGAGAAACTTAATTTTTCGCCCAAAAATGAAAAAAAACGAAAGGGGTAACACTGTCGTTTTTTTTTCGGGTCGAAATTTTGAAGTTTGATATCTCAGCTCTGGAAGGGTCTAGAGCCTCCATTTTTGCACTCAGGTCAAAGTCTCACAGCCCTCTATCATAATCCAGAGTTTTGAGAAGATTGGAGAAACTTAATTTTTCGCCCAAAAATGAAAAAAAACAAAAGGGGTAACACTGTCGTTTTTTTTTCGGGTCGAAATTTTGAAGTTTGATATCTCAGCTCTGGAAGGGTCTAGAGCCTCCATTTTTGCACTCAGGTCAAAGTCTCACAGCCCTCTATCATAATCCAGAGTTTTGAGAAGATTGGAGAAACTTAATTTTTCGCCCAAAAATGAAAAAAAACGAAAGGGGTAACACTGTCGTTTTTTTTTCGGGTCGAAATTTTGAAGTTTGATATCTCAGCTCTGGAAGGGTCTAGAGCCTCCATTTTTGCACTCAGGTCAAAGTCTCACAGCCCTCTATCATAATCCAGAGTTTTGAGAAGATTGGAGAAACTTAATTTTTCGCCCAAAAATGAAAAAAAACAAAAGGGGTAACACTGTCGTTTTTTTTTCGGGTCGAAATTTTGAATTTCGATATCTCAGCTCTGGAAGGGTCTAGAGCCTCCATTTTTGCACTCAGGTCAAAGTCTCACAGCCCTCTATCATAATCCAGAGTTTTGAGAAGATTGGAGAAACTTAATTTTTCGCCCAAAAATGAAAAAAAACGAAAGGGGTAACACTGTCGTTTTTTTTTCGGGTCGAAATTTTGAATTTGATATCTCAGCTCTGGAAGGGTCTAGAGCCTCCATTTTTGCACTCAGGTCAAAGTCTCACAGCCCTCTATCATAATCCAGAGTTTTGAGAAGATTGGAGAAACTTAATTTTTCGCCCAAAAATGAAAAAAAACGAAAGGGGTAACACTGTCGTTTTTTTTTCGGGTCGAAATTTTGAAGTTTGATATCTCAGCTCTGGAAGGGTCTAGAGCCTCCATTTTTGCACTCAGGTCAAAGTCTCACAGCCCTCTATCATAATCCAGAGTTTTGAGAAGATTGGAGAAACTTAATTTTTCGCCCAAAAATGAAAAAAAACGAAAGGGGTAACACTGTCGTTTTTTTTTCGGGTCGAAATTTTGAATTTGATATCTCAGCTCTGGAAGGGTCTAGAGCCTCCATTTTTGCACTCAGGTCAAAGTCTCACAGCCCTCTATCATAATCCAGAGTTTTGAGAAGATTGGAGAAACTTAATTTTTCGCCCAAAAATGAAAAAAAACGAAAGGGGTAACACTGTCGTTTTTTTTTCGGGTCGAAATTTTGAATTTCGATATCTCAGCTCTGGAAGGGTCTAGAGCCTCCATTTTTGCACTCAGGTCAAAGTCTCACAGCCCTCTATCATAATCCAGAGTTTTGAGAAGATTGGAGAAACTTAATTTTTCGCCCAAAAATGAAAAAAAACGAAAGGGGTAACACTGTCGTTTTTTTTTCGGGTCGAAATTTTGAAGTTTGATATCTCAGCTCTGGAAGGGTCTAGAGCCTCCATTTTTGCACTCAGGTCAAAGTCTCACAGCCCTCTATCATAATCCAGAGTTTTGAGAAGATTGGAGAAACTTAATTTTTCGCCCAAAAATGAAAAAAAACGAAAGGGGTAACACTGTCGTTTTTTTTTCGGGTCGAAATTTTGAATTTGATATCTCAGCTCTGGAAGGGTCTAGAGCCTCCATTTTTGCACTCAGGTCAAAGTCTCACAGCCCTCTATCATAATCCAGAGTTTTGAGAAGATTGGAGAAACTTAATTTTTCGCCCAAAAATGAAAAAAAACGAAAGGGGTAACACTGTCGTTTTTTTTTCGGGTCGAAATTTTGAATTTGATATCTCAGCTCTGGAAGGGTCTAGAGCCTCCATTTTTGCACTCAGGTCAAAGTCTCACAGCCCTCTATCATAATCCAGAGTTTTGAGAAGATTGGAGAAACTTAATTTTTCGCCCAAAAATGAAAAAAAACGAAAGGGGTAACACTGTCGTTTTTTTTTCGGGTCGAAATTTTGAATTTGATATCTCAGCTCTGGAAGGGTCTAGAGCCTCCATTTTTGCACTCAGGTCAAAGTCTCACAGCCCTCTATCATAATCCAGAGTTTTGAGAAGATTGGAGAAACTTAATTTTTCGCCCAAAAATGAAAAAAAACGAAAGGGGTAACACTGTCGTTTTTTTTTCGGGTCGAAATTTTGAATTTGATATCTCAGCTCTGGAAGGGTCTAGAGCCTCCATTTTTGCACTCAGGTCAAAGTCTCACAGCCCTCTATCATAATCCAGAGTTTTGAGAAGATTGGAGAAACTTAATTTTTCGCCCAAAAATGAAAAAAAACGAAAGGGGTAACACTGTCGTTTTTTTTTCGGGTCGAAATTTTGAATTTGATATCTCAGCTCTGGAAGGGTCTAGAGCCTCCATTTTTGCACTCAGGTCAAAGTCTCACAGCCCTCTATCATAATCCAGAGTTTTGAGAAGATTGGAGAAACTTAATTTTTCGCCCAAAAATGAAAAAAAACGAAAGGGGTAACACTGTCGTTTTTTTTTCGGGTCGAAATTTTGAATTTGATATCTCAGCTCTGGAAGGGTCTAGAGCCTCCATTTTTGCACTCAGGTCAAAGTCTCACAGCCCTCTATCATAATCCAGAGTTTTGAGAAGATTGGAGAAACTTAATTTTTCGCCCAAAAATGAAAAAAAAAAAGGGGTAACACTGTCGTTTTTTTTTCGGGTCGAAATTTTGAATTTCGATATCTCAGCTCTGGAAGGGTCTAGAGCCTCCATTTTTGCACTCAGGTCAAAGTCTCACAGCCCTCTATCATAATCCAGAGTTTTGAGAAGATTGGAGAAACTTAATTTTTCGCCCAAAAATGAAAAAAAACGAAAGGGGTAACACTGTCGTTTTTTTTTCGGGTCGAAATTTTGAATTTCGATATCTCAGCTCTGGAAGGGTCTAGAGCCTCCATTTTTGCACTCAGGTCAAAGTCTCACAGCCCTCTATCATAATCCAGAGTTTTGAGAAGATTGGAGAAACTTAATTTTTCGCCCAAAAATGAAAAAAAACGAAAGGGGTAACACTGTCGTTTTTTTTTCGGGTCGAAATTTTGAATTTCGATATCTCAGCTCTGGAAGGGTCTAGAGCCTCCATTTTTGCACTCAGGTCAAAGTCTCACAGCCCTCTATCATAATCCAGAGTTTTGAGAAGATTGGAGAAACTTAATTTTTCGCCCAAAAATGAAAAAAAACGAAAGGGGTAACACTGTCGTTTTTTTTTCGGGTCGAAATTTTGAATTTCGATATCTCAGCTCTGGAAGGGTCTAGAGCCTCCATTTTTGCACTCAGGTCAAAGTCTCACAGCCCTCTATCATAATCCAGAGTTTTGAGAAGATTGGAGAAACTTAATTTTTCGCCCAAAAATGAAAAAAAACGAAAGGGGTAACACTGTCGTTTTTTTTTCGGGTCGAAATTTTGAATTTCGATATCTCAGCTCTGGAAGGGTCTAGAGCCTCCATTTTTGCACTCAGGTCAAAGTCTCACAGCCCTCTATCATAATCCAGAGTTTTGAGAAGATTGGAGAAACTTAATTTTTCGCCCAAAAATGAAAAAAAACGAAAGGGGTAACACTGTCGTTTTTTTTTCGGGTCGAAATTTTGAATTTGATATCTCAGCTCTGGAAGGGTCTAGAGCCTCCATTTTTGCACTCAGGTCAAAGTCTCACAGCCCTCTATCATAATCCAGAGTTTTGAGAAGATTGGAGAAACTTAATTTTTCGCCCAAAAATGAAAAAAAACGAAAGGGGTAACACTGTCGTTTTTTTTTCGGGTCGAAATTTTGAATTTGATATCTCAGCTCTGGAAGGGTCTAGAGCCTCCATTTTTGCACTCAGGTCAAAGTCTCACAGCCCTCTATCATAATCCAGAGTTTTGAGAAGATTGGAGAAACTTAATTTTTCGCCCAAAAATGAAAAAAAACGAAAGGGGTAACACTGTCGTTTTTTTTTCGGGTCGAAATTTTGAATTTGATATCTCAGCTCTGGAAGGGTCTAGAGCCTCCATTTTTGCACTCAGGTCAAAGTCTCACAGCCCTCTATCATAATCCAGAGTTTTGAGAAGATTGGAGAAACTTAATTTTTCGCCCAAAAATGAAAAAAAAAAAGGGGTAACACTGTCGTTTTTTTTTCGGGTCGAAATTTTGAATTTCGATATCTCAGCTCTGGAAGGGTCTAGAGCCTCCATTTTTGCACTCAGGTCAAAGTCTCACAGCCCTCTATCATAATCCAGAGTTTTGAGAAGATTGGAGAAACTTAATTTTTCGCCCAAAAATGAAAAAAAACGAAAGGGGTAACACTGTCGTTTTTTTTTCGGGTCGAAATTTTGAAGTTTGATATCTCAGCTCTGGAAGGGTCTAGAGCCTCCATTTTTGCACTCAGGTCAAAGTCTCACAGCCCTCTATCATAATCCAGAGTTTTGAGAAGATTGGAGAAACTTAATTTTTCGCCCAAAAATGAAAAAAAACAAAAGGGGTAACACTGTCGTTTTTTTTTCGGGTCGAAATTTTGAATTTGATATCTCAGCTCTGGAAGGGTCTAGAGCCTCCATTTTTGCACTCAGGTCAAAGTCTCACAGCCCTCTATCATAATCCAGAGTTTTGAGAAGATTGGAGAAACTTAATTTTTCGCCCAAAAATGAAAAAAAACAAAAGGGGTAACACTGTCGTTTTTTTTTCGGGTCGAAATTTTGAATTTGATATCTCAGCTCTGGAAGGGTCTAGATCATCCATTTTTGCACTCAGGTCAAAGTCTCACAGCCCTCTATCATAATCCAGAGTTTTGAGAAGATTGGAGAAACTTAATTTTTCGCCCAAAAATGAAAAAAAACGAACACTGTCGTTTTTTTTTCGGGTCGAAATTTTGAATTTCGATATCTCAGCTCTGGAAGGGTCTAGAGCCTCCATTTTTGCACTCAGGTCAAAGTCTCACAGCCCTCTATCATAATCCAGAGTTTTGAGAAGATTGGAGAAACTTAATTTTTCGCCCAAAAATGAAAAAAAACGAAAGGGGTAACACTGTCGTTTTTTTTTCGGGTCGAAATTTTGAATTTCGATATCTCAGCTCTGGAAGGGTCTAGAGCCTCCATTTTTGCACTCAGGTCAAAGTCTCACAGCCCTCTATCATAATCCAGAGTTTTGAGAAGATTGGAGAAACTTAATTTTTCGCCCAAAAATGAAAAAAAAACGAAAGGGGTAACACTGTCGTTTTTTTTTCGGGTCGAAATTTTGAATTTCGATATCTCAGCTCTGGAAGGGTCTAGAGCCTCCATTTTTGCACTCAGGTCAAAGTCTCACAGCCCTCTATCATAATCCAGAGTTTTGAGAAGATTGGAGAAACTTAATTTTTCGCCCAAAAATGAAAAAAAAAAAGGGGTAACACTGTCGTTTTTTTTTCGGGTCGAAATTTTGAATTTCAATATCTCAGCTCTGGAAGGGTCTAGAGCCTCCATTTTTGCACTCAGGTCAAAGTCTCACAGCCCTCTATCATAATCCAGAGTTTTGAGAAGATTGGAGAAACTTAATTTCTCGCACCAAAAAAAAACAAAAAAAAAACGACAAGTAACACTGTCGTTTTTTGGGGGGGGTCGAAATATTGAGTTCCTCTGATCTTCTTGAAACTCTGGATTCTGGACCTGAGTGCAAAAAAAAAAAAAAAATTCTGGACCTGAGTGCAAAAAACTTGGACCTGAGTGCAGATTTTTGCATTCAGGTCCAAGTCTCATGGCCCTAATCAAGAGTTTCAAGAAGATCAGAGAAACTCAAAATTTCGAAAACGAAAGGGGTACCACTGTCGTTTTTTTTTTTTGTTTTTTTTTTTTCGTTGGGAAAAATTAAGTTTCTCCAATCTTCTCAAAACTCTGGATTCTGGATCCTTCCGGGGCTGAGATATTGAGATCCCATGTAGCCCGCCTGCAATCTATTGAATGGGGTAGTGTATTTTTTGGACATTTTAATTTAAGTTCCTGTCATGATAAAAACTATTTTACTGCACTCAGGGGGGGCCCCTGAGTCTGTGGGACCAAGCGCCATCCCATAATTCCACCGTCCACGAACCCACTATTTTTATAAAGGCATAAATGCTACATGGGATCTCAATATCTCAGCTCAGGAAGGGTCTAGAGACTCCATTTTTTGCACTCAGGTCAAAGTCTCATGGCCTTCTATAAGAATCAAGAGTTTCAAGAAGATCAGAGAAACTCAAAATTTTGGCCATAACGTAACATACAAAGTAATCTCTTTATTTCTTTAGAAATAAATAATGGATAAATGGAGTCTTTGGATGCCTCAGATGTTATTCGCAAGTTATTTGCTGTCAAAGTGACGCCAAAATGAATGGGAGGCAATGGGATGCTAACAGCAGGTGATAGTCCGCTACAATGGCAGCCCCCGGAGGCAGCTTCAACTTCCGGCTGATGGATTACCCCCTTGGACCCATCTCTTCAGGGGGACTCATCTCTTCACCACACCGGAATCCCTCTACTGAAACCCCCAAGGCATTACCAAACGATCGACGACTAATTAGCCCATACAGACGAAGATCAGAATTATCTGCATTCAACTTCTTACTATTACTCTAAATTTAAACTGTGACAAAACTTAATATGCATTATAATATATGAGTACAATATGGATCTTAATGAGTTGTAAGTGTAATAGCATGATATTCAAAAGAGTTGTTATTGCATAGAGAAGAGAAAGTTGAATATTTCCAATTGTTAGAAATGAGAAGACCAGTACCCCCACCCCTCCCCGACTGGCGGGGAGTGTGAGAGAAAGAGAAATTGTTAGAGAGAGCAGCAGGGGTTGCAGAGTTTTCTGGATGTATCCAGGTCTCAGTCAAGCCCAGGATATAAATGGTAGAACGAGATGCAAAGGCTGGAATGAAATCAGCTTTATTGACAATTCCATAGACCCATAGAAAGAGAGAGAGGTGAGAATGAGGATAAGGGGATAGGGTGCAGATTAACAGTATTACACCTTCTGTGTATGAGGAGAGGTCGATGTCGAGAGACAACAGGAATATATTGAAAGCACATGTTAATTAGGTGAAATAAGTAAAAAGATAGGAAAGGTCTTTGCTCGGTGGAGTCACGCAGGTAGAGTCGCAGGTCTTTACTCTCGTCGGACTTCACACGAGGAGGCTGAACAGCGCCAGCACGCATGCTGCACTGATATAGTGCTTCCAATCACTGAGTGAGAACGGCTGCAGCCGGCCCTTGCAATTGGCTTTATGCACAGCTGCACTACTTCCTGAACTTAAGCCAGCTCCTTGTTTCCTGTCTGCCATTATTGGACAAATTGATTAATCTAGGTGTGCCTGACCTCAGTAGTCACGGCAACAATAATCAGACACACCTGAATTAATCAAGTTCGGCCAATAATTGCAGACACGACACAAGGAGCTGGCTTAAGTTCAGGAAGTAGTGCAGCTGTGCATAAAGCCAATTAGCACAAAAAGCCAATAACCCGAGAATGGGCGAAACCGAAACGAGCTCTTCAACTGGCTGTTGAAGAGCGCTACTTAAGTGCCAAAATATACAAACTCTAATCCCTGAGGCGTGCGACAAAAATCAAAATAGATTAAAAATAGAAGCGCGTACAATACAGACATTTATTCAAGATAAACAATTACAAATGAGCAAAGAATCGAAAACAGCCCTAATACTACACAAAAAGTAATCAAAGCAACAGGACAATATAAGAAAAAAAAATATATATATAGGCGTGCGGCCTAAATTCCAAACAGCTACAATGCAGATATTAAGTGAACATATAGATAATAAATAAGCAAAGGATCGAAAAATAGCCCTACTTAATTGACAAATAGTAACCAGAGCAACGGAGAACTAAATATTAGGAAGAATCAACTTACGCGCTCAACATGACTGCAGGTGATTTATTAGTGTCTCGAGCATCATTTCTTTATACATGATTTGCACCTCTCACAAATAAACCTCTGCACAGAATACAGCAGTTTGACACAATAGTTAAAAAGCTATAAAATGCACGTGATACTTGATGCATAACACATTATCAATACAATAAAAGTACAAAAATTAAACCGTTGCCTCAAATTTATATAACTTTCTAAGAGCAGGATATTGGAGGGATATTGCATTTCTGCCAATTGGAGATCACGATAAGGGAATGATGTTCTGGGTGTAGCATCTCTAAAGAGGCCAATGCAAACCGTTTTTTAAGGCTTCACAAGCCTTTCCTTAATTCAAACTACCTGTCTGATTAGAACAGATGAATGTAGCATATTTAGTATTGAAGACATGTACAGACAATTGGTTGGGTCAGGATGGAACTCATGCAATCAGTGCTAATGTATTTCAGCGTAGCTGCCAGGGGCGTTTTATTCCTATGTGGTTTGCCATTACCTTAAGTACCCTGGCACAGCAAATCAGGCAGAGCAAAAAAAGTAGGCTGCACAGCATCTAGAGGATTGAGGGGCCACTTTAAGATCCTGTCTGAGTAGATCACATGCTCAATGCTTAAGCCTACAAAATGGATTGTATGGAGTACGACTAGATTGCTTCAATCATTGCATGGGGGATGCTTTGGCCTTATTTGTGACAACAGAGAGGACACTTTGGATGACAAATATACATAAAATGCTAATAAAAAAGGTCACGTTTTACACCAAAATCACGTTAGTTTTTTTTCCCCCCAATATTTTCATGATAATCACATTCCCTTTATGTTTAATGGTGATTTTCTTTTTGTCTGTATTAAAATAAGCACAAAAGGCAGTACAAATACTATAAAGATGTATAAATACTTTTCTTTTTATTGTATTGCTTTACAGTAATTAGAAAGACACAAGTAGAGAAAATGTGCTCAAGTGTCATGGAAATGAAGTCATAAAAAAGTTAATATTCTTACAAATGGCTTAATTTTCATTATGCATTATAAAAAAACCCATGATCTTACAAACATTGAAATGCTGAAACGAACCAAATCCATCTAAAAAGTGAAAGTAAAGTGAGCCGTATAAGGAAGAACGTGTAATATCTTTGGATTTACAAAGCATTGTGAATACTGCAGGTGTAATTTTGGAGGTGGAGGTGGATGAGGAGGGACATGCAAATGCCTTGTTATCCTGGTTCCAACAGTTCGTTCATAAGCCGTTTTTCCAGTTGAATGACTGGCATCGTAACAGCAAAACTGAGGCCAGACCGTCAGCTT
Source organism: Pimephales promelas (assembly GCF_016745375.1). The sequence goes on from NW_024121210.1 coordinate 19,358,765, forward strand.
ACCGTAGCAAGCTACTGAACATTCAGATCCGTGCTTTGCTGAATGACACATTCTTAGTGAACGCTGATCGAAGCGGGCTATAACAGCCGGTGAAAGCCTGCGGAGCTACTGTATCCATCACTGTCAGTCAGCCATATGTTTCAGGCTTCAAGTAAAGTAGTTGTTCTTGTTTGGCATAGACCCCCCAGTCTCCGCTCCGGCCCCTCCTTGAAGCCTCACAGCGGAGAGAAAGCGTGGCTTTTACACAGTGGCTTGTCCTTCTTTGAATAGAACGTCTTCCCCTCTAGATTGATTTGACAGATCTGAGGAGATGAAAAATGAGGATTAAACAGTGGAAAGCAAACTCTTTATCCGTCATGGAGCTAATGCAAAGAGACTATTCAACAGGGCTATTTGAATGTTGCGATTCATCATTTGCTACTTGCTAGAAGCCAATAATATTAGGGGTGAAATGTTTGAAGTCTAGAAAGCATTTAACTCAGTAAGATCTTTTTAAATAAATCGACTCTTTCCCCCGCTGGCATTTATGAAAAAGAGTTTACAGACACCACCGGCAGTTTTGATCATTTTCATAAAAATGTCATGGCCCCCGGAATATTTTGTTGTATGAATATCTGAACATGCAATATGTCAAGAGAAAGGACAGAGCCTCTGCTGCCATCTGCGGGACACTATTAACATGTTAGGGTTCAAAGCCCCACATGGCACATGCGAGCCGCTGTTGAACGGTGTTACTCGCCAGTTGCCTGGTAACTTTATGAATTTTGACAATCCATGGTTATGATATATGGCTTAGGGCAATCAGGAAATCACATGGATGTGATGTAGTAATATAAATATACAGTCTGACGCTCTGCATGTTTCAGAGTAAAGCACAGCGCAGGGTTAGTTTTCAGTTTCGATTCACAGTAAATGCTACTTTGTAAATTATAAGCGACTCAAACACATAGCACGTGCATTTGGAACGCAACGTGCGCCAACCATATTCCCAAATTTGTAAAGAGAATCATTATAAATCTGTTGTTGTCAACAACAACGAGAATCATTAAGTTCTCTCTGCGGTTTACCGCCAAAATAAAAGCTCAATGGTTTAATGTTTGAACGCAAATTAAGCCGGCCAAATGTTATTATTGCAATTTTATCATTGTTCTGTAAAAAAATAAAATAAATAAAAAATAAAAAAATAAATAAATATTATTATTATAATAATAACATAAACAACAATAATAGCAATTATATTAATACTTTTATTATAACACATTGTATTATAAGACAATATATTATTATCATTAAATATTAGATTTTTTCATTTTACAATGCAATAGAATGTATTAATGCAATTTTAAGATATGTATTTATTAATTTAATAAAATACAAATAATAAATTGTTTTAATAAAATAATATTAAAACATAAAAAAAATAAAAGTCTTTAGCTAATAACATGCCTACATCCCTCATGATTTTTTTTGCTATTTATTGTGCTCTTGTGGGGAGCAATGAGGGACACAAATAAAAATGGATGAATTCCTAAAAAGTTAAATAAATGGCAAGAGCATCCTTCCATAAGAGAATATAAAGTTCATGTCTTTGTTTATCTGGAAAATTTTTAAAAGTTAAACTTCATGCAAACAGTCACTGTAGGAATTGTCTGGGTTAACATTGGCCGTTTCTTGATAGTGTTGCGCGGTGCAGAAAGTTTAAGATGGAGTTTCGGGACAGGTCCCAATGCATCAAAATGACTTACGGCACAGACAAAGCAAGTGTCATGCCAGCTGTAGCCCAGCGCCTCAAGGAAACGGTCCCCTGCATCAATCTTGAAGTCACAGCCATGGCATTTGGTACCAAACATCTTTTCATAGTCTGCAGAGAAAAACAAACCAACCAAAAAGGGCCTATTAAGCCAGCGAGGAGGAAATGTTTGGTCAGATACAGAGAGAACAAGACAAGAAAGTATTACATTTTCTCAGGCCTCACATGCTCAGTGTGATGCACTAGTCCAGATTCCTATTTGGATTGCCCCAGTTTTACCCATTACGAAAAACTTAAAAAGTTGCAGGCTTTACGTCTCGTACGCAAGGTAAGTGGTTTAAAGCACAATCCTTTTAAGGTGCTGAGACTGCAGCTATTTTATCAACACTAGCTCTTTATTTCTGACAGAAGCAGCTGCCCACTTGCTGCTGACACAAAACCGAAACTCTTCAAAGCTGCAAAGCACCAGAACAGCAATGCAAGCCTATTTACATAATAAAGACACGCACTCCCTTTAGATCGCTTAATGTCTGTTTATGTAAGATTAGGGGCCCAACAAATGTGACAATGGGATTAACTGCACTACATAAATATGAATTAAACATGGAAGGTGGCTGAATTTAGCAACTTTCCACCACTCGGGAAACAAAATGAATGAACAAGCACAGCTTAGCATGACAAATATCAGTCCTGAATTCAAAACTATTTCAACCGTGGTTCTCATGTGGGAATGCAAGTTCGAATCTGATCCGCAACGTTCCCGAGCCCCTTCACCCATGGGTCGCTTCTCATGGTTCCGATAAATACAAGTGTCAAAAGGTCCAAAATAAAAGAACAAACAATCTCTAAACACTTGGTTTTAATGTCTCCTGCTCCTTCCAATAATGTCCTTCTTTAAGTCTCACTAGTCCAGTGTTGGGGAGTACAGTAGTTAACTACAAGGAGCAACGCTACGAACTTAACTACATTTTTCAGTAGCTTGGCAGTAGCTGATTTGCTTTTTTTTTTTTTTTGCTTTTTAGCCAGTAGCTAACTACTAAATATTCGACGTGCAATTTACGTTGGATGTATATTTTGTTCTTGCAATGTTGTAGGCTATTTGTTGCAATTTTGCACTTTTGACAAACAGTCTGAGATATTTGAGTGTTTTGTGTAATAAAACAATACTCTTTGAAATCATAATTGTATTGCATTGTTTTAAACACTAAATATTTTACTTAAAACATTCCTCAGACACTTATTCAGTTATTTATAATATACGTTGTTCAAAAAGCAAAACGTAGTTTCAATCAAGCTACTTTTTGATAGTAACTTATAGTGTAGCTAACTACTTTTCCAAAAGGGTAGCTTGAATGTAGTTTAACTACTTTAACTTACGAGTAGCTTGTAGCTCGTCAAACTACAGTTTCAGAGTAGCTTCCCAACACTGCACTAGCCTACATAACTTTAATGTACTTGTATATTAATGTAATTAAAATCAATCCATTGCATACAGGGATGTACAGAGAGTTTCTTAGGGGCAGGGGCAGATCCATCATTACGGAGTAAAAAAAAAAAGTTTACACAAAGATTTGCACTTCTTTTACTTTTACAGGTTTCCCACACCTTGGTTAACTTCAAATTTCAAGGACTTTCCAGGTCCAATACCCTTAAATTCAAGGAATTAATGTCGGGACACATTTCAAGTGAGAGCAAGTTTACATCGTGTTACCTTGTAGGATACATTGTTAGTCTTGCGTGAGTGAACGTCATGGCAACGTACAAAAAGTACCTCACGCGGAAACACTTAACGTAAAGCATAAATGCGTGCAACAAACGTAAATCAAGCAAGCTAGTATGCATAGGCTACGAAGTGTTGGCAAAATAACACATTAATGGAGCGGAGGGAATAATATGGATTTTTTTCCAGAAAATTTCTTGCACAAAATAAATTCAAGCACTTTCAAGGACCTGTATCTATTTATGTTTATTTTCAAAAACTTTCCAGGGCCTTGAAAAAAAAAAAAAAAATCAGATTCACAAACTTTCAAGGATTTCAAGGACCCGTGGGAACCCTGCTTTTAATAGCGGTTCCAAACCCAACTGAAGGTCCATTTTCTGCCACTTACTGCATGACAACTACATGACAGCTGATGTAAAAAAGAATCACGCTCAAGGTTGCGTTTCTCGAAAGCATCGTTAGCCAACTATGGTCGTAAGTTCCGTCGTTACCAATAGAGTTCAATGGAAATTGCGACCAACATGCGACCATAGTTGGCTAACGATGCTTTCGGGAAACGCACCCCAGGATAGCTGATTCAACCAGTTAAAAATGCCTAATTGACCCCGTTACTGATCCTTCAGTGAGGAGATGCGCTTCTGATGCCTCTACTGAACTGTGATGGGCAACATCGCAACTATGATGAGAAAAAAAAAAAAAACAGGTATGCTTGAGCATTCTGTCTTTTTAAGGTCTTGTCACATGGTCTGTGATACATTTATAATTCCTTTTAGAACTGCACTAGAGTTAATCTGGAAGCGGTTCTTTTGGACACGTATTTAAATGAAATCACACTAACAGTGCATTTGCATCGAAGTTTGTTTTAATGGAACCAAACATGTCAAGTGTGAACACACTAGGGCTGTCAACGAATATTCTAAATTCGAATATATATTCGAATAGTTTTAAAAAACAGAAATTCGAAGGTGAAAATTAATATTCGAATTAAAAAAAAAAAAAAAACGCCCGCGCAAGCAAAGGCGCGGCTGTCTGTTTTGCGAGTGGCCGTGCACGCTGCCTGATTAGGGTTCAGAGACAGGTGTCGCACTGGCACAGCGTCACTCACTGCAGAAAGTGCAGAGCCCAACTCGACCGCAGCAGAGAAAGTGATTTTAACCCCCCAAAATGAGTGAGGCCGCTGCCGGACAGACACGTGATCGGCAGCCCGCTGAGAAAACTGCGTTATCTGCTATGGTCTCTTCGGAGACACGTATTGCGCGGACAACCCAGACCAGGACATCAATTTGCTGCTTCAAAAAGAGATGTTAATGTATGAACAAGAGTCTCCAGTACCTGCTCAACAAAATCCTCTCATGTGGTGGAAAACTTTGGGCTCTGGGAGATAGTCTACCCTCACATCGCCCAGATGGCAAAGAAATATCTTTCCATCCCCGGATCCTCAGTGCGCTCTGAACGCGTTTTTTCCTCCGCTGGGAATATAGTAAATAATAAGAAATCAGCACTGGCCCCTTCAAATGTGGACTGTCTTGTGTTTTTGGCAAATAACCTGTAGATCCGACGGTGACAGTGCGCACTAAAAAGACAACGGAATAAATTGCCGTCAGTTTTTTTTTCTTCCTTTTTTTTTTATTCAAGCACCAAGAATGTAAGTAGCCTTTTTCGTTTTTAATAGTTCTTTATTTTTTTATGAACCTCAGGGTAAAGGCGTTGTCACATTTCTCGGAATTGTGTGCCTCATTTTATTTAACTTTAAACAGAAACAGCCTGTAGGCTAACTAATTAGATAGGCCTATTGCGTTGGAGCGTGAGGTTTGCAGTCTTGCCCATTACTTTGTTGTACTTTTTTGTGTAGGTAATACGTTATTAAATATGTTTAAAATTAAATAAAGTACCTATACAAGTAGTTATGCCTCTTTGTATTAATTCGTCCTGTTAATGACGTAATGCGCGTCACTGAAAAAATGCGCAACCAGATATTCGAATAGTTCGAATATTCGCATGTTTTTTTCGAGGGAATATTCGAACGTAATTTTTGAGCAATTTTGACAGCCCTAGAACACACCCACAGTCATAATTCCATCTAGTCTTATAAATTAAAGTGTCAAAACCAAATTAAATTAAACAAAACAAAAATTCCTAATGCCTTGTTGCATCATAAATGTAAGCATCACAAAAAGTTAATAAAAAGTGGCTACTACTGCACATGCTGACACTTTCAGCTGGTTGCTCATGTGGTCAGCATGAGTTTGAATCTGTCTTGTGATTCGAATAATAAAAAAAAAACCTGAACTAAAAGTATTAATGGTTCCATTGAGCAGCAAAGCACTTTCTACTAATTGCAAATTTAAAGCAGATTCTCAAGCATAAAAGTTCTCAGCAAAGCTCCTAATCAATGTTCAGGGCCGGTATGGAGCAGATTTGAAGCCTGAAGTGAAGTGGCAGCATTTGAATGATTAAACACCGCAGGAGCCCGCGCTCGGCTCTCGGCAGGGGCTGTCGATAAGATGTGCGGCCGGGCGTGCGAGTCGCTCACCTCTCTCGCAGTAGGGCTCTCCCTCCTCCATGTAGAAGGCCTGGTTCCTGATGGGCATTTTGCAGGCGGCGCACAGGAAGCACTGTACGTGGTAGGTCATCTTCAGGGCGTGCATGATTTCCTGTGGAGAGGACAGAGGGGTGTGAGGGAGCTGCGCACGTCACCTATGAATTCACACTTCCAAAATCATTCCACTCTCACTTTTAAACTCTCGCCCACGTTACCCCACTGGCACTGCTCTTCATCATCAGCCTCATGCCATGCAATCAGAATAGCTTTTGTTTGATTTTAAGGTCATACTGACATTGTCATAGTATTATATTGTCATATTATAACATTAACTTGCGTAATTTTTTTTTCTTCTACAATTTACAACCATCTTTTTATTTTAATATGTGACAAAAGAAGGTAATTTTTACAAAAGAAGGTAATCAGATTAATTAATTATGCACCTTACAATTCACCAAGTAATTTATTGTTTCATCAATCAAAAATGTTGAAGTTTTATGATTTAGTTGATTTGTACATGATAAAGTTTATTTACCAAGTCAAATATAATAAAATTCCTAAATGCTTGCAATTATTATTTTCCCAGCAAAAAAGTAAATATAATCTTAGAGGATTAAGTATATTTAACCAACCACAAGTACATTCGACATTAAGAGAACACTGTTCATCAAATAAAGGAGTTAAATTGTGGAATAGTTGCTGTAATGAGTTAAAACAAGTCACGTCTATTTTTCCAGTTTAAAAATATTTACAATAGAATAACATTGGAAAATGAAAATGAATTAGACAGGCTTGCTTCTGGTGTGGACAATGGTCCACTAATGTGTTTATGTTAATTTTATGAACAGATGTTGTCATTAATGAGTTGTATTTGATTCCAAATTTAAGGGCAGGCAAAATAAGCTTTAGCTTCCGTCTGCACCTGGTCATCTGTAGTGTTTATGTTTCAAATGATCTGTAAATGACCAGACCGAAATAAATGAAAAGTCATTATAACTTTTTAATGACAAATTCAATGTGTACCACTGTAGTTGAGGTCACGAAAAAAATTCATGACACATGACGAGATGAGACATGTAATGACATGCTATGATGTATTGGTTTATTTCAAGATGTCATAACAAAGACATCTTAAACAATGTCATATCTGCATTCAAAATGACAAGACACTTAATGACAGTTGTCATAAACATGCATAAACCCTACTTCATATTCAAGACATGTCATGGTTATGAAAGTGTTATGTCAGTCTTATGCACATCCCTTCAAGTAAAGTGTTACCTATCAATCACAAGTAGCACGGATTTATCTGTGGCAATATCCAACACTACATTGCATTTATGCCAAAAATCATTCAGCTCTCAAGTAAAGAGTATGGTATTATTTTGTTTTACCAGCATCCTTAATGATTTAACAAGCCATTCCACCACTCAGTTTGAATGGATCAGTGTATATTCCTGTGAAACTCTACTAAAAGGAACTAGATTGTGTGTTTGTGTTGCAGAACGGTATGAAAAGCGCTCACCCCAGTTATTTTCTTCTTGCATTTGGCACAGTTGGGTGAGTAACGGTTGTCATAACACTTGGTGCAGTAAATGGATCCTTTTTCCTCAAAGAAGCCCCCCTCATCCAACACCTTTTTACACTGGCAGCACATGAACTCCTCGGGGTGCCAGGAGCGACCGAGCGCCACAACGTAGCGTCCCCTAGAACACAGGCACACGTAGTCTTACAACTAAAGCCTTTTGCATTGAGGTGAAAGGGTCAGCTCGAGCATCAGGAGCTGGGTTTAGCACTCTTAAGTGTTCAGTGTGCAAAAGCCATTCTAATGGAAATAGTAGGTCAGACGCAAAAACCCACTGCATTCAGTATCGATTCTCCACAGCAGAAAGCCCAAGGACATGCCGCTATTTCTGTGCTCAGCGTATTTTAAGAAATATTCCTGCCTTACAAAGTTTGACAACCTTTTATCCCTCCCCATGTCTTCAAGTAATGACATTTAGCACATATACTCATCATTGATTTGGAGGTATTCTGGGCTGCCTGCAGCAGTTAGCTTTGGGATTTTAACTGCTATATTTTCGACTCCAGCCGTACCTGATGATCTTGTTGCAGGCGGCGCAGAGCGGCGTACAGCCGCTCGAGTCGGCAGGGCTCTGCTGTGCTGCCTGAAGGATGGAGCTGCGGTTCTGCATGGGAGTGGGTTGGACCGGCTGCTTGTGCTGGGTCACCACCGTGCTGGTCTTGTCTGGGTGGTAGCGGTCTGCAAAACCGGGGTCCGTCACCCATGGAGGCCTGCAGGATGGGCCGGAACTCACTGGCGCTTTAGCTGGTGCTAGACAAAAAAAAGACAATGAAACTTTTTTTTTTCCAGCACTTTCCTCACTATGGTCCAACAGAGACCTGTTAGCGGTGTGTCTATTAAAACGAGTGCAAGTGTAGTCTAAAAAAAAATGAAATGCTTGCTTTTATCAGGAGATATCATTATCATTGAGATGCTGCTAACAACATGAGAGGAGAGCAATAGGAGCGTCTCATGGTTTAATTCAGCTTATATAAACCGCATCTCAGGAGAGTGATAATAGAGTCATATTATCATCTTTGACTATAAACACATCAGTGCCCTTATGTCTCACTTTTCCCATTAACATCAGGCCTGTCTGAGCCAGCCGGACCGCTCCGTGAACAAGTCAGCGAGTTAAGTCCTCCCCGTGGGAGCGACTCCGGGGCTGTGAGTCAGTGTGTGTACTGTGAGAGTCAATCTATTCTGTCAGTTCTGAGAGTACTTACCTTGAACTTCATCAGGTTTGTCTGCTGGCTTGGACTTGGCAGGACAGGGAGTTACTCCGTGACTGCAGAAAGAAAATTTCCCTTCAGAACACAGGTCATTATAAAACGGCGTTAGCCAGAGCCAATGAAAATTTCATTAAGCTATGCGAACTCTGATATCTACATCCTGCATGGAAAATACACCCCTGAACAAAGTATCGAGATTAAAACATTATGACATGGCGTTTTATGCAAATTAAACTACAGGATGGGTGTTTTCTGCTTTGATTGTGAATAAAAAAACATTGCATCTTTATTTATTATTATTATTTATTTATTTTTTTAGCCTTTTCTTCAACATATACAACATATAACAAATATATTTCTTATTTAACCTAAGGTATAACTTTTTTTAAAGATTATATATACATATACGTATATGTGTTTGTGTATGTGTATGTGTATGAAGTACAGGATCTGGATATGTTTATTCATTTCATTCAGATGATGTATGGTGAAAAGCTCATAAATGCTACAACTGACATTTTTTTAGAGTAACCTGTGTATGTGTGTGTATAAATTGAGGCCCTCTTGAAAGTTAGCAGGGGCCCCAGTCCCCTGGTTGTGATTTAAGCTGATTTAGACTGTGTGGTTTTAGCTTACAGGTTACTCAAAAAAAAAATGTCAGTTGTAGCATTTATGAGCTTTTCACCATACATCATCTGAATGAAATGAATAAACATATCCAGATCCTGTACTTCATCACAGCTACATGATCACACAAGAATAACACCGTCATGTGCTTTCCAGATGCGTGTATGCAGTTTTATGTTTGCAATTATGAGAATGTCATTCCTCATGTTTGGTGCCTTCTCAAATGAATAGTTACCTCGGCGTAAATCTATACAGAGTCAGCCAAACAAGTCTATCTTATGTTTTATTGTCAAACATGGTTTTATTGCCAAACCAGTTAGGCAAAGCGAGATAACGAATGATTCAATCTCTAGCAGAAAATTCTGAGAGAATTAAAATCGATGCATACAGATTTTTAATTAATTACTTATTTGCACAAAACACATTTCAGTTCTGTCAAAAACCCTAGTGAGCTGCCCATCTAGGCAATATTTTTAGGCACAAGCACAACAGCAAGTCTGTTCAAACAGTAAGTAGCAAAATTACACTGACTAGTTTCTACCCTCGGTTTGGCCAAAAAATAAACTAGAATCGCCAATCCCAGAGTGCACCGCACTGAATTTTATCCATAAGGCGACAGAATTTGGTCAAGATAAAACAATTATATCTATTTAAATGCAGTATTTTATGTAATGCCCAAGTCAAGTCACCTTTATTTATACAAAACAGATTGTTTCAAATGATAACAGGAAAATGACGCATTTCAGCTATTGCTCAAATGAAGTTAGATCCTTGTTGTAAAGAACATCAATTAATAAAATTAGTTAATTTAATCTATAAAGCCGTTCTGCAAAAAATTATGTCATCGTCAGACCAATAATATAACAGTCAGATCAAAGTCTTTATATGGCAGAATGAATGAGTGCATCGTCTCGTCTTTTTATTTCTAGAGGGGTGCAGGTATGACGTCACTTTGTAGCCTAGGCCAACCAGTAGTTAGCATCCTGCTGGTTCCCTCGAAAAAAACCCAATAGGATTTTCCCATAGGCTTTTGGATTATGGCTAAAAACAAGCTCTGTGATAGACAAAACTTGCAATTATCATAAACTTTTGTTGATCAAGATAATTATCACAGATAAACACAACTTATATGAATTTTGAAGCCAAAGTTGTCCGAAGTAAAATGTAAAAAAACAAAAACAAAACATTTTTCCAGAACGTTCGAGTTAGAATAGTTTAGAAGAGCACAATTATAACCATAACGATAGTATAAAAGCTGACTGAGCTTACCTTTTCAACAGTGTTTCTTAGATGTTCTTTAGTAATACTTGTGCTAATCAATGCTTGTTAGCTTAACTAGGCAGCAAGGCTAACATTTCAATGTTTGAATCTATTTGGCCCTACTGAAAAAAAGTTAATTAAACCAGTGATTTAAATAACAATTAAATACAAGAGGGAAGTTATTTTTTTCCCTTACTTCTTTAAAATACTAAGGAACAGCCATGTACAGTATAAAAAGCAGAAAATGTTGAAATGAAGAAGAGGGAACAAACAGAGGCTGAAGAAAATAAAGGAGGACAGCAGAAAGTTTCACAATGTTTTATGTACTCATAGACATGAGTCATCAGATTCTTTTATCTTATTGGAGACAGAACCAGAGGAAGAGCGATCAGATGACATCATAATAGTGAATTATGCTAAATTACAGTCAGAAAAAAGAATGAAATATAAAGGAGAAAGAAAGAAAAAAAATCCCAAGGGGGGCTACACAACAATCAGAAAGAGCAATAAGAACAGTCCTGTGATGGATAACACCTCTGAACAACCACAAAAATCATAATAACAATAAATTAACGTGATTAGCAGTTTGTAGAAAGGATACCACTTGAAAGGAGTCTACGTCATACCAACAGCATTCAGATATTCCTAATGGAAACTGGCTGCAGGGCTCAATTTGTGTGTTTTTTCCGACTATGCCTTCGTTTCTTTTCACATTTGTTTTTGCTATTTTCAACTTGCATTGTTTTTTTTTTTTTGTTTTTACATTTTTTCATTAACTTGACAACATTGTTTTGTCCTGGTTTAGCTGGGGTTGGTGTTCACCCATAGCTGGCACGCGGTATTGAGGTGATGCGTTTGTATCTAGTGCGGCCGTTTCTCAGCCGCCTCGGCCTTCTGATGCCCGGGAGACAGAGCGTTCAGGACTTGATGTTGAGGGCACGGGCAGATCTCTCGTGATGCCAGTCTCTCAGCCTGGCATAGCGGGGACTCTGAATCTCAGTGAGGAACTTTTCCCTGCCATCCATTGCACGACAGAGAACAGGAAATTAGGAGAGCAGTGAGAATAAAACAGAGGGAGAGAAACACATGCCAGCAAATATAAAGACTAAAGAGGGGAATTAAAATAAGGTTGAGAGAGAAGCAGAACAGAAAAACAAATCAGAAGGGAATGAAGAAAGATTAAAAGATGCAAAATATGCAAGTAGTGAAGTATTCAGAAAAAACAAAAAACAAAAAAAAAAACTCAGGCCCAGACAGAATCTGCAGATTTTCCCCACTTTTACCATCTTAATTTTAATGGAAAACCTGCTAAATGGATTTGGAACAACATGCTTTTTTTTTTTAAGTCAACAATTAAATAAGCCAAACGCTTTAAGGGCATTTACACACAGGAGAGAGTATTCTGATGGGTGATTTTTAAGGGTATGGAAAACATTTGGTTTGAAATAGTATACGAAAATAGGAAAGTCTATTTCTGAAAGCAGGATTAGCAGGACTGGGTTACGTCCAAATTCCCATTATTTCACAGAAGTGCATTCTAACAAGGCTAAACCCAGTACCGTTGATGCATGGCAATGTTTTTATTCAAAAATTTTTGGATTATATAAAGGAACGATTGTATAAAGATTCCTTATTTTATTTTGCTTTATATATATATATATATTTTTTTTTTCTTATGTTATGTTCTCTGTCATACTGTACATTTCTTGATGTGTCTGTTGTTCCCCCTTTCCCTGTCTTTTATTTTTTATTTTTTTGTAGATGTTCGTTTTATCGTTGTTTCTAAAGACAATAAAGAGTTGATCACAAAAAAAGAAGTGCATTCTGTAGGCATGTAGGTATTAATCAAATTCATTGGTCAAAAATCAATGAATTTGAATTCTGTAGGTGTTGGGGCGGTCAAAATCTAATTTGCCCAAGAAGTTTTAATTATTATCGATGCTAAAAACAGTTATGCTATTACTATTTTTGTGGAAACGTCTTCACTCTGTTACTTTCGACCAATTTAAAGCATCCTTCCAGAGCCTAGAAATACTAACTAACTAACTAACTCCTTGGAACAAACTTTACTTGGAATGTAATAATTTCATAAACCCTTGCATTTCTTCCTCTACATAATCCACCCATCAAAAATCTATTAATTTGAATTGTTATCTGAAACGGTGCAAGTAAACTAGATCTACAAATCTGTATATTATACATGACAGGCATTTGTATTCCGCAGAAATCTGTGGGCATGATTCGGTGTGGGTCTGATTATAAAGCACACAGCACTCCGTGTATGAATTTATACTGCAAATGCACACATCAGACAAGAGCTCATAATGCGGATCAAAGCATATTTTCATCATTTCTCCGCAGAGAGCTGATCTAAGGAGTTAGCCAGAGATCAGGGTAGTAAAAGGTCAGAGCTAGCGATTTAATGCTTCAAACTGCACTTCATTAGCAAGTTCACACAGTTCTTTACCTGGACCTTTTCATGTTCTCATCATCCGGGTCCTGCACTGAGGAAAGCAGGAGAGATACCAATCAGACCAACCATTAGACACACAAATCCACGGTCAAGGTCTGCACAATGCTACAAAACACTTGAGGATTGCTGCTTTTAAAGGAACTACCCATCACCTTTCAACAAGAGTCAAACCCGTGAGATGTACAGGAAAGGTACGGCAACAATGGTTGACTGAACACCTCTTTCCTACCACTTACACAAGAGCAAATCACAGTCACTCAGGCTCTAGATCGCACAAAGGAGAAAATCTCAGCCATAACCCTTGAAGCTATAGATAGACGACATTTCTTACTTCTTTATGATCTCACTCTCAATATCAGATCAGCGGATGGGTCCTCTAGGACATGCTTTCATTCCCTCCTACACTAAGATTAGTCCCTTCCACCAAGTAAAAAAAAGGGATTTTTACTTAGGAACATCGGCTGGGAGATCCAACTTTATATAGTCTTCTGCAGTAAATACACCATGCAATTTAAAAAAATAGATAAAACTTTTTTTTATGACAAAAAGTAGAAAAATAAACAGTACTTTAACAGCTTCATTATTTTATAATTAGAGTTGCATGTACGCACATACCGAGCTAGAACGACTAGATGGACGGATGGATAAAATTTCTGGAGCAAACCATCTCATGATATGCATCAGTATGAATAGTTTTTGTTTCATGGTTAAAAATTTTCTTCACAACTCCAGTCCCTACTTAGGAATGTCTTTTTCCACATTACTTCACAAAATACCGACTCTCTGAGAAATGATCTTTTCCAAGAGAAACCCATTGACACTAATGAGCTTAGATGCTGAAAAGCCCGAATGAGAAGCAACTGCTCTGAGAGGAGTATACAGCGCTGACAGGCTGTGGTCTGAATGTGTCTGACTTACTGAAGTCAGTGCCTGTGAGCTGGGCCAGGATTCGGAAAGAGCGAGACTGGGTGGTGCCGGTGCGCGGCTGCCAATCCTCCGTATCCTGGATCAGTCTCTTCTTACTGCGATCGTTGGGAATGAAGCAGGCCGTGTTTTCCACCCGCAGACCGTGCCTGGAGACATGAGCCCTTCGTAACCTCTCTCATTCACCACAGCACACCACCAAAAATCGACTACACCAAACATAGCGAGGGAACCCCCCCAAAAAATCTGGGGTGCATAAATTCCTTTACAAAAATGTAACATGGTAACCAGTTTCTGACTAAATAGAGTTACATTTGCTACAACACCAAGCAACCACAGTTTTATTAGAGTAACTATATTGTTATGGTGCAGAAACTATCATTAGCATTGTATAATTTAGTAAGGTGACGTTTTAGTGCCAGGGTTTTCAACCAGGGGAGTCTTAAAGGGATAGTTCACCCAAGAAAATATAATTCCATCATCAAATACTCACTCTCGTGTCATTCAAAACCCATAAGCCTTTCATTCATATTCCAAATCCAATTTTTATATTGTGAAAAAAAATCTAACTAAAATCTGTTTATCATTTAAAGAGATTGCGACTCTTCAGATATCTTGGATTAAACCTTTAAATTCATCAATCTCTTGAACATTTTAAAGCATCATAATTTTAGGAACATAGAATTTTAATTTGCGTTTCAAAGATGAACAAAAGTCCTATGGATATGGAACAACATAAGGGTGAGAAATGATGACGATTTCCATTTTTTGGGGGGTGCAAAATATCTCTTTAAGGTATTTTGATGGGGTCCATGGAGAAGGGCAATAGATTTTTAAACTAAAATCTAACTAAATGTTTCTTATTTAAGCCATCCATTTGAATTATAATGTATTATTTTTAGAGCTGTGAAACGATTAATCGCATCCAAAATAAAAGTTTGTTTACATAATATATGTGTGTGTAGTGTGTATAATTATTTTGTGCATATAAATACACGCACACACATATATTTAAGAAATATTTGCATGTATATACACTTTATATATATTTATACAAAATTATTATTATGTATAAATATAAGATATATTAATAACACATTTTTATATGCATTTAAATATATAAATGCATATGTGTGTATTTCAATATACACAATAATTATACACACTACACACATATATTATGTAAACACAAACTTTTATTTTGTACGCGATTAATCGCGATTAATCATTTCACAGCCCTAATTGTTTTTAAAAGTAATTAACATCCATTTTTATTTATATAAATTATTTTTATCTAATTTTGTAAAGTTAATACAACATTACAAAATGTACAAAAATTAAGCTGTGGTTCAGCTTGTTTCCCAGTGCAGCTTTATTAAACCAGGCATTTACATTGAATAGTATTAACAAAAATGTGACAAAAATGTTGCTTTGGATAGAAGCAAGAGTCTTAAATCAGAGTTATTATTCAAAATAGTATTAATCAGTTTATTATTTCAATAAATGTAGTAAAAATATATCAGATTTTCTTTTGTGTGTGAAGTACTGGAGTCTGTGGGTTGGCTGAGAGTCTGGTGGGAGGGTCTATAATGGTTGAAAGCCCTGTTTTTCACACATCAGATTCATAACTACATGACAAACACAACACGCACAAAAAAAAAAAAAAAAAAAATCAAATCTGAACACCCACGAAATTGCATTTCTATTCAGGCTCCACATCATTGCTTCATGCTCTAATGAAGTCACTCAAAGTGCACGACTACATTTGCTAATAGTTTCAAACGACCCAGCTAAAGTGCAGTTTCAATGCAGTTCAACTCCTGAGTGAAAAAGCAATGAAACATGGTCTGATGTCGTCAAAAGCAAGAGTTTATTAGTGAGGTCAGCGGCAGGTCTAAGTTCTTTTAGCTATAGTGCATTAGAGCCACAAGCATTCAGCACTTACTTCCCCTCAGGGTACAACTCCTCATAGAAGGCTTCTCCTCTAATGAACGGGAGAGTGAGGGAAGACGGAGAAAAAAAGGGAAAGGAGCACAAATAACAATAGAGAGGAAGAGTGGGAGGAGTACAACAGAAGAACACAACAGTGTCCATTAAAGCAGCCTGACTTTACACCGAGTGAACAAAGACCGTCCACTGCGCTCTGAAATACCAGCGCTGGAATAAAGCTGTACGTTTACAATCCCATAGTGAATAATTACAGATTGAGACGGCAGCTTAGATGTGAGAAATCTGCCGTCTCCTAAAGCAAGTACTGCAACAATGCAGGCTTGGGGGAAAAAGGAAAGATAAATTACATTTAGGGAAACAAATATATGAAAACGGATAGAGGCAGAGCCACGGGGATGGGATTTGATAGCCAAAAACAATAATTGCACACATTTTTCAGAGCAGGAGGGAAATAAGGAAAGGCATTACTAACTTGTCAAGAACTTCCATCTGTGGAATGACAAAGGAGATTTTAAAAAAAAAAAAGAGAGAGGAGAAGAGAAAATTGTTTAGAAATAAATCAAACGGAGCAGAATACACAGCATTTAGAAAGACATGATGCAGAGACAAACAAACAAAGCAAATTGTGTGTTTCTAGTGGTGAAAGGGATCACAGCGTGCTTTAAGTAACACAACAGAAAATATGAGCTGTATACCTCCTGTTAAATAAGTTAAATGATTCTGTTTTTGTACTTTTAATGTGCTTTTATTATTAAAGATATCCCTGCAACTTTTGCCAAACATGACAACCACTAGATCTAACTGACACTGAATCTGGCTTTACGCCATTAAACCAACATTAGCCTACATACATGGTTCCTAAAAGATTTAGGAGTTTTCAAGTTGTTTGTGACAACTGAATAAAATCAATTTAAATGTCTAGCCAATGATTCATTAAAGAAAGTAGTTCACTTTTAAAAAAAAAAAAAAAACTTTGCTGATAATTTACTCACCCCCATGTCGTACAAGATATCCATGTCATTCTTTCTTCAGTCGAAAAGAAATTAAGGTTTTTGATGAAAACATTCCATGATTTTTCTCCATATAATGCACTTCAATGGGAACCAAACGGTTCAAGGTCCAAAAGACAGTTTCAGTGCAAACTGTAAACTGTTCAAAGGGCTTTAAACGATTCCAGACAATGAATAAGGGTCTTATCAAGAGAATCAATCGCTCATTAATCAAAAAAAAAAAAAAAAAAAAACATTTATAAGCTCAAATGGTCGCCTTGCTCTGTTAGGGTTAGGGTGTGATGAGCGTTTGTGACTCTCCTATTCGAACTTGTTCATCAAAATGATCAAATCTTTTCCTGAGGCAACTCGTTCATTTCGTTTGTTGAATGAACCAAATGACACGAAAAAAGATTCGTTCATTTTGATAAATGAGTTCGAACATGAGTCACGAACGCGTATCATAGAACACAGCAAGGTGACCATTTGAGCTTTTTTTTTAAATGAGCAATCATTTCGCTTGATAAGACCCTAATTCATCGTCTGGAATCGTTTAAAGCCCTTTGAACAGTTTGAAGTTTGTACTGAAACTGTCTTTTGGACCTTGAACCGTTTGGTTCCCATTGAAGTGCATTATATCAGAAAAATCCTGGAATGTTTTCATCAAAAACCTTAATTTCTTTTCGACTGAAGAAAGAAAGACATGGACATCTTGGATGACATGGGGGTGAGTAAATTATCAGCAAAAGTTTTTTTTAAAAAGTGAACTACTCCTTTAAGCATTAAAGTTGAGCAAGTAGAAAATATCCATTCATTATTAAAATTATTTCTTAAATATGATCAATATTAAAAATGAGCTGTGCTGCTTAATATTTTTGTGGAAACCGTGATACATTTCGATACAGTATTCTTCATAAGAAAAGCACTTATTTAAAACAGAAATGTTTTGTGATATTATAAGTGTCTTTACTGTTACTTTCAATCAAATTAATATGGCTGTGGTCGATACAAGTATGAATTTCTTTCTTTTTAAAAAAGGAATAAATAAATAAATCTTATTGACCCCAAAACAAAATGCATATAGAACATAATATTTCAAATCTCAAAAGTTGATACCATTCCACAAACACTGCAAGAAATAGTGCCGCTTAGAGTGAAGAGTTGTAAAAACAAGCTTGTAGGCGTGCGGTGCAGTAAACATGCTCAGAATGCTGACGTGACTGTGTGATCTCCAGAGAACACGGAGACCTCAGTGCTGAAAAAACACACACACTCCAACAGCCGAGCTCGGATTCAGCCTCCTTCCCTGCACTACACTCCAGAAAATGTTCCCACAATCCAACTGAAATTCAAGGCTTCTGAATCTACTTGAATAAAACATCACCTTCCTGCAATTTGTTTGTGAGGAAACTTGTGTTAAGGTGGATTACAAGACAGGAGCTTTTCCAAGTAAGGCCATTAAGTAATTCAGCACCGGGGCCGTAACGGCATTTTGAGGGCTCAGCAGATTTTATGGGAGGGTCTGGACTCTATAAACAGCAACAGACAACATCAAGCCCAGGCCTAAAGACAGACTTCAACCTTCTCAACCTGGCTAGATCAACACCTTAGACCTTCACAAACTCCTTCATGCGTTTATGCTAAATAAATAAATCAAATAAACCACAGTTTTACTGTCTTAAACTCCACCGGACTTGACGGCTAACATCTGTTGTTTTGATCAGCTTTAATAAAAGTGCTCGTTAAAATGCTGGAAAAGAGAAGCAGAATGTCCCTGCGATGGGATGATAAAGAGGTGGAGAGGAAAACAGATGATGACGACGTGTTCGAGCGGGTCCCAGAACAGTCTGGTCACTGAGGTGGCGATGCAACCGCCTGTTCCAACAAGGAAAACAGACACAGCTGCTTAATGCCACATCGTTTATTACAAGCACGCATAATAAATCCGGAAAAACACTAAAGACCAGACTTTTGAACTCACTGACCCCAAACCTCACCGTGCGCAGGAACGCAATGACTTAAAATGCAATCTGCACGATTTGACATATCGCGACTAGTCTGACAGTTTAATTAAATAAATACATGCGCTACTAATCACCAGAATATACCATAAATTGTATTATTTTTATTAATTACTCGATTTCTTATTTTACAATGCAACAGTTACAATATTTCAAACATATTTCTTTTGTTTAATGCGTTATTGAATAGATCACAATAATAAAAACAAAATATTATTTGTGCATATATATATATATATATATATATATATATAAATATTACAATAATAAAACTAAATATTATTTTTATATACATGTATATATTTATATATATTAGGGCTGTCAAACGATTGCAATCGCAATTAATTGCATCCAAAATAAAAGTTTATGTTTACATAATATATGTTGGTGCACTGTGTAAAATTATTGAATATTTATATATATATATATATATATATATACACACACATGCTTGTATATTTAAGAATTTTTTTTCATGTATATATTGTATATAGATTTACTGTATATATAATTTCTATTTAAATATTTTATATAGAAATTTTTTTCTTAAATATACATGCATGTGTGTGTATTTATATATACAAAATAATTATACACAGTGCACGATTAATATATATATATATATATATATATATATATATATATATATATATATACACACACACATGCTTGTATATTTAAGAAACATTTTCATGTATATATTGTATACTGTATAGATTTATATATCATTTACATTTAAATATCTTATATAGAAATAATATTTATTTTCTTAAATATACATGCATGTGTGTGTATTTATATATACAAAATAATTATACAGTGCACGATTAATATATATATATATATATATAGCTTAATATATATATATATATATATATATATATATATATATATATATATATATATATATATAACTAAATTTACTAATTAACTGTTCAGTTTTTTTAGACAAACTAATTAATAAATAACTGTAACTAATTGATAAATAATAATTATATGAATATATTATTATATAAAACATAATAGGCCCTAAAATTATGGTATCATTTATTTGTTATTCATTATTTTTCCAGCTGCTTACAAAAAAAAATAACCCAACTAATTTTAGAATTATAATTTTTTTTTCCAAATATAGCTATTCAAGTCCTCAGGTAAACATTCCCGTATTTATTTATATTGCAATATATTTGTCAAAAAGAGTAAATATCACAATGTCAGTTTTATTTTTCCAATATTGTGCAGCCCAATTTCAGAGCTAGCATCCAGACAACTCACGCTCACAGTGAATTCTGGGAGCTGCGGGCGTTCTTACCCATCACTGAGGTATTGCTGCATCATTAGAAACATGCAGCCTTGGGTATGATGAGGTTCATTATTGTGGACTAAGCTCATCAAGCAGGTCCTGTGGCTTTCAAAGCCCGCTTTAAAGACAGATTATGAGCCTGAGTCTCAGTTGGAGACCTGGCTGGCTGGTCACCTACCCATTGTGAGGATGCGGCGTGCTGCTGGGCACCTGCGAGTTGAAGTTAGGCTTGGGGGCGTACGACACTGGCTTGATGACAGGCCCCTTGCTGCCATTGCCAAAAGCTGCGGAGAATGGCCGCGCCATCTTGTTTATGGCTGTGCTCGGTGCAAACGAGTATTTGGGCTGACTGGATGTAGGTGCGAGTGTATCCTGAATGTGGAGAAAGACAAGTGCAAAGCAACACCATGCATGTCAGATCATGCACACACACATTCATAAACACTAGTGGCACCACAGGTGAATGCACAATCCCAGATACGGTTTAATAGTTAATCCTCTCCAAATGAGAGGATTAACTGGAGGGAAAAAAGGTGTCTTCCTGTCTTTTCACAGCAAATTATGAGCACGGAGAAAGTGGAGGGCGATTGTTTAAGAAGTATGAACACGCCCTGGGCAAAAATATTTATCTTGAGATCAGGCCAAGGTACGGCTTAAAGGACCTCCTTCATTTTATCTGTACTTTGTACCTGAATGGGTCGAAAGGAAAAGCATAACTGTCTGATATGACTAGAATTATAACAGGCACTGTTGCAGACACCCGTGCCATGATCTATTGCAGCCACATGAGGGCGTGATTTCTCCCATTCAAATGCAATGCATTGTGGAAGGAGATACAATCTGATAAGTTTTAATGCTACATTTTGTTTTCTTATCTGCCCAGCCAACATTTTCACTGACCCAACTATAAAATAACAAATAATTTTTAATAAACATTTCTTTCAAATATAATTGTCATATGTGTCTCAAATATTTAAAAAAAAACATATTTGTCATATATAATATAAATATAAGTAATATAAATTATATTTAAATGTATACATTTTAGATATGTTGTATATACACATATGCACACAAATTAAAATAGTTTATTAAGCTTTTAATTTGCAATTCTAGCTATAATGTATCCAGCAATAAAATCCATAAAGTCTTAATTAATTTACAGCATGTGCAAATGGCCTACTGAGAAATTGTACATTTAGTCTGGTTTTGTGCATTCAAGAGGTTTAACATTAAAATCAGACGGGCAAATAGACAAACCACCCAAACTTTCGCAATATAGTGCAACCAGCCCACGAAAGCTAACAGAACCATGAAACTTACATGAGAATGAGTTATGAATGAGTTATGAAGCATTGTGTATTTGAGATATAAGTATGTGTGTGGGGGTTAACTCAGATGTGCTTTTGGGACAAAGTTGTGCCAAGAAATGCCAAATTGTGCCAAATTCCTTTGGGAAGTATAAGGATGTACTTAAAGACAAAAGTTATTCATAAATAGCAAATGTTTGCAAAAGTTCTTCCAGGGTCTAGTTGTAGTTATTAAATAATGTTATATTTAAAAATTATATTATATGGCATGCTCATATATACGACATTTAGCTAGCTAGGTGTGTGTGTGTGTGTGTGTGTGTGCTCAGTCCTGAAGTATTCAAAGCAGCTGAGAACTTGAGAACAGATCTAAATGTGTTTCTTCAGATATCAGGAGCTGGTTGAGTGGTCTTGCGAAAGCTTTGCAGTTCAGTCTGACAGAAGAGAAAGAGAGTCACCGCCTTACCTTCTGCTCTCCTCCGGCAGGATGAAAAGCTCTGCAGAGAGAAAATTAGAGAACAAATTCACTTACGCTCATTCATAAAATGACTCATTTCACTGAAATGTTTAAAATGTTAACTATGGAGAGTCTAATGAATCAAGACTAAACAGTCATTTGTGCCAAATTCAACAAGTCTCATGATGGGAATTCAGTTGGTTCTTTCTGGCTCCCAAATCCCATTTTATCAGTCTGAATGGAATGCTGCAGCTGTATGTGTGGATTAATACCTGATGTCTGTCCAACTGTTTTTAAAATACACACATGTGACTCAAACATGTGGAATAGCAACAAATCAGATATGGATAAGTAAGAAAAATCTAGTTATTAAAGACACAATCACTTCACCTCTGGAAAGATTAAAAGGGGTCATTTACGTAGAATAAATTTGAAATTATTTTTGAATTTGGAGCTTTCTAGACTGAGAAAAGCCAGAAAATGTATTTTTGGCTTCTGTGGATGAAAGACAACAACTCCCAGAATGCACTTGCTTCGCTGCCCTAGGAGGCCACGCCCACAGGTAACAGAGCGTAGTAGTTAAACAACAAGTCTAGGCTACTAGCGAGTCTCCGTGATGAGTCTGCCCGAAAATGTGTTTCGAGATCACCCAAAACGTCCAGGATTCAGCTTTTGCGTTCTACATTTGCCGTTCATTATGTTTACTGTGGCGAGCAAGACGAGTGAGGGCCGCCCGCGGGAGAACGGTGCGAGGCTGGTGGCGTGATTACCAATGAGCAACACCTGTGAGACGCACCGGTCTTGTATCTCTCACGGAGGAGCAGGAATTTTCTTAGCAATATTAAAACGCACATCAACCGATCACTTGTTTAGCGTTCATGTAAACACAATATTCAGATTCACCAATCGGACTGAATTCAGTTAGATTGAAACAAAAGCTTTGCATGTAAACAATGAATGGCGACTGCAGAAAGCAAAAGCTGACAGACATCGAAGGCGGGACATGTCCGGGAAAAAGAGGATGGTAACCCCTACTACTCAGCCTGCTAGCTTAGCTTCCAAAACAAGATGGCTGACACTATGTGTACATTCTGTGAGTGAGATCCACTTGAGATCCGGGTTGAAAACATACGGGACAGACCCTACTACTGACTGTAGTCTTTAGCCGCTGGACAAAAAATCCTCCGATGACACATAATGACGATTTTTGCGTCATCATAGGATTTTTTCCAGACAAAAAAGTACGTAAATCTCTCGTCTCAGGGGGATATGAGGGTGGAAAGCACAGTAATTTGAAAATACTACAGGTTTCCTACTAATACAAAGCTTAATGCTAAATCCTGAAGTATCCCTTTAAAATTCGCATGAAAACACATTTACAAACAGTTTTTTTTTCACTATTGAGCTCATTCTCTTAATTAAAAAAAAAGACCAAAGACCACTCTTTAGTACCATGATATTGCCACTCAAAACCATCACTGTATTCCTCAAAATAATCACTGCGTTCTGTCCTAAACTGGACTGTCTAGGTTAGTTTGACTCGGCTGGAAAAAATGTTGCATTCCATCAGCTGCCTCCCTGAGTCTGCATTTCCTGTGCCTATACACCACTTCCTGTGACAGTGATGGTGTCCTTTTGCACAGTGGGCTGCTTACAGATAACAGCTCAGAGAGAAAATGTCGAAGAAAACAGCACAGCCAGGCTGTTTTACAAAAGTGATATGTTCCAGGAAATGAACGTCGTCCAATGCAACTGACAATAATATGCAATATATTTTCCCACAAGCAAATCAATAAATTAATTATTTTTTTAAACCTTCCAATGTTTTCCTAAAATGTAGAATACCCGCTTTCCATCAATTTAAGATGTAACGAAAACTAATGACAATTATGAAATAAATATGCAGAAAAATCAACATGCAAGCCTTATTACATCCGATTAATACACAACATAATTCCAGACAACCTGTAATACACACCCTAAAACAGTAATTTAAAGGAAACCAGCTACTGGCTTTTGGTTAATTGTCTGTGCGGCTGTTCAGCTGACATTACATAGATAACCCTGTTTCAGTGGCTATTGTATTTCGACAAAAGATTAAGACAAACATGTTAAGACAAATCAATCAAGATTTCACATTGAACTTAATGCTTTAAACAAACACTTCACTAACCAAAACACACAGGAAGGGCGAACTAGGACAATGATATAAAGCAATACCACTAAAAAGAGACTATGTTTCAAAGAACCCTTACAAACCACAATTGAAGAGGTTGTCCAAACGACTGTAACCAAAAACGACACCACCCTCTGTAATAAAAGTATATCCCAGAGTAAATACAGACAAGTTCAGACATTTGTCTTCAAGTATGCCTTTCCATGGGATGCAAACACTGTAATTTATCTGTGATACACAACAACAGACAGATACACTGACATGTCTGACAACCAAAGCACCCAAAACAACAGTCAAGATACCAGACATCTATCGGCATACTGGGCAAAGGGGTAATTATGAACACTGATAAACAGATGTTTTCACAGTTATGTCAAAACAAACTCCACAAAAATGTCAAGAAATGACATCACTTAACCACCAACAAAATGACTCGTAAGGACACGCCCACTTTCATTCACACCTCCAATCGGCTCATTCCGTCCCCCAGCACTCAAACTAATTGGGGCCTGTGACAAAGAGCTGTCTGGAGAATTGGCAATATAACAGAACTGAACTCATTCAATTATGTCCTCCCTCAAACCAGGCAACTAGACAATGACAATCCCTCTCTGATCTGAAATAGCATATCCAGTTGAATCTTAATAAGAAATGCATGCATCATGTTGCATCACAAAATCCCTAAAAAGGAGAACAAAAGAAGAAATTATAGTAGTTTGAATAAAGAAAATAATGCCAACTTTAGGACCATTTAAGACAGCCATTCTCATACATTTCTATATATGTTTTATATATTCCTATATACATTTCTATTTCTATATACTGTATATACATACATACATATATATATATATATATATATATATATATACACACACACACACACACACACACACACACACACACACGTATATATATATATATAGAGAGAGAGAGAGACATATACACACACACACATGTATATATATATATAGAGAGAGAGAGACATATATATATATATATATATATATATATATGCGCGCACACATATACATACACACACACACACACACACACACACACACACACTGTATTTCATTAAGCACAGACATTCCTTTTCTTTAAAAAAAAATGAAATACGTATTTAGTTACGGAGTATATTTGCTAGTACACATCATTGTAGTATTGACTATCTTAATAGGTTAATTAATAGGGTTAATTTTGTTTATGCAAAATTACTTAAATAATATAACAAAAAAAATCAAAATAAAAACATGCTATTTAAAAAAGTATACTGTGACTTTTTTCAAAATTGACAAAAATCGATATAATGAGCGAGTATATCATGATTCCATCTTCCAAACATAATTTTTCCTAAATCATACGGTACACTAATAATAAGTGCTTATATTTGGAGTATTTTAGTGCGAGCAGGACAACCGCTGCGGCGTAGCCCAGTATCTGCATGACTCGTCATGGACATAAACAGAGAGAAGTAACTCTGACTACAATGTTCTTCCACTCGTTTATTAACCGCTAGAGCATCAAAACTTACATATTGTACCTTTATTTACCATCTAAAATATACTATACACACATTTCTGGGTGAAACATGACACCGACTGTGTCCAAAATCAAATACTTCCCTATTATATAGTATGCGAAAAACATTACGCCACGAAAGTAGTACTTCCGAATACAAAGTATTGGAAAAACAGGAGATTCTGAAGTTAACATTTCATGAACACTTTGCTATCCCATGAGGCCACGGGAGAGGATTTGTAAATGACAGTGAAGCAATGCAATTGATTAAAAAATAAATAAATAAATACTTTTTCACGGCCACAAAGTAAATTGAAATTCAGATGTAACCAACTCTGTGCATGCTTGTCTTGACAGTTTTCATGAGATTTGCCAGTGAAAAGAGACGAACAGTTTTGCATACATATATAGTCATGCAAATACCGTTTGAGCTAAGCCATGTTTTATCAAGGGAGACGCAATTCTAATAACTCAAGTGCAAGTTTTTATCCGTCTTCTCTTAAACAGGCCATTACTAACCGCTACAAGAGCTTACCCATGTGATGACATATAAATGATTCTTCTTGCACACCTAAAAAAAGGAAGAAAACCACATTCATAACTGCGGTTTGGCCCATTAAACAGGCTCTTCGTCATCTTGTGTTGATCACAGGGATGGTTTAATGACAGAGCAGGAAGGAGTGCATCTGTCACTCTGCAGCTATACTCCTCTTTTACCATTACTCATCGCTTAACCACAGACACTCGACTCTTTCCACCAGTAGCTCCTGTTCTGTCTGAGAGCGGTATGGTCCATTAGATTTCCTTTTTTGGGATCTTTCTTCAGCTTCCCAAAAGAAGTGCAATAGAAGCGATTTGAGAATTGCGTCCCAAGGCACAAGATGAGTTTTCCCATCTCCAAGCTGAAAAGTGAAGGGCAACTCAAGTCACGGAGTTAGCACTCTTTCACCAGCTTATCTGCTCTACCTTTAGCCCAGGGTCATCCGAGCCAGCGGACGCTTTTATTACACAGCATGAGAGTGAATTTAGCAGATTTGTTCTATGTATTTAATACCTGCCCTAAAATCTATTTGCACAACACAAGAGGCCTGAAGAAGATCTAGAGGCCATTTAATTCAGCTTAAATGCCACACAAGGTCCCATGGCAAGTTATCAACACAATTGCCATGGAAACAGGCAAAAGACCTTTTCATTTGGTATATCTTGATAGATCTGCACTCTAGACGCCATTTTGGGCCAAATTAGTTTGAATTAGTAACAATTTAAAAGTCACACTGACATTTTCAAAACAACAGACCAAAATTAGATGCCAAATAATATCACAAGAGCACAAGAGTGACTGCACAGTTTTATGTGGCCTTGGTTTTGAAGTATCTTTCCATCGATTTTACATTAATGCATCTGGAAGAGGTTTTATCCGCAATGAATTTACAGTGCATCAGTTTGTGTATTCCCTGTAATTCAAGTCTACGATATTGCCGTTGCGTACCATGATTTTCAATAGGCATTAAAACACAGATAAAAACACTCTTTAATAAAGCGTTCTTAGATCCACACCAACCAGCGCCAAGACTAATCGTAACATTTGAAAAACAAAATAATAATAAATACTAAGTTATATACTGTTATAATAAATACATTGATATGTTGAGTTATATGCTTGTCATTTTTACACTTTTTTTACACAATATATACATATATATATATATTTATTTATTTATTTATTTTATTTTATTTTTTTTTTCACAGAAACAGTGCTACACCAATCTTAGAGCTTGTGGCAGGTTGAATTTATTTATGAAATAAAATTTATTGGATACAATTATTTTTTTCACATCTGGCGTCCAGTTGTTGCACCCTATAGGCAATGGTTTTGGCATCCTTATCAAAACAATGGTGAACCCATAAAAACAGACAATTACATCGAATGGAAGGGTAGCACTCTTCACAGGTATCTATTAACTAAAGCAAATGGTGTCCGACTAGTCTTTTTTCAAAGCCCCTCAAAGCTCTTTGAAAGTTGTAGACATCTGAATACATTTGTTTGGTTGTTTCTAATGCGACACATGTTGTAAAATTCACACCCTATCTTTCAAGACTGTAATAAAAGGGGGTTTGAGTGATGGATTAACCAGAGAACTCAATTTCCTGTTAAGTCATCCTCTCCCCCGTCATGTGATACTGAAACTCAAAGACACTGATGAAAGACGCTTGAGTAAGTGTGTGCGTGTGTGTACCTGCTCAGAGTGAGTGTGAGAGAGTCGGTTGCGGCTCTGATCTTGTTCTGTGCCTCCACATGGGTCATCTCCTCTGCGTTGGCCTCAGAGATGGATACCACCCAATCTCCAACACCCACCCCGGCCTGGGCCGCCTTGCCGTCTGGGGTCAGCTGAAACAGACATGGAGAACAAACATTAGTCATACTCTGTCTAATGAAGTGTCATGGGGAAGACTTTCAGCAAACTCAAAACATTTCAAATCTAAACCAGATATTCCCATTTTTTGAAGCAAGTGAGTGGTGCTGAAAACAAACACAATATAGGGGTGTTGTAAGTGGTTACCAGGTTTCTAAAGCACATTTGTATGTGGTTGCTATAATTACTAAGCAGTTGATTAATATCCAAAGCCATAATTGCGCACTCCCAAGTCTCTATGACTTTTCTGGTCTAAACATATGGCTATTCTCACACTTTCTACTGTATGTAAATTTATAGGCGTTTTAGCTTGTTTTCTTGACAGATCATTTCCATCTGTCACGTTCAAGTACTAAAATGACTAAATTAAAACTAAAACTGAAAATACTAAATAAATAATTTTAAATAGTTAAATACTATTTAATATGTTTTTAAACAAAAAACTAAGAAAATGAGAAAAGAAATAGGCTAAAATGACTAAAATTGTATTAAAATGAAACTTGAAAATCTAAAACTAGCATGATGCAGGACAAGCTTTCTTTTTATGTTTAATACATAAGGATAGCTTATTGAAGTCCCGAAACCCTAGTATGAATGAACCATAGCAATATTAATCCCAGCCTTAACACCACTACTATGAATCTCCAAAGGAATAAACTCATTTATTTATTATGTAAAAGCTGATGACTGTATTTTAATTTGACCCAGATTTTGAAGAGGCCTAAATTCAGGGCTCTTCCCAGTTGAGAGGATAAAAATGAGAACATTTCTCTGAACCTGCAAACCTGACCCGTTTTCTCAAAAATAAATGGATATTAGCCACACACCTCATGCTGAACTATTCAAAAACACAACAGTGAAAGAAACAGCACATCTAACTTCCAATCAATCAAACCCTACCGCACAAGAACAAACACACCTGAGAGGAAGTGAAGTCTACAGGCAAACTGACAGACAAAGAACTCACAATGTAATACTGTTGATAAATCCACACAAAAGCCAGTCTAAAATAATCCAGCACTTTAACGCAGCATTGACTTTTACAGTCTCTCTGTGCAGTGCTTTCAGATAAGGCCATCTTGGCAATAAAGCGAGCATATAAATCACTCAGAAAAAGGCCGGAGGCGTCGCCCAAAAGGGAAAGTGAATAGAATGTAGGGAAATATACAAACGTCGGCACTGCTGACTTGGTGTGTACAATATGAATGGGGAAATTACGTTCTGCCATGTCTAGAAACATATGAGTCACGTCCAGTATATCACTGACGTCCTAAAGAAGAACATGTGTCCCAGATTTAAGTGTATATTGTTCACCACTGGAATGAGCACAACCAAAATGTGAAATTCCAAGGCCAACCTGTGTCTGATGCCTTTTAAGGCCAGCAACAGTTTCAGATAACTACTGAGCAAAGTGTGAACAACTTGACCGTCATGCACGGATGACAAAGCACACAACCTAGAACCCGCCAAACTGATCCGCCATATAAAATTTCTGAACATCCATTCCAAACCATGCGTGCTTCGACAGGCTTTGGAGGAATTTCTCTGACCTTTTGTTGATCTGGCAAGTAGTTCAGCTAGATTTCAGCTGGAGATGAACCTTTATAAGGAAACTTTGCTCAAAAAAAATCCCACAAAAACGGTGAATAGGAAAGATTCGAGTCCACTCAAAAAGCATCATTCGATCACAGCTGCTCTGCTTTTAAATGGCTAGGCATCAATGAAGAAAGATGCTTTTTGAGCCAGATAGTTTAACAGGATCATGAGAAACCTTAACCCTGTGGACCCAAACATAACCACCACATTTGGCAACAAATAAAAGCACTCAAAATGCAAAATTTTGTGCATCATTGATAGCACTCAGTCTGTGTAATAAAATAATAAGACATTTGGTGGTAGCACCCTAATGAGATCCAGCTTTTGCCATTGGCATGAATTTGAATGCAATGCACATGGTCAGTCCTCATGTCTATATAAAGCTGTACCCAAAGTTTTACCATCTGCTCTGGACATTTCAGGCTCCCAATCCCTCCATTCTCCGAGTTCTACCACGTTTCCTGTTTCGACCGCCTTCTATTCACTTCAACAAACATTTACAAGTCTTCTCTGCTGAGCTCTGAATCGGAATCCGGAGTTAGACGGCACTGGGGGAAGAGAACAAAACTTATTGTCCTCGAGCCTCAGCCCTCAACAGCCTGTTTGAGACCATGCAAATATTTATGAAACATAAGAAGCATTGTGACGTCGTCAGGACATCATGAGGAAATGGCTGCGGTTTGAAAAACAATCCTGCAGAAAGTCCTCCCTCAGGTGTAGCGCTTTGGCAAGCGTACAGGAAACGGACCAGACCAGGAGAGGTCTTAAAAGAGTTCATCCAAAAGACAATGAACATTCGATCACTCACGTTAGGGCTGCACGACCTAAAATGCGCTAACTTTGGTGAATACAACATATAGGTATCTAGCAGCTAGCTATCGATCTCCATATTACATGATCAAGCAAACTCACAGTAGGGTGACAGTTTGTTTGAATGATTGTTTTCACCAACTGTTCATGAATTTGAAATGTTCATTCATAGCCTATTGACTTGCTATTTTTGGATCCTTGTATGGGAGCTAAAGTTATAACCTCAGGTGACAAAACGTTTTATCGTGTTTTTCTGGTAATGTTTCTCTTTTTCTGCATTATGTTCTGCATTAAAGCATTTATCTAACATGGCGACATTACACCTTGAATGAAGTGTCAGTAAAACCACAAGGGGAGGGGATGGAATGAGGAGGAGGGAGGGTCTAGTTATAGCCTCCGTTTTGTTTGACAATACTTTGAACGTCAACAAGAAGTGACGTCACCCAACGTCAGTTTTTTCGGGAGTGTCATCAAGATACTCTCTAGTGCTGTGCACTTGCCCCGAGACTCCGCCCACATGCGGTTCTGATTGGCTGTGGGTTTTGATTGATTTTGACGGATCTCGCAATGGGCTATATGCACGCATAAGTTTCGCATTTGACGCAAGGACGCTCGTCCATTTCCGGTTGTGTAGATTAAAGTGGAGGAAAACTGAGGAAAACGGGATTATGGCAGAGTCTTCAAAATGTACTGTCCTCCAGCCTTTGAAACGAAACGTACATACGTTTAGATGTAATTTTATATATAGTTATTTTTATTTAATATAATTTTAAAAAAAAAGCATAAACACAACGAGGGCTGTCTGTTTTATCTGTTTTTGTGACTAACGTTTCTTTAGTATAACCATGGAGTATAAAATTCAATATGAATTCTCGGTTTTGCATTGGACTCTATGATAGGCGGAAGTTATCGAGCATCCTTAAACCTTCACCGGAAATACCGCCCTGCATAGAGCCCATTGTGTTGCATCTAGCATGGACAGACAAATTATTTAGCGCTAGAATTGTATCGCATCGCGTCTGGTTAGGACACGGTAAGCCATATCGTGATTTTGATAAAAACTAGCGAAAAATTTCAAAAAGCGCCGGAAAAGTGGTCCGTGTGACTTTACTGATTTATTCTAAATCAACAATAATTATATGGTGCTTTTAGTACTTCCCTTGTTACGATTCACTTTCAAAGGGAAAGAGCAGTGCAAACATTCTGCCAAACATCTATTTGTGGTCTGTGGATGGGGGGGGGGGAACAAAATCGTGAGAGTGAGTTTTAATGACAGGAGGTTTTTTTTTGTTTTTCTTTTTTCGTTTTTGGGTGTACTATCCCTTTAAAAGTAATTGCATAGGAAAATGGGCACACACACACACACACACACAAATAAAAGGTAGAGAGACAAAAGAGAAAGAAAGAAGACAGGGGAACGTGGACGGCTGAGTATGCAAATGAAGCTGATGGACACGGCCACCTGTGATCCTGGCTCAAGTTCAGAACCCAGCTGTTCGTAGACTTGAGTCTGGTGGCAGTTAAGTGCTGCGCTAAGACCTTTTACAAGTCAAAGTGGGAAGAGTAGAGAAACCTTAAACCCTCTGACATCAATGTGCAGAACGACACAAGAAAACGCACTCGCATAAACAGCTACAAACGAGGACGGCAGCCATATTAAATGGTCAATGGAGGATGATTTGGGTCACATTCAACAATAAGAATAGATTCTTTGACATATCCCATGTATGTCCTGGATATCCAATGCTAAATAGTCTTTAAAATCATGGCCCATTTAAAATTTTCTACTCCAGACATGCAGTGGCCTATCCTTTTGTCCTTGATGGTGCTTAAAGTTTATGTGGCGACCCTAAAGATCACCCCGTTAAAATCCTTGTCGCATTTCACTTTCCATTTCCTTTTGGGGGGCTGGAAGACTATGGGCCTCAGTGCAATTGCGTCAGCTGATATGAGTGAGCCATAAATATCTTGGATGTAAGAGCCAAGCTTTAAACCAAACTGTCTTCAGAGGTCTGCAAGAGCAGCCACTGCCACGCTGGCTAACAATCCCTCCAAAAGCAAACAAACATATTGACAAACTTTGTTAAAATGACTGTGACAAACTTGGATGATTAGGTCCACGGGCCAGAGACACTGGGAATACGATCGGTAAACCAAGAAGTAAATGTTTCTCATGAGGAATGTCAAGTGCATCTCTCTCTTTTATTTTGTAAAAGTAATAATAATATATTATGACAGTCGTCTACTTGTGTGCTTTACTCTCAGAGGAACAGACCAAAATGTAGGTAGTTATTCACTGAAAACCCTACACTCGGCTGTAGCTCTGCCTTAAAAAAAAAACAAAAAAAAACGGATTCTGAATATGAACGCAAAAGATTAGTTCATAATAATTTAATTCTTTAATTTTCTTGACAACCATGGGAACCCTGAACTGTACTAGTAAAGAAAAAATCCATGTAAATATTATTTAAAATGACTTTTTTTAAGTTCCACAGGATTATAAGAGAACAAAACATTTCATTTTATAAACTTTTTAACATAAATATAAAACTATAAACATTAGCCAATAAAGGGAAATTCTCATTCGAGAGAATTTATGACTGCTGAACAAAATAAGTGAGCGCAGATTTAGTCAACAGTATTATAGGTCTGTTTTCCTGAATGAGAAAAAAAGGACAGTTCATTTTAAATCCTTATACATGATATAAATTGGATTATGTCAACTTTTAAACACCCATTAGCATGTAGATGGCCTAAAAGCTAACAGTCATTGACTAAAAGCCACAAAACTCCCATTTTGATTTTATGGGGTCTCTAACCTCCAGAGTAATATGCACAAAGTAATAAATATCTTCAAGGGAGCAGCTTCGGTTCGGGTTAACGTCACAGAGCTGGAACCCCAGGGAAAGAAAAAAAAAAATCACAAACTGTTCACTAATCTTAGAAAGATTACATCATACATAATTTTCTAATTGCAGTTGTTTAATTTGATGAATGGTATTTTGCCTGCTAATGCAAACCAGACGGACATCCACTGAAGCAAATACAAATCATAACATTTGTACACTGCAATCATTATGGATTTCACAGCTAGTACACACAGATCCATCTGTTTGAGTGCGTCATCTCATCTGTAGGTTTTACTTGCACTGATTTCACCAGGAAAGTATTCCTTTGAGGTCCAAGAACCATTTCATCTGGTTTTGGGAATGATGACTGGAGACATTAATGGATAGTGGGTACAAAAGCAGACAAAGGGCTGCTATGTTGCCAGAAATAGGAAAGCAATGTTAAAATCCTAGGAATGCTGAAGAAATGTGCCGAGGTGTCCAATGGAAAGCAAACAGGAGGAGGAGGTGCAGCAAAAGAGGAATGAAAAATGCTCAGGAAAAATATTAAGGCCAGTCCAGTTTCCAAATACCATCAGCTGATGAACTCAATCCATATATGACATGGGGAAAATACAGTCGCTAATGCTGCTAGACTGCAGTATTGGGGACTGGGTTTGTTTTAAGTTGTTAGGGTGTTACTAGGTGGTTACTTAATGGCCCAAGTCAAAAGAGACATCCTGGTCCCTAAATATAGCTTAGGTCCCTCATTTAAATGGAAGTCTCTGGGATTTCTGTGTATTTGCACAAACCAGAATCACTAGATTGCTGAGAAAGCACCTCTCCTCAAAGACTATCATCCACAAGCGGTGCAGAATGAATTAGATGCCAAAGTTTAAAACACAGGATTAGTGGTTTGTTCAAATCAAGTACCACTAATTATTGTGTATACCAGCAAATGCTTAAGCAGTCCTCTATAAATAAGCCACCATGTTCCATTTCATCATTCTCCTGTTTGAATGGCCAGCCTTGTGTGCATTGGCACATAATACCTCACTCTTTAGCCTCTTTGTTCTCCCATTGCGGAGAAGGGGGGAAACAGACCACCCATATTCAGATTAGCCCCCTTTAAAACCTGTGGACAGAGCATATCTTCATTAACTCACGCTCTGTTTCAACCCAGCGTGATTTAACACTGCATAACTCAACAGTAAGGCAATGTAGAAGGGTGTAGCCTTCTGTCAAGATGAATGAATCACCGTCCTTCATTTCAGACTATACAAATCACCTTTAACAGCATAGTGTAGTCTCAAACGACAGAACAAACACACCTAATGAGTCACCTCCTGTCACAGTAATGAGTGATGTCAAGCTGAACATAGGAAGCGGTCCGACTGTAACATTCCTGTGAAAATTCATTTTCACGTTTCTCAAGAGGTGACGACAACTGAGGTATGAAATGTTTGAAAACCAGCACTTCCCAGGTCATGTGATTAGCATTAAGGGTAGTAAATGGTGACCACTTGCCAATTTAGGGAATTGCAATTGAATAGTCTTTGTGAGGCGAAGAGGAGCCACTGAAAAATAAAGTAAATAACTGATTCCATCGGGATGGACTTATCTCCACTTTTATCAAGTTTCCATTTCTTCAAATTAACGCTGAAGCGGCTCCTGCAGTTTAACTCAAAAAGAAGAAGATATCCTTCATTTCCAAAACGATAGTAATCATTTTTGCTGTGTTCGCTCTAGCGTGAGGAGATGCTGGTATCTGTTCAGTCCTGTAGTGAAGTCATTCTTTATAATCCCAAGACCCTGCAATGCACTTTATGAGAAGTTAAAATCAGGTT
This sequence comes from Pimephales promelas, assembly GCF_016745375.1. The sequence continues at coordinate 19,394,079 of NW_024121210.1, forward strand.
AAGAATGACACGCACAGACACGCTCCTGCCATTGCATAACATCTGGCAACAGCAGGCGGCTCACACACTGATGGATGAAGTCACCATTTTGACTGAAGCAGACATTTAAGGGAGTGTCAATGCAAGTCATCAACTCCGACAGACGTCTAGGGCTAAACAGATGTACACGGCTGCAGGTTATACTACCATGTCAGAAAAAGAATGGTGAAAATGTTGTAAAAAAAATGTTTTAGAAGTATTTAAAAGGCGATATTAACATCAAATAATTTCAAGTAAATGAGGCTGTTGAGAAACTTTGGAATTTTTACACAAGTGAAATTCTACTTTTGGTAACTTTTTCAGTCAAGTGGTAGTCATTACCATAGATATCCATAATAAAGGCTAGATGTCTCGTCCGCGCTGCTGGCCAATGGAGGTCGACGTCCGCACCTGGTGGCCATCTTGTAACAGGCAGATCGCTCACTTGTAACACTGTTTTAATGGCGTATGTACTTTTTAAACAACCATAACTTGCTCAATTTTCTACCGATTTTCAAACGGTTTGGTTTGTTCTAAACGTCAGAGATGTAGTTATATAGACACGGCAGTACATACTTATGAATATTAAGTGTATAAATAAATAATCATCCAGAATTATAGCCACGTAATAACGTTTGTAAGAAACCAAACCGTTTGAAAATCCGTCAAGATTTCAACGAGATAAGAGTATTTGTGTTCGCGCTGATCACTCATCTTACATCAGCTTGCCTGTGACAAGATGGCCGCCGGTGATGCCGTAAGACATCTAGCCTTTATTATGGATACCTATGGTCATTACTCTCAAAATGGCAAAATGAAAAAAGGCCAATGAATCAATATCAATCATTAAGAACAAGACATTACTTAATGCAATAAAACAAGGAGACACAAGACTTGTGAAGAGTGTCTTTTCCGCTGCACTAGCATAACTTAGCAAAACTGCTAAAATGACTTTTTTTAAACTCATCGGTCATTGGTTGAGCCAACAGACAGTCTTGCCCCAAGCTAATCCAGTGTTCCAGTCTTGTGCTGGGGTGTTTCACAAATGAAGACATAACTCGCTGCTTAACCACCGCGCTACAATTCATCGTTGGAGAAATTAACTAGGCATTCACCACGGTTTCCGTTAAAATGCTGAATCGTTGAACTATGATGGTAATGATGGAACATGCAACCATAGTTGGCTAACAATGCTTTTGGGAAACGCATCGCTAGTTAAGATGCTTAACAAACTGAGCAATGTTTTGAAGACAGTACAGAGTCACAATATTTTTTTTTTTTGTGGAATCAACCTACATGCATCACCTTTATCAAAACCAAGGCCTCAATCGTCCCTATGGTATTCATACAAAATGACCTTTTAGGTTTACAAGAGCACTACCAGAGCTAACGTTTTGTGTATACTACAAACAACACTGTTCATAAAAGGAATGGAAATTCTGCATCTGGACCTGATCTGTTCAATATGCTCCATTGGAGGTGCCATTAAGCCAAGATTCAATGACCTTAAAGAGAGAACAACGCATGCTGGAAACTAAACAAAGCATAACATATCCTTGTGAGGAGACATCTGAATGGAGTTCTGAAGCAGCCGTTTTCTTATGGGGTTGATATCAAGCGGTGACATGTTTCTGAAGGAATGCAAGTGTTGAAATAGACCTCATGAGCACACTGTTCTTATTAACTCGATTGCATTTCCTTTTGAGTTTCTGTTTGATGTCTTTCTGCACGCAGAGACGGGGCCGCAAACTAACACAGAATTGCTGCAAAACCTCATTAGAGGGATCAAAACACCTTGAGTGAGTGATGGATTCATGCTATCTAAACGAAGTCTGCGAAACACCTTGTTCATTTGTCAAACTGAAATGTTAAAGGGAACAAATGGGATGAATACATCATTACTATGCAGCTGACAGCTTAAGCCGATTACAAAACATGTCTATTACCCATCGCTAGATCCAAGATGAGGTCACTTACCCTGGACACGGTCAGGGGCATGTTGAAGTCCTTGCCACCCTGAAGCCGAAAACCCCAGGGAGCAGGTCCGTTGAGTGTTACACAATATATATTCATGGCCTGAAGAGAAAACAAACAAAAGAGAGGTTGTTTCATTCCATCATGTAGTTAGTAATAATATTACAAGTGATTCAAAGCTCCTAACAAGGATAAAACCAAACATTCCAGAGCCACATATGTGAACACTGTCTGGTATGCTGTTGATGTCTGACTGTGCGTGAATTAAACCCAACAACCCAGATATCTCAAACAATTATAGTACAACTTTGAACAATATAATATATCCAAATTTACTCGCATATGTAGAGTAAACTCTCTTTTAGAACCGTTCAAAGGGTTATATTGTAAACTATATCCAAAAGTTGGATATAGAAGCAGTGTTGGGTAAGTTACTCTAAAAACCTAATTACTTAAGTTAATAATTACTTAAGTAATTATTTTAAGTTGGGTAAGTTACTCTAAAAAATTAATTACTAGCTAATAATTACCTCTTCAACAGTGTAATTAGATTACTGTACTAATTACTCTCTTTAAAAAGTATTTCATTACTAATTACTTTCAAAATCCCATATCAATCTCAACCAGCTGAATAATACAAGTATAGACATGAATCTGTTTTAATTCTTTCAAATAAATACTCTAAAATTGCATGAATTTTCCTTAAACTGACCAAGGTGGACAAGGTTACATTATAAAAACATACATTTTAACATCAGACAATACACTTTGATGTTAAACCCACTATTGTTTTATGTCTGATCTCATGACATTTCACACTTTTTTTCATACATATTTTACAATAATTAATACGAATTTGTACGTGTGCGGTCGCAGGATTGATCTATACACAGTATTTAACTCAATTACATCAGAAGTAACTGTAATTAAATTACAGATAAATGAAGAGTAATACCTTACTTTACATTTTCAAGGGAAAAGTAATTAAATTACAGTAACTAATTACTTACACCCAACACTGTATAGAAGTATGTCCAATTTTATTTGCATACAGCATACTCACATATTCATATTAAAATATCTGTAAAGCTGGTTTAAAACCATGAGTATTGTGAAAAACACTACACGCATGACAAAATGACTTGACAAATAAAAAACAAAAGTATAAATATCAGGTTTTAACAAATTTGGTTTGAGGATAACAGCACTGAACCCATTTGAAAACACTTTTACTCCTGTGTGGTCAATTGTTCACAGAGACATTTGAGACTCGGCTTATTTAAATTAATTATCAGGTAGGTGACAGAAATAAGCACCTATATTTCCATTGTGTGGTGAACTGCAAATTACTGGTCAGTGATCGACAATGAAAGCGCACATTATCTACTTCTACACTATCAAATCCATTAGTGAAAATGCAATATATTATGACAAGACAACCCAGCACATTTCAGCAGCTCAGGGTAGATTTATAGCACTCAATGGCTGTTTGAAAGAAGCATGAGCACATGACACGCTTATGCATGATGATATGTTAGCAGATTAATTTGATAACTACTGCATTCTGGCACCTCCAGCCAATCATTGCGACACTGTTGATTATGTTACGGGTTGGTACAATATCAAATAGTAACATGACATAAAACTAAAAGCCAAGGACAAGCTGAGGCCCCAAAATCATGACATTTCCCCCCTCCCTGTGACTTATAATCTCCCAACTCCAGAGGCTATCCTATCCCACACAGAGTTTCCCTGTTACAATGTGGCACTGCACACACATACCTTATGCCACGGACCAAAACTTGTCACCCAAACCTCCAGAAAACCAAGTGGAAATCTGGCACTGCGAGACAGCCTGACTTTCTCACTGCTGGCAAAGCTCAACTCCCTCCCCTCCTTCTTTGTGACACGGGTTCGCTCCACGTCTCTCTTACTCCACAGGCTATATAAGGAATGTAAAACTACACCAAACTATTTCAGCCCATCACCCACGAGTCACGGAGAGGGGGAAAGGGAGAGGGAGGGAGGGAGGGAAGGAAGAGAAAACATCTACTACCTCTCAGATTCTCTGGCTCTAGATTTAACATTTAAACCCATAAACTACCAGAAAAAGACATCAGAAGGCAGGTTGGATGGGTGGGAAGCCAAATGAACATTCCTCTCAATGTGAATAACATATGTTCCATGGTTGCACCCACAGTTGGGTATGTGACAGCAATTTGAGAATGCAACAGCAGCGCTGTGTTTGCCCTGTGGCAAAACTCCAATTGAGAAACCATTATGAATTCTGAACGTATTCTCGCACTGTGCGAATAACATATGTTTTAGACGGCAAAGCTGTACCACCCCATGTAGGTTATGTCAGATTGAATACAAAACTGCAGCTGTTGTCAAACCCTGTGGCAAAACTGTAATTGAGAGGGCATTGTACGTTCTGAAAGATCCTCTTTTCTGTGTGCATTTCAATTTTCCACTAACTACCTCCAATTTCACTCAGTCCTTTGTGATAAAAATGACTTCTAAAATAATAATCATTCATAAGCCTGACATCTCATTCCCAATGGTGAATTAAAAATGAAATAAAAAGGCACATAACTATGCAATAAAAACAGGCGAGTGATCAAAGCTTTCTGAACTCCTTTCTATCAATAGGGTTCATGTGAGGGCACGCATAAATATTGTACTTTGCAAACTTACATGAACTTTGCATAATTTGACTTTCTCAACATGTGGAAATAAAACTAATGTCGTGGCCTTCAGTCAATGAAACTAAATGACAACTACATAATAACTTTGTAATCATCACAACTAAAGTATCATTTCAGTTTATTTATATAGGGACAGTACAAAAAACATGATCCCAGTCAAAGCTGGAACATATATATTGTACATAGAGAGTAGTATAGCAAGAGCTAATTTGCATCTCAAAACGAATCACTGAAAAAATAATATTTCCTACAAAGAAAACATTTAGCTCTTTAGAGAATCCAGATTAGATGCCAAACCACAGATTATAGTGTAAACGAATGTATTACTAATTACATGTTAGGACAAGTCCCAAAGTATCCAAAAGCTGATGCATAATTTTGCCATCATAACCGTTTAGCCTTCAGCAATACTATGAGAGTAAATGTATGTAACCTAGAAACGTAATACACTCTTTTAAAGCCCAGTTGCTGCCGGTGGTACATCCAAAAAAAAGTTGGGAAGCAGAGCATTTAAGTTACCTCCTTGTGATCGACAGACATCGCAGGCTTCCGTCCTCTGATGTGTTGAGCTGTTATAAATAGAGATCAAGTAAACTTCACAACTTTCAGGACTTGGGCGTCAGGTCGCGCGCAGAAGCCGCAGGTTTTCCCTGTTGGATTTTCTTTTAGTAGATCTCTGATATTACGTCATGCGTCACGTGGTGCCCTGACGCACGGGCTCGGTGAGCGCGCCCCCGTGGCTAGACTTTTCATAAATGAAGATGTTCAAGTTTGTGGACATTCATTGAGTCTATTACCGATTTACTGTTTTGTAAACTGTTTTGTAAACTCTTTCTATTTTTTTTATTTATTGTTTTATCTACCTATACTAATTCATTGTTTAGTAGCCCCCACTCGGGTCATGGGGTCTATACTTAATAAACTTTTAAGTACTTAACTTTTACTTAACTTTTACTTTGACAAAACGAAGGTTCCCTTCGTCTCGACTCAATGGAATACGATTTTGTGACTTTTCATACATTATCTATCTAGACACACAAAACTGGGCTTGATTCGGTTGTTCTGAAGGTATGTAAAAAAAAAAAATGTTTACACTTGGTCTTAGGGGTCATGACCCCACATTGAAATTAATGGGAAATGTAAAAACTAAATATATTTTCTTTATGTGTCAAAAAAAGATTAAAAAAATTAAAAAATAATAACAAATCTTATTTTTTTACACAGAAATGAAGGCCTAGTAGAGCACAATGTATCATAAAAAAAAATATATTACTTATGCAAGCTAATGGTGTAGTTGAGGAATTGTGTGGTATATGGATACAAAAGTACTTTATATCTCCAAAAACACAGCATTAATGAATAGATGAGAAGTAAACAAAAACAAATGATATATTATTTGTATGATTAAAAATGTATATTTTTTGTAGGCCTAAAATTACTCAATCAATTCTTATAGACCCCGAAGCCCAAAAGTGTAAACAGGAAACGAAGACCATTTGAAGGTTAATAACTTACAGAAAACTATGTTCAACAGGTCAGTGCTATAGCCTAACTGTTCTTGACTTTACTACATTTTCAGGTACTTCATTGAGGTCAGGTCATATGTAGGGAAATCTCAAGATCATGAAACTTTAGTTGTTGGGCCTAATACGTTCAAATTTCAACCTTGCTGGAAATTGTCTTCCAGAAAGTCCAAGAAGCATGTGCCGCTTAAAAAAAACTGAGAAAGCGCAGCATTGCAATTCGTTAATGTTTCCAAATATGCTAAACAAAAAATATGATTTCTATAACCTTCCAAAAACCCCATTTAAAGACTGAAAAATTAAAATCATCATGAATTATGATCAACGTAACGGCATGAATACCTGGCTTCATGTAGGTTTGTTATTACGTACTCTCTCCAGTAGATGGAGACACAACACCAAAAATCAACTGTGTGTGTTCAACATTGTTCCTGTCATTTTCACAACACTCCCAACACAACGAGAGCTGCGCGTCATTCAACTCATATAGCCAACCTGCTGCCATTTAAAAGTACAAATTACTTTATATACTTTTTTTATATATACGAATCTGTCTTCGTTTATCCTTTAACAACTACGTTTATTCTTCCTTTCAAACAATACCAACTTGCTCGAAGAACAAAACAGCTGGAAGGTTTAGTGCAGCTTTACGGAAGCCGGTGTTACTTTGTTAAACATGGCTGACGACTTTGGGTTTGTCGCCTCCGACAACGGCGTTCATACAGAAGAAGACCCGGCCGCGGAGTTTCTGGCCCAGCAGGAGAATGAGATCGCCGTGATCGAGAACGACAGCGCCGGGTTCGGCTTCGGCGCGCTGGAGGACGACGACGGACCTCCGCCCGCGGACACGTACACGTTCATCGGAGGTGCGTGTGTCACGCCGGCCTGTTTGCTTTTCCTTAATCAAATGAATATTCAAGTTAACTTATTTATTTATTGTAAAAACTCATGTAAAATATAGTACAGCAGTATAACACATAAGTATTAGTACTACCCTGTTTTGGACATCTATCGGGGAATTCTTAAAAGTACCGTGGAGTGCCGTACCATGGGACCATCACTTACCAAAAACGTACCATGGTTTTTGACCATCCCTTATTCTTGTACCATGGTATTTGAACTTAAATATGTCTAGTCAGTGAAAGCATACAAGCATATTAATTTACAATAACTCAATAATTTAAGCTTCAGAATCATGAATATTGTTCTGGTGTCACCATTGTCCTTGGGTTACAAGCACCAAGTCCAAGCCTATTCATTTAAACCTACAATGTAATATCAAATTTAGCATATTAATCAACAGTACATTTTTTGTTAACCTTTCACCAGATTTCTCAATATTATCGTATCATGATATGTATAGAATCGTGACATATTGTTATAAACTAATTTATAGTTAAGTTACTAACTACATGTAACATGTGATATTACATTATATAGAAGTACCATGGTATTACCACTGGGTACCGCCACTGTACCATAGTACTGCCGTAGTACGATTTAGTAAAGTGTTGCCTATTGATTCATAGTAAAAAGTCGTCACTTTTATTTATTTTGTGCTTTTTACAATACAGATTGTATCAAGGCAGCTCCACAGTGATAACAAGCTAAACGTCCACCTTAAGTAAGGCATATCAACAGTATTTTTGAATATTAATTGTCCCCAACTAAGCAAGCCAAAAGCCAAGGCAACAGTGGCAAAAACCAAAACTCCATCAGGTGACAGAATGGAGAAAACAACCTAGATTACAAAATAATTACACTGTACTGATTGTTAGAATGAATCGTCACTGCAATAAATATAGCAAAAATATAAATCTAAATCTAATCTACATCATCATCAAAATGAGAAGATTAATAATATAATAATTACGATTTACAACAACCATGAAGAATCATGGTATATATGGTTTACTGTTTAACTGAACTAAAAACTAATACCTAGTCAAACTAATACCTAGTAAAAAAAATTCTAGTCAGTGTTTTTTTAGTAGTCTAGCATCACATAATCAGCTTTAATGCTGGTGTTAAAGTCACACCTGCACCTGTCAGGGTAAGACAAGCAAACAAACCACTGGAAAAACAAACTAGTAAAAGCCATTGAGTATAATGAAAGAGAACACACCAGTCCATGCTGACTAAATCCAGAAATTGTGAGAGAGGTTTTTTACGCTACAGTCCAACAAGGTGTGCTGCATTCCGGTGATGCCTGTAATGTTTCCATAAACCAACACAGTGTAAAAGCTGTTGCCTATCAAGTGCTGAAACTCCTTGTTTCTCTTCTTTTTGAGTGCAGGTGATTTTGGAGGAGCACCAGCTACTGCTGTGAACGGAGATATGTTTCAGGTGAGTGTGGTTAAAAAAACAACTAATCTTGTCATATTAAATGTTTTTATGTACTACAACACGTTATTAACATTGCGTCATCATTTGTAACGTTAGGAGGACACCAACGGCACAACTGACGGCTACTCAGCCATTGCTCAAGTCGACATGTTGAGACAAGAACCTGAAAGTCTGCGCAAATGGAGGGAGGAACAAAAGTCACGGCTGGAGGAATTAGGTATTTAATTTCATGTAGAATTAGAAATAACCGTCAATAGGATAGAGTGTGTGTGTGTGTTACTAACTGGATAGCCTGCCAACTTCAATTAAGACAATTGTTTGGCATGTCATATTAGATGCAGGCAATTTATCTTAACTCTAGCTTGGTTTAAGTTTATTTAATCTATGCTCGGTTTTACAGACAAGCCTTAAGCCTATAGTCCCAGACTAAAATGCATGTTTGAGCTGTTTTAATTGAAAGCAACTTGTACTGACATATCTTAAAATAGAGATACACGCCTCAAGATACACATCAATAATGTTTTTTTTTTCTAAGACACGTTACTTAAATGCCCTAACTCCTGGCTTAATCTAAACCCTGTCTGTGAAACCAGCACAGTTTAAAATCAGTTAGTTAATAGTACTTTTGAAAAATATGTGTATACCAGTTTATTCCACATATGACTGGTCCATTCTTACGGTGGCTAGCATGTTTAAGATCACATGACCAGCTGAATAATAAACCTGAAACTGCAACTTTTTATCTCACAATTCTGAATCAGAAAGAATTATAAGAAATAAACGTACAATTGCAAGATATCTCAGAATCGTCAGATATAAACTGGCAATTGTAGATTTGTCATTTCAAGAAAAAAGATGTACTTTTTCATTCCATGATGGAAACAAGTTTCCATGATTATCAGATACTTTGTTGTAAACAAATGAATCATGAGTGATAAAAGCGAATAGGGATTTTCTAACAATAGCAGTAATCAAAAGTTTGACTTTTAAGTAATGCTACATCCACATAATATAGGTACCAGTTTGTAATACTGGCCAGCAAAACATTAAGTTAGAACTGATAAAAGTGACATTTGAGAGTGAAAATAGTTCAAAAAGAATTTGTATTTAAAAACATAAACAGGCAGCCAAATCTTTTATTATCTTGCAATTTGCAAACAAAGATAAGTGAAATAAGCAGCTTTGTATATGAACTTTCTCTGGTTTGTGATGTGCAGATTCCGCCTCTAAAGCAGCTGAGGCTGTGTGGAGGGACAAGGCCCGGAAAGAACTAGAGGACTGGCATGTACACCAGAATGAACAGATGGAGAAAAATAAAGCCAACAACAAGTATTTTCACCCTAACATCTTTAATATCCATGCTTTATTGAACTATATGTTTTTGTTAGTGAAGATTAAGATGCAGACAGTTGTGAACTACCAGTACAAAAACAATTAATATGAATAATGTCTTATAAAATGATTGCCAGAAGAACTGAGTTTTATTGTTACTATTGTCAGTATTATTACTTTACTTGATTTAAAGGGACATTGTGTAGGAATTGCTACCATCTAGGATAAGTCATATAATTGGCAGAGGTATTTGTACACCATTTGAGGACATATTCATGAATAAAAAAATATTGGTTTAAATAATAAATTCCATAAAAAGTTACACATAGTCCCTTTAAAGACATTGTTTTCTTTTTTTTTTAATATATGAATAATACAGTATGTTTTAGAGGCGCTCTCATTTTACTAATACTCAAAAGTAAACGTAGTTACTGTAATGAATTAATTATGAGTCTTACTGCTGGCTTTTAATGTCAGCAACCTCTCACACCTCTTAACTCTTGCATGGTATCTGATTCCCTTTGTTTTACTGTAGATTTTCATGTGTACAGAGAAGACTGTTCATAAAGTTGTCTGCATGCCATGCTTTTTATTATTGATAGAAATGACAGTTTAGCTCCAACCCTAATCAAACACTCCTGAACAAGCTAATCAGTGTCGCTGTGTCTGAAATCGACCCCTACACCCTCATTCACCATGCCATACATTACTCCACTAATATAGTTCACTTGAGAGGGAGTGAATTCAACTATAATGCTGTCAACTATGGTATCGGACACCACTACAAATGGCTGTCCTATCAAATAACGCTCTATTTAAGGGGGGGTTTGGAGACAGACTAAGTTGTTTTGTTTTATTTTCTTTAAGCAGGGGTGGAGCTAAACTCAGCAGGACAGCATTTTTTATTTTCCGTACCATCCCTTTCATTCACGTTCAATATTGTGTGTTTGTAATCCAATAGCAGAAAGAGAAACAAAGGTGCGTCAAGTAAAATAATTTCAATTTCGGGTCCAATGATGGCTAAAATGTAGACTTGTAACTTAGAAGCAAAAATCTTATTTGAAATAATGCAGGGTATGATCAAACTTTTCCTGTAATAAACAGCACATCGCGGCACCACGTATGCTATTGATTAATCTCAACTTTTATCTTCAGTCTTCTTAGTATCATGAAAAAGGATTTGATGCACTTTAACACTTATTTTGATGTGCGGCTTGTGTGAGACTGATGTTCTTCTTATGTATCCCTCTCTCCCTTTCATTTTCCGGCTCCTATTTTTCTCTTCCTTTATCTTGTTTTCATTTCCTCTTTTGCTGTCCTGCCTGTTTGTGCACTAGGATCGCTGATAAGGCTTTCTACAAACAGCCCAACTCTGATGCCATAGGTTTTGTGTATGTTTAATGCAAATCAGTGAAATAACATAAATGCACAGTTCCTTGCTTGCATCACATAAACAAAGATATTACACTACCGTTCAAATGTTCGGGGTCATTGAGGATGTTTTTGAAAGAAATCTCTTCTGCTTAGTAATGTTGCATTTGTTTAATCAAAAATACAGTAAAAACTGAAATTGTAAATTATTATTATTACACATTTAACTGTTAAACTATTTTTTATATTGTTATAACTACACAAATATTTTTGTAGACTGTGATGCATTTCTTTCTGGATTTTTTTCGATAAATAGTATGTTTGTTTGTTTGTTTTTTTAAAAAGCAAATAGAAATCTATAATTTCTATAGTAACTTTTTTCTAAATCTATAATTTCTTTCAAAACATATCTTACCTACCCAAAACTTTTGAATGATAGTTTAATCACACATTCATGCTTTATTTCAGAGATCTGATTAATTTCTTAATATTTATTAAATATATATATATATATAATATTAATATATTTATTAATATATATTAAATTGACCGATATTTGACAGATATTAAATTTTTTCTAGTTAATAGGTTTAAAAGTTTCCCCTTTTAGTCTCAATTAAGAAGCAGAAGTTTAGGCAAAATAGCTTTATATACTACTCATAACAAAATGTATTTATTTATTTTATTTAACCAGGTAGGCACATACAGTGCTCATTCTCATTAAAAACGGCGACCTGGCCAGGATAACGCTTCAAAGTGCAGACACATGAATTAAAGGACAGGACCGTTTAATACTGGTTACAAACAGTTAGTCAGTCAAAGTGCATCGTACAAAATAAGTCAAAATACAGTAACTAGACCGTATTCCTAATGGAACAATAATAATGATATTATATAATATTAAAATAAATTAAAGTATATCTTCTGATTGGCTGTGATTGTCACATTTTGTAACTTTCACATTCAGTGTGTTCAGACCATAGACTTTAAAAAAAAAATTGTCATGGTTCAGACATAGTTAGATCAGAAAATAATTACCATCGGACATAGAAAATAATGTTGGTCGATCTCTCGTTTTAATTTGGGCCCGGTTTCACAGACAGGGCTTAGACTAACCCAGGATTAGGCCATAGTTCAATTAGGGTGTTTAAGTGGCTTTTATAAAAGTGGCTTACTAGTGTGCATCTTTAGATAAAACAATGGCACATATTTGATAAGATATGCCAGTACAAGTAGCTTTCAGTTAAAACAGCTCAAATATATGTATTTTAGTCTGGGACTAGGCTTAAGCCTTGTCTGTGAAAGTCGAGGCATGACATGACCGCTGGTGCTCATGATTCTCTCCTGTCTGTTCTTTCAGAGCATCAGAGGAGGCCTTCCTCAAGGAGTGTGATGATGACAGTCCCGGAACAGAATGGGAGAAAGTGGCCCGTCTATGCGACTTCAACCCCAAGACCAGCCGCATGACTAAAGACGTGTCTCGGATGCGCTCCGTTCTTATTTCTCTAAAACAGACGCCTCTGGTTCGCTAACGTAACCATATCTCCAAGGCTTTCTTTTCTTGTTCCCTCTTGCACTTTATTTTAGTGAGGCTGAACACTTTAACAGATTTAAGTTTTAATGGGGTCATTGAATGTGTACACTTTACTGTATTTAAACTTCCTATTTGTGTACCCTGGTGTTTCACAATGGCAGAAGATTTCGGCTATTCCCTAAGTTTAAAAAAAAAAAAAACAGGTCAAAAGAATTCATGGTTTTTCCCTTTATCCCAGTGTCCATGAAAGGCAGCAGTTCTATCTAAAATGCCATGTTTTTTGTTGTTTTTTATCTTACAAGTTATTTTGTAATTGTTGTGACATTTGCAGTGCCTGCAAACCATTAGACAGCATTAACTCACTGGAACCAAAAGTGTCTTTGTTGCCTTGTAACAAAGGAAATGGAAGTATTAGTTTACATTCTATACTTGGATACAGTTTAGTTACCATCTCTCACCCTATGCTATGTAATATTTTTTTTTTGTCTTCATTAGTTGAATGCTGTGGTGGAAGCAGTATCTGGGTTTGCCATCGTCTGCTTTTTTGTATTTCTGTTCACTGCCAAGAGGGACGTTAGATATTTCTGAGCTTGCTAAGGTTATTGACCTATTATAATTTTCACATTACAACTTTTTTTAATATTCAAATAATTATTAGTAATCTGCAGTTTTTAATTTCCCATGCATGCTGCTCATAACAGCTTCTTAATTACTTAAATTAGCAGAAATCTTTTACAAATGAAGAAGAATCCTTCATTGCACTGTGCTCATGTAGCGGTTAATATTTTCCACTGTTACTACATACATATGGGACTAATAATACAGTTTTTAAACAATGCAATTTGTCAAGTGTACAGTTCCTGATTCTCAGTCTACAGCAATGAATCTTGTGCCTAAACCTTTTCTCACTGTGACATTTACTATCTGTAGGCCTTCATCAGTCAAGTGTCCAAAAGCCCTAGAAATAAAACATAGCACAGTGAAATACCGGTAATGAAGATAGTTGTTCTTTTACAAAAATGCTGGAAGTTAAATAACACTCCTTTTTATAGTCCAGATGTTGACTTTGTTGTCCTGCTTGTTACTTAATGGCAGGTGTATAAATGCTACACTTTGTTTGTACAAGTTTGAGGCCTTGTTTCCATTGAAAACTGAATTTTGGTTGAAAGTTTACTTGCATGTTACAACTAACTAACAAAAGTTAACAACCAAAGAAATGATCTGACTAATTGAAGCTATCTAGTAATGAAACTCCCTTTTATAGATCTCTTAGCCCTCACCCTGATTCCAAATAAATGTGTGCGCATCAATGCAAACCATGCAATAATTATTGTGTATTCAATAAATAAAATTAATTCAATGAAAAACTTCTGAATTCAGACGTTCATTGTAACTTTTATAAAGAAATAAGACATTTATTACAGGTGGAGACTTGATAATATCATGAATCACCATTATCTTTGAATACATTATTCTGCAGCTTGACTAGTCCGCATACATGCATAATAGAAAACTGAGGTAAGAAGCAATGTAATGTTTCAAGAAATGGTCATCAACATGGAGAAACAGGTCCTATGCCTGTCAACCAGATGCTTTAACCACAACAGTGGCTTCTGGGACGCTCTTTAAATAAAATACTGGGCATTAAATGCGTGTGGCAGTTCGATACACTTTCATAAATAGTGCCACCCGTCGATCTATAATATGAGATCTTACACTGGGCTATTTTGTTTTTGCTCAGTGGGAAAACTTCAGGTCTGAAGAGGTTAAAGAAAATAAAAAATGCTAACAATTGGCATTTAATGTTCAGTTCACTCCATATTCATATAACATTTCACCCATCGACCATATAAGGCGTTTGTCAGTGTGGTGAAACAGGGTCTCTGTGTTCTCTTCACTGCTTGGGTTTCAGTGCCGTCACAGCCACACCCACTACAATAGCAACGACCGTGAAGCCTTGGGCGAAGATACGGGCTCTCATTAGCAGCTGGGACTGTCGGGTCTTGCCCCGTCTGAAGGCGCCGAGGCCATAGATCAATGCTCCGGCTGTTCCCAAACAGCCTGAGGAGGAAGACCACAGAAAAATAAATTGCAGCTATTCCATTTGATTGTATATAATACACATTAAGTGCCAAAATGTTTTTTTTTTTAATTCTATCTTCCATTTCTGTTTTCTTTAGCTTGTATTTTGAGTAAACCCCAGCTGGATAGCTGCATGGGTCACATTCAAACCCCACAAATGGAGAGAAGGGTGTGTTTAGTGGAAAAAACCATCAAGCCCTGGGATTCTCGTTGATGTTCACAACTTCACTCAGCCAGAGATCAACGGATGCAAAGAAAATACTGATTTCCTATCACTAACTCCCAGCCAAAAGTACTATATTCAGTACAATTTGGTGTCCGAATGAGAATTATCACAGCTTCCACCAAAACATTAAGCAGCAAACTGTTTTCAATCCTGATATTGATAATATGAAATATTTCTTAAGCCACAAATAAGCATATTATTGGGTCATTGCGTGTCAACGCAATTTTTATTTATTTTATTTTTTTTATTATTTTTTGCAAAGACGAACATAAATAGTGATGAAAGCCAAATATTAAATGTCCCACAGATAATGTAATCCACTATTTTGTAGAGGGGTCAAAATGACAATATTCACCTGAGATTTGGAGCCAAATTACAGGAGTGTAAAAATGACTTTAGAATGATTGGTTGGTCTATTAGTAAAATATGTTGACTTTAGCAATCTTTGTTTCATTATATGCCAATGGTGACGGTGTTCTGTCGATCTGTCCTACCTTGTCAGATTTTCCTACCGTAGCGCAAAATTAGCCATATCTATCGGTTCATCCTACCTCGTCGTAAAATCCTACTGAGCGTTTCTGCTTCGCGTCTGTGACTAAGTTACATAAAATATTTCTGTGTAACTTTGCCGAATTTTCTTATTAGGCCATGTTACGGTGATTTTACAGTGCAAAGTAACGTTAACGTTACCTCTTCAGATTGTCCTATGAAATAAACGATAGGATGATTTTACGTTGCAAAATACCTCATCAGATTGTGCTACCAGTATGAAATAAACGAGTAGTATGATTTTACAGTGCAAAATGCCTCATCAGATTGTCCTACCAGTATGAAATAAACGAGTAGAATGATTTTACGTTAATGTTTTCATGAAAAAAATGCTAATATGAATTTGCTTTGTATGAATGTGAGAGTAAACAGTTCTCATTACTGCTATATATCTTTGTATAGTGAAAAACTTACCTCAGATGAAGAAGATCTCGCGCAAGTAGTAAAATATTATGGGCGTGTTGTTCAGCGTGACAAAAAATGACGTATTATTGATGTGCGCATGCGCAGTAAGCCTTGGTAGGACAATTGACGGGTAGGATGGAATGTCAGAACACCGGTTCAAAAAGGGCAAAAAGCACTTCCTGTGTTTTTCTGTGCCACAAGTTTGCATGACTGTAACTCAAGAAGCATTAAACATATAATATCCTTTTAGATTCTGGTTCTTGTTCCTTTCTTTTGGTATCTTCATTTTAAAGCCACTCGATGGTTCAATCCCAGAGATATGGACACATTAATGCGTCTCCATGAATATATTGGTGAATAAATTGTACACGTACATTGCTCAAACCAAACGTGGGTCACTTTGAATACAGCTGACCTTTTTATTTAAAAGAGGAATATATATTGAAATAAATGTTAAAACTAGAAATATATCTGTGTGTTTTTTTTTCAGCTCAACTGCAAAGAACATACCTGTCTGAGTGTCATACATCTGCTTTTTCTAAAGTTGTCATGCTTGTAACTCCAAAAGTATTCAATATATATGGATATTAATATCCTTCTAGATTCTCATTCTTAATTAATTTAGATTCCAAAAGAAAAGTTTTTAAGGGTCCAATAGAGTTCAGTCCCATAGATATGGGGATCTCAAAGCAGCTCCATGCTCAAATTGTTGAATTTTAACTATTTTCAATGGTCAAGAACCAAATGTAGGTACGTTTTTAAACAGTTAATAATTATTGTGTATAATGGCTCATATTCAGCCTTGACCAAGCTTCAACACCAATAATGCCCCTGTTTCTGTTTATTGTATTTTATCCTGGTTATCCTTCTATCCTGGCTTTGACACAGCAAAGAATTTGCACAACAGCACTTCCATTACACATAAAAATTAACTCTGTTTAAATGTCTGGTGTTACTTTGACAAGGGGCGATGAAAGACAAACTATGAGTGCAAAAGTGAAATATCAGAGGTATGGTAGAAACCCTATAACTTAGTGTGATTCAGAAGATGCCATATGATGCACATTGAATACATGGCATAAGACGTTTCAATGTTATGGCACTGCATTAAGCTCATTTAAAACTCTTGGCATTTTATGTTTAACGGTGTTTAAATGTTGGTAAACAAGATCATATGAAGTTCTATGGTGGTTGTATTATAATGTGTGTTGTGCAGCTTGTGTAAGTCACTGCTTTATGTAACTCACCAATAGGAACGAATGGATTTTCTTTCGTTTTCCTGATGAATTTGTCTTTAAAGTTCTCTTCCCTCGCCCTGGGCAGCGGGGTAAATCCCTCGATGACCGGAGGCTGAGACAAATCAAACACGACCGGTGGAGAAGCTGTTTTGTTCGGTTGATCTTGGCCAACAACCGGGGTCGTTGCAGTTGCCATGATCGGTTGACAGGAAGTTGAATAAACACGGCGTTTCCGCCAGCTGTGTATCACATGACACATGAAGAAATTTACAATAAAATATGATTTAATTATATTGATTTATTCATTAATTAAAACAACTAATACAAAAAAAAAACCTCTTACATATTCAAATGTGTTTGTTAAATTGCCCGTGTTGAAGATTGGTGATAAGAAATGCATTTGCACAGCAAAAGTAAAAAACAAACAAACAAACAAATAAATAAATAAATAAATAAATAAATAAATAAACGTTATTAAAGATTTTTATCCTGGTGCTGAAATTTTATTTTATGATTCCATTTTGAGGTATAATTTATATTTTTTTAAATAGATTAATTATTATTACTGTTCTACACATAGATTGTTTATTGTATATAACCTATGAACATTGTTCTTAGTGAAAACATTCAAAACAATGAAGATAAAACAAAGCATGCGCCACACGACTCCTGCGCAGCAGGTGGCGCAAAAAAGAAAGAGTTGTTTGTGCAACGTTTAACGTATTCGTCATGTCAGCAGCACGCTTTATACGTCATCACGTTTTATTAGGGCTCGGCGAGGTAAGATGGCGGCGCCAGAAGAACAGGAATTATCTCAGGCTCAAACTGAAAAACTCCTCCAGTTTCAGGTATCAATTAAATTGCATTGGTAACACATATTGATTAAATATTTTATACGCCCAATTATCAGAAAAAAATTTGTTCGTGGTATCCAGCTTAGCCGCTTTAGGTATAAATGACCAGTCAGCGAGCTAACTCCCATTAAGATCGTTAGTTTTTACTCAACCAAGACCAGCTTCACTGCACCTAGTAATATAGAATTAATCTGAATAATAACCTTTTGATTTGTGTCCACATAGACTTTCTTGAGTTTACATCTGTCTTGTTTTAGTTGAAATGGCAGCTGTCACTTAAGCAGCGAGTCATTTATTGTGTCTCAAAACCTAGAGAGCTGCCTAACTTACCTAGACAGTAGATTTGATCAAAGTAAAGTCAAGAGCGCTTATGATGGCTAAACTATTGTCTAATTTGGCTGCAGTGTTTTTATTTTTATTTACATAGAAACAGATGGAGAACCGCTAGTCATACGGATGCGTAATTAAAGTTTAATATTAAAAATGCTAACTTATCTAGATAGACAGCTCGCTAGGTTTCTAGACGCTGTCCTAATCTGCTCCCAGTCTGGCATCACTTAAACTTTTAACCTACTGAATTTTAGGATGAGTTTATTTGTCTTGTTTTAAACTGGTTGCAAGTTACCATCATCAATAAAGAAGTTTCCGTTACTTCTTCCACATCTACACCTGAGTTAGAGAAGCGTTAATACAAAAGAATTACGCCCTTGAATAGTGAGTGAATGATCTCGAAAACACTCGCGTAATCTATCATTTGTCAAACACATCGCCACCCAACTGTTTCATTCAGTAGCAGAACTTTTGGCAATAAACATGCCAGGCAACTGGATATTTATTTTCTAATTTATTGTGACAATAGATTCCAGCTCTCTTTTAAACCTAAAGACTTTTGTTGACAAATGACACACATTATTCAGGACCTGACAGGCTTGGAGTCAATGGACCAATGTCGGCGCACATTAGAACAGCACAATTGGAACATTGAGGTGAGAGATGGTAAACCAGATGAATTTATCCAGTCATATTAGTTTTATCGTTCTGTATTAGGAACCATATAATCTCCCTTTGTTGCAGGCTGCAGTACAAGACAGACTAAATGAGCAAGAAGGAGTTCCGAGTGTGTTCAACCCGCCGCCCGCCAGACCGTTGCAGGTCAACACAACAGACCACAGAGTGTATAGCTATATTGTCTCAAGGCCACAGCCTAGAGTAAGAGGGTCTTTGGTTTTTATGTTTTGTGTATTTCCTAATTTCGTTCGTACCGCTGTTTTCAAAAATGACACATGCTAAATACAAGTTTTTATGCAGCTGTGGTAAATATAAAAATGTCAAGTGGTAGTATGCTGGTTTCGGCCTGGTGTGACATACAGTTCAGGGTAATGCCGTTCACCATGTGATTATTTTGGCAAAACAATATATCGCAACGTGTTCTCTATAAATATTAAACAAAGTGCTTATATAAACGTTTACTTTTTTTACAGGGCTTATTAGGTTGGAGTTACTACTTGATAATGCTTCCCTTCAGGTTTACGTATTATACACTTCTGGATGTATTCAGGTATTAAAGCAGTTGAACTTAACAAAGACCTGTATTATATTACACTAATGCTACTGGTCTTTCCACTGATGTTTCTTCCTTCCCTAAATATTTCAGGTTTGCCCTGAGATTCATTCGGCCAGATCCAAGGGGTCGTGTCACAGATCCTGTTGGAGATGTCATGTCCTTTATTCATAGTTTTGAGGAGAAATATGGTAGATCGCATCCTGTTTTCTACCAGGGAACATATAGTCAGGTATGTTGATGTATTTATCTTAACATTCTTACAAGATTAAGACCATTAAAATTTTTAATTATTAACCCATTAATCAGGCAGACTGAAATGACTTGCATGAAGTAAATCAAAAAGTGTATAAAATTAACTCTTCTAGGCTCTGAATGATGCCAAGCGAGAACTTCGCTACTTGTTAGTTTATCTTCATGGAGATGATCACCAGGACACAGATGAGTTCTGCCGGTAGGTTTAAAGTTGTGATGTTCATTCATGTTACATCTGGTGAGCTTCTGATTTCATAACTAGAGCTCCTGTCTGTCTGTCTCTCTCAGAGCCACATTATGTTCAGAAGAGGTACTGACCTTCGTTAACACAAGGATGCTGTTTTGGGCATGTTCCACCAGCAAGCCGGAGGGTTACAGAGGTAACCAACGTCACTTCTACGTCTCTGATTAATCTCTGAATATTAATCAGAATATTGTTACGGTGTCATCATAAGGAAGGAACCTTTTCAGTTCCCAGATTTTGGTGTGTTCGCACTGCAGAAACTAGGAATGATTTTAGTTTTAGGAACTCCTAATTTAGCCCCTACTTCAGATTAGGGTCTAAACCAGCACTGTAGGAACTATCTGTGACGTTAGTGTAAGCTGATTGGCCGAACGCTTGCTACCCGCCATTTTTAAAGACACATTTACTCCAGAAACTAACTCTACGAACATGGTCCTCTTAACCTTTACGCTATAAGGACTTTGAAGGGACCAATAGAAACACGATTATGTATTTCTGCACAGCTGGCAACACTGGACACTGCAAATGCTAATACCTTTTCACATACGGTCTACTTTCTATGTATAACCAGTTCTATCTAATAACTTATTATACAGAGACGAATGAACACGGAAAATGCGAGCACTGTTCGCTCGGGCTCTGGCGTTCTCAGCGCCGTTAAAATAAGTCACAACAAGAAACACGGCTTACGTCACTTCAGAGGTCCTACTAGCAACCAGGAAAATGTCCCTAAGGGAACCACTAGTTCCTTAAACTACCCCTATTACCTCACAAGATGTGGTTTAAGATTGTTTCTTTTATGTTGTGTGTTCAGTCTCTCAGGCCCTGCGTGAGAACACCTATCCCTTCCTGGCTATGATCATGCTGAAGGACCGCAAAATGACAGTTGTTGGAAGACTGGAGGGGCTGATCCAGCCTGAGGATCTTATCAACCAGCTGAACTTCATCATGGAGGCAAACCAGACATATCTCATGTCAGAGCAACTGGAGAGGTAAGGTCACAAAGAATGTAAAGTCTTGCACCTACGCATATTTATTTGTAACCGATAATATTACCACACAAACATCATTTTCTGTTTTGTGACTACAGGGAAGAGAGGAATCAGACGCAGGTACTGAGGCAGCAGCAGGATGAAGCTTACCTGGAGTCCCTCCGTGCAGACCAGGAAAAAGACAGAAAGAAAAGAGAAGAACAAGAGCAGAAACGCCAAGAGGAGGAGAAGGCACGCCAGAGCATACTCGCAGAGGAGAGGAGACTGAGAGTAAGGGATTTGTTATTATTTAAAGTGCAATAAATTATTTTAGAAATACATTTGTTGTCAATTGTTTAAATTAAGAAATTTAGTCTTTTTTTAGAGTGCTTTTACACTAGCACTTCAAAACCATACAATTTCTGAATAAAAAAAGGTGTTCTGGGGTACGGTTCATGTGAACTACAGAACAGTCGCAATCGTACTAAATCACGGAAGTAAATCCTTATCGCTATTGATGTCTGATTCAATAAAACGGTGTTCTTACTTTCCTGACGCACTCCAAGCAAAAAAATATATACATCACATTTCTGCTGGACTCCTGTGTACTTTTCCCAGTACATTAGAAGCAGAAAGACGCAAGTGCTGAAAACAAAACCTAAATCTAAAGTGAGGTGAGCACTGCTATGCATTTTGCTGCCTTCTGCGTTGTTGTTACCATGCGACGGGTAAACAGACCCAAATCAATGACGTCAAAAGCAGCCTTAAATTGATCACGGTAAAATAGCTAATCTGTCCATGGTATGGCTTGGTGCTGCTGACTCAAATTTCACAATTTGATTTGTATTTCAATTAAATTCATTGGGGCTTATCAGATTCACTGTTCTAATATTAAAAGTAACTGATTTGTAGGCTACTTGCATTTCACACAAGGAAGCTTTTAAAATAACGTTATAATAATGGTATTAATAATGGTTGACAAAAAATTATGAAGGATTTATTCAAAACTGCATTAAATATTGAAGAACACATTAAGTAAAAATACAATAAACATGCAATAGTTCATATTTAGTGAAATGCTCCTCTCCTGATTTTTCAAGCCGACAAACTCGTTTTTGGGCATTGAATGGCTTTTCTGAGGTAAATGTAACGTTACGTGACATTCTCTGTCTTTCTGCGGTTGAAACACTGATTGACGTGAGATGATGATATGGATTCGATAAGTTGTACTGTATTCATACTTGTGTATTTATGCTGTAACTAGTAGTAAAGAGGAAGATCAAGATTATCACTTCACACGTGCTCCGCAAGATCGATATTGGATTTTCATTTGAAAATCAATGAAAAAACATGGATCGTTGTAATTCCAAAAACTTAACCTAAAGAGGAAAAACCTGCAGTCTTTTTCTCTGCACATCATGAATAACTGTTCACGATGACTGTTTAGTCAGTTGACAAATTTCACTAAATGACTTCCTGATGATTGTCTAATGACAGACACTGGAAGAAGAGAAGGAGCGCAAGTCTGAGTGTCTTCCCCCTGAGCCGCCCTCGGACGACCCTGACAGTGTCAAAATAGTGTTCAAATTGCCCAACGACACTCGCGTGGAACGGAGATTCCTCTTCAGCCAGTCTTTGACGGTAAACGCCCTTTGCATCGCTTATACAGTGTTGAGAACCATAACAGTTTGATGTCAGCTTCTACAACTTCTGTGGTTGAAGAAAAGACACTTTTTGAAGTATTATGAGATACCACCTAATATTTAAAAATGAATTTTGGACTAAAACCAGTGGCTAAAACGTACTTTTTCCCCTTTTTAGGTAATACACGACTTCCTGTTTTCATTGAAAGAGACCCCTGAGAAATTCCAAATAGTAACGAATTTCCCACGCCGGGTCCTGCCTTGCCTGCCGACGGAAGAGCAGCCCAATCCCCCCACTCTGAAGGAAGCCGGTCTGAGCCGGTCAGAAGTCCTCTTTGTGCAGGACCTCACAGACGATTGACATTTAGCTTTGCTAACCCTCTGCTCACGAGTCGAGTCCCGCCTCCCCTCCAGTTTGTTCGATGGCCTGGACAAGGGATCACTGAAAGAAACCTTTTACTGAATTTAAAAAAAAAAAAAAGAATAATAATATCCCATCCTTCCCTGCAGTGAAGTTTTGTTCTGTAAAATGAGTGCAAGGTGAACAGCCCTGTAAATATATGACTTAGATATTTAAGGACAAGCCTGGAAGCCACAACAGAGTTATCTTTTTCTTTTCTTTTTGTTTTTTTATGCAAATCAAAGTCGACCATATAATTGTATCTCATCTAATGACCAAAAGAGAGGTTGTCAGCAAAGGATCCGATGGGCTGCTTGTGGTTCAGATAAGAAAACAAAAGGCCACAACCTTTCCATGTGGCTTTGTATATATAGAGTATAGTGCAAGTCTGCCCATAGTGTGCCTGTGGTAATTCATAGATGCCTATGTTACCTGTCGTCCATCTGATGGGTCTGGTCATGTAAAGATGTCATTTTCCAATTCTAAATTAAACATTTTAAAATGTTGTTGTGGTTTTACTAACAATGTTCTGGTTCAACTTTAACGTTGCAGCCTGCTGCACAAACCTGAAGCCATGGCGATTTTAATATTTTTGTAGGTATGTGGAAATAAAATATGGTGCTGAATAATGGCTTAAACCATTCATTGTACAATTTTCTAAAGTAATTGGAGAGGTAGTAACTCAGATTACTTTGTTTTATAGCATTAAGTCTGTTTCAATGTGAGTCTGAACTATTAGGGTGAATCTCACAAAGTTGGTCAAAAGATGGGTTACATTTAACCCCCAAATCAAAAGAGAGTCTATTGACGCCATTACGGTTTTCTTTTTGCATTGTGACTTTTTCTTTGTAGACAATTTCTCCATTAATCATAGATGCATGTACCATATAAATCATCCAATCAAAAAGGTAGTATTTCTTGTGCTGCCTTTATTCTGATTTGAATCAACAAATTGTGTACAGACTGAAGATTTATATTACTGTATCACAGTAATGATGTGCTCAATATTGAGAATGTAAATTGCCCATGTCTCAATGCAAAAAAACAAAACAAAACACAGAATGAACGGATATTTTAGCCAATACAATAATCATTTTTTTTCTTTCTCATGTTATGACCAATAAGTGGTTATTATAAATCTATACTTTACAATTTTTTATGCTAGAAGTGAATTTATGCAACATTATAATGTATAAATGTTGATTTTTAAATCTGCTATAAATAAATGCATTCTGTTTAAATAAAACAAAATAGTGATTATAATAATAAAGGAGAGATCTATGGGATACTGGTTAGATAATAGACTGCATAGATCTAGAACCACTAGATTTAAGTCATTACTTGAGTAATAATCAAGAAAGTTTGTGAGTGTGTCTGGGTAACTTTAATAAAGGTTATTTTTTCCAAGAATGAACTATCATATTTATTCACAAATTCAAAGGGATGCTCTCTTATATTAAAGGGTTAAATCCCCTAGACGATGCTAGATTCAAGGAAAAATGGGTGGGGAAAAAAAATCACATTACCTAAAACAAATTATTCAGTAGGTATTAAAGGAGTAGTTAAATAAAAAAAAAACGCTGATAATTTACTCCCTCCCATGTAATCCAAGATATCCATGTCATTCTTTCTTCAGTCGAAAAGAAATTAAGGTTTTTGATGAAAACGTTCAAGGATTTTTCTCCATATAATGGACTTCAATGGGAATCAGATGGTTCAAGGTCCAAAAGACAGTTTCAGTGCAAACTGTTCAAAGGGCTTTAAACGATTCCAGACGATGAATAAGGGTCTTATCAAGCGAAACGATCGCTCATTTAAAAAAAAAAAAATTCAAAGTTAAGTTTTATAAGCTCAAATGCTCGCCTTGCTCTGTGATGTGCGTTTGTGACTCTCCTATTTGAACTCGTTCATCAAAATGAACGAATCTTTTCCCGAGTTAACTCATTAATTTCATTCATTGAATGAACCAAATGACACGAAAAAAGATTAGTTCATTTTGATGAACGAGTTCGAACAGGAGAGTCACGAACGTGCATCACAGAACAGAGCAAGGCGACCATTTGAACTTATAAAGTTGAACTTTGTTTTTGTTTTTTTAAATGAGTGATTGTTTCGCTTGATAAGACCCTTATTCATCGTCTGGAATCGTTTAAAGCCCTTTGAACAGTTTGCACTGAAACTGTCTTTTGGACCTTGAACCTTTTAAAAAAATCCTGGAATGTTTTCATCAAAAACCTTAAAAATTTTTTCGATTGAAGAAAAAATGACATGGATATCTTGGATGACATGGGGTGAGTAAATTATCAGCAAAAGTTTTTTGTTTTTTTAAAGTGAACACCCATCACCGATATAACACCAATATATTGTGCTTCCCTAGGTCTAAATAATTATTGCGCCAAATAATGTTCCTTTTGATTACATGGGTAAATATGACCCGGGCATTCTTTATGAGATTCACCTTTCAACTGTTTTGAGAGACAGAAACCCTCAGACAAATAACTTAACCGCAACACATATGTATTGTGCAAAACGTTTAAAGCATTGATTACTTTAGTCAGTGTAGTATGAGTATACATCACACATTTATTAGTGAACAACCCTCTCCAATCAGCCACAATTAAAAAAAATATGATTGCACTACTCGGTAAAGCAGAACTAGCAACTTTCATTTAAAAAAAGTACAAATCTTAAAAATTTCAATCAGTATACAGATGTATTTATAATACACTATAACTAGTTATGTTAATTGCTACAAACAATGATTCCAATGGAATGAAAAAAAAAATTATAGCATTAAGAACCATTTCCTATATATAATATATATATAATTATATATATATATTAGCTTTTTTATTTCATTTTTTTATTATTGTTTTTTTTCTTCCAAATACAAACATGGCAAAAATGAGGTAACTGTAAATGTGCAAGTACCAAAGCAAAATATCTTCCTAACACAGAACACATGCCCCTGGCCCTGTTGTTGGCTGGGTAAGTCTGGAGTTCAGGCAATGACTGACCCCTAAAGGCCAGGAGGAGAATAGAACAGTAAACAATCCACTATCCCACCACAGCAAGAAATCATTGGTAAACAATCAGTGGCGTCTATGGAGCAATCAACAAATCACAAATCCTAAAGTATTTAGCTGCTTATTGGAACACAATTTTCCACCACACAAGCTGTGAGATTATTTATTAGTTGAATCACAGAAAGACTACAAGATTCTATTTATCATCATAACTCATAGGTTGTTGTTGTTGTTTTTTTCCTTTTTTTTTCTTTTTAGTAATTCAGTACAGGTAACACTGAGGTTCTTAAGGAATCTTGGTTATTGTGAAAAATTCCTTTATAAATCTAAATAAGGATATAATAGAAATAGCCCACAGCCGGTTACCCCAAGCAAAAGTGCTTGCGTGTATATCAACAACTTAACAGTTACAGATGCTCAAGGTAGAGAGAACCGTACAACAGGTACATATATTTCGGACCGTTTTGGTGAATGAGTGATAGCGCCGTGTCGTTTTAACCCACACAAAACCTCCTACTACTTCCATTTAAGGCAGATGTATTGAATCGGATCACTCGGGCGGTGAAATAATATATTATCCTTTAAAAAGGTCACTGTCTACCAGC
Source organism: Pimephales promelas (assembly GCF_016745375.1). Next base: position 19,420,944 of record NW_024121210.1, read on the forward strand.
ACATACAAGTAAAGCTAAATAGTTTTTCTTTTCTTTTTTTTTTTTCTTAATTGAAACCCTTGTTGATAACGTTATTAACTGATGCTGACCTCCGTGAGGGTACTAATAGCACTGCATGCTGTATGAATAGAGACCCATAACAAACTATTGCATTCTCTTATGTGAATGTAGCATTACACCTAAATATAGAATATCTAGCACCTTTTTACTATATGGCTTTCCATTATCTAGATTCCAGGCAAGTGTGTCAGTAACTAACTGAGGCAACAATAGAAGCACAAATGTGGTGAGGAGCCAATCACATTTCCCATCATCTCAAAAAGTCTTCCCGCTGGCATCGAGCTTTGTTATTTTAAACATCCTGCATTATCGTTATTATTATTTTTATCTTATTCTTCTTTTGCAAGTACAAGCACAATAAAATCTTGTAGTCATTCGGTTCTATTACAAATGTGTGCAGTACAGTGCATGGCAGTTATCAGCTGAGCAGAAAGTCCCCTACACCCAGAACCCAAAGCCAACTAGATCTACCTAAAAACCAGTTGGGACCTGGTAAGACATGCATGCATATTGTGCACAATTAAATACTTGCCCACCCCTGATATCTTTCACTGAAAATACAGATTTCATTTTTTATTTGTCTTTTGTTTTCTTCTTTTTTTTTTAATCCTTAAATCATGCAAACACTGTAAGAATAGTCTTGGAAGTGGTCTAGGTAGAACAGTGTGCACCGTGGCACCTTTTTCAACGGGATTACAACCTTTATGTGTGGTTCAAGTACAAGAACACGGAAAAAACGCAACGGCTGGAAAACAGGTTCGAGTAACATACGCTAATGATCGGCTGCAGTGACGAAAAGCCTGTTCTCACTCGATACAACATGTCACTTCATCTTTTTTTTTTTGTTCTTTGCATGCCAGTCTTATAATGGAATAATATTCACCACTAGTAAAAAAAGGAATATTAGTTCAGTTGATTACATTTAAAATATGCACGGCCTGAGGAAAACAACCCAGAATACCCAAATATATCTCCATGGCATCAATCCAATTTGAAATGGACTGTTTTCCTATATTTTTCAATTACAGAGAGGCCCTGAGTGATTTTTTTTTGTTGTTTTTTTTGTTATACTCAAAATATATGCCAGTGAACAGATATGTATACATAGATTAATTATCAAAAGTGTGGATTAAATTCATGACAATGGCTTTTTTTTTCTCTAAAAACCTGGCACGCAAACGCAAGATACTCACATTCTCATGAGAGAGTCCCTTTACCCGAGAAAGCCAGTGTGTCTATTGAGTTACAATGACTATTCAGTGGACAAACGACTCAGGAATACATATATATATTTAAAATATAAATATATATATATATTTAAAAGTCCTAAAAATAAAGTACTTAGGGAAAAAAAAAAAAAAAGAATACCCAAATAGTTCATAGTTTTCACCCGAACAACATTCAGGTTTGTTTTTGGAATCGAGTGAACCACAAGTTGAGCGTTTTACAGTGCATCTTTTTTTTTTTCTTTAAACGACCCTAACGCTCCGTGTCTCTACCGTTTCGAATCCTGCCCGGGATCTCCGTGGAACGACAACAGTCAACTGGCACACAGGAGAGGGGGGCGTAGCTAGAAATTCAAAGGGTTTCAACATTCTTTTGTCTTAAAAACAAGACGATAATTTGCAACCTTTCACACCAAGGCTATGCATACAATGTTTTGTTTTTTTTCTTTCACATCACTTGACACTGTGAACATGGCCTGAGACCTGACAACGGGAGGCAAACTAAAACGCGCTTTAGTATTCCGACCGAATCCTTCAAAAACGCTCTCTAGAGAAGAAATAAATAACACCACTTTAAAAAAAATACAACGTATACTATTAAAAGAGGAACTGAAGATTAGTAACAGGTTTGTGCTTGTCAAGGTCTTGAGAAGGCAGAGCTAAAATCTTGTAGAGTATATTGATTATTTGGCTCACGAATGAGGAAAAACAAAAGGCCTAGTCCTCCAAAATCAGGTCGAAACGTTGCGTTCACCTCTCGCACTCATTGCACGTATTGCTTTCCTCAAAGTCTTCCACCCTTCCCAAAAAGTCATTCTGGAAAGGCAAATGCGACCTCCCCATGGACTTCATCCGACGTTCCTCTTGTGGTTGAAATGCGGTGGATCTCGTCGAGTCAGATATTGCTAGTCTAAAAGAACAGTCCGCGCGTGGCCCGTGAGATGTTCTCCTGGATCTAGCCGAGAAAGAGTTGCACAGCTGAGTGTGAGGCGGCGGGATGTCCAGAATGGATGTGGGTTGTGCAGTGCAGCCAGGTGGGAGAGCTGGCAGAGGCAGTGTGCTGTCCTCGTCCCTGTGTCCCCATGGGTCAGTCAGATTGGCCTTGCCAGCAAACAGCAAAAAAAGCCAAAACCCCACAGCTTCCTCAATGTCTCTACGACACATTGGACTCACGCCCCATGTCGTTTCCCAGTCCTTTTTTTTGTCTACGTTTCCCCTCTTTAACCTCAGGCCTTGGAACTTTGAACCACTGAAAGTCACACCTTCACAACAGCATTCGCAGATAAAAGAGGATCGGGATTAAGATATTCAAATGATCAATACATTATTGCAAAACATAGATTATTAACAAGTCCCCCAGCCCATCATCCGTTGTAGAGACATGCATCTATGATGGTCGTTCACCGGCGGAGCGGCCGCGTCTTACCGACTCGTCTGATTGCACAGTAAAACCAAAGACCACCGCCATCTTAGCCCGCTCCCGCAGTCCCTAACGATACTAAAGCACGATTTTAATCATCTGTGATCAAACAACTAGAGAATATTCAATTGTGTAAACAAATATGCCAACACAACACGTATTACAGGTTATCTTTGGAATCTGCGAAAAACAAGGGCAGGGAAATGAAAAAGAAAGATGGATAAAAAATAAAAATAAAAACAATGGTCACAATTCCAGAACTCCGAAGTTGCTATAGGCGGCAGTAGCTTTCATGAAACTCACACAATGACGCACAGCAGAGGTCAAACAGGTTCCTTACAAATTCCAAGATTGCTTATTGTAGAGGTGGGGTTGGGAGCGGGGTGGGGGGTAGATTTGCGTTTGGCTGGAGATCAGGTGTCCCCACTCACAGAACACACTCAAGGATTTGTGCTGCTTTCCAGTGAAGGACAAAAACCTGAACTCATTCCACATCGCGGTGAACCTCAGACGCGTCGGCTCGACAGATTGGACAGGTGCGATTGGTCTGCAAGACATGTTACGGATTAATTTCTAGAAAGCCAGTGACGTTTCTACACACCATTACCTGATCTATGCATCTGCTAATAACTGTGCCTGCTTAAATCAACATTTACTAAATATGAGTAGATATTGATTAAAAAAATAAATATTTTCTACCATTCAAAGGTTTGGGGCCAGCAGGGGAAAAAATCATACTTTTATTCAGCAAGGATGCATTAAATTGATCAAAAGTGAGCTTTAAGACTTGCTCAAGGGATCCTGGTTTGAATAAAGACTTGTAGCCAAGTTTGAATAAAGACAAAAGGTTTGAATAAAGACTAATAAAGACCTGGTTTGAATAAAGACAAAAGTAGCCAAGACTTGGCTACTTTTCCTAAGTTTGCCTCCTGAAAACACAATTTTTTTTTTGACTCAATTCTACAATGTAAAGTGGGTGGGAAAAAAAATCCTTAATCTTGTATTTGGGTCAAAAATGGGCACCCATAGAAATGAATGGGAAAACTGTAATTTAGAGCACTCTAAAATAAGCCAAAAGTCACTGCATCTTTTGGTTTTAGCTCTATGAACTTATTGGAATGATATTTTAATGTAGTTCAAAAAAATAAAACATAAAAATAAGCATCATTTACATAGAAACTATGGTACTTTTTGAAGTAAATAAATTCAAAAATACCCTCAAAATAAAAAATAAAAAACACCATAAATGTATAGACAAAACTTTATCGGAGACAGTGATTTAACATTTATAATAAATAAAAATTAGGATCACACCCAAGTCCTCTGTGCCCACATTTGTCCACAATTACAGGATTAAGGGCTATAAAGTGACCATTACTATTTACATCATCTTAGTGTTTTGCTGTTATTATGCATTAAGATGATCTTCTTACCTTTAACCACTTGTCTACACATTTCGCATGAAATTCGTGGTTGCAGGGTAATACTCGAAGTAGCTGCCTTGACTCAAAATCACTAAAGCATACAACACACCTATAAGAAAAGTCAAAAGGAACATCAATACAAGGTCACAATCAAAACTTCCAAGATTATATAACAGAAAACACTTACAGAGTTTGCTCAGATTGGTGGTTTTCTAAATTGAACCTGTAGGACGGAAGTTGCTCTATATCAGCTTTCGTTAGTCCTCGAGGTTTTGCTTCTCCGAGTCTCTCGGCAAGGTTTAATAACGCCTGAGAGAAAAATCACAAGTGTTCAAAACTCTCCACACAAACTGTGATAAGTTATCAATGTTTTCCAAAATTAGCTTTAATTCTATAACGTAACTCACTAATTCTATAAAGTTAACCTTTTCTCAACTACAGAGTCCCTCTTATTGAAAATGATCGCATGTATAAACTTTTAGAAGTCAGTAGACAGTTCAAACCATCAGTGGCTGATTTTTGGACAAGCCAGGTTATACAAAACAGTGGGGCAACTACATCACCCAGCATGTGAGAATTCTCATTCACCTCATAGTTTTCCATCTCCACATCATCTACATCCAAGTCCAGACTGATAGCAGGACCCACAGCAGTTGGAGGCACAGGTAGCATCGAGCTGTTTCATAGGTCACAAACACATTAGCATCACAAATCATGGGAACCAAAAAAAAAAAATAGCAAAAAAATATCACAAAGGCATAACGCATTACAAGAAACATGCATTAAAGGTGTAGTTCACTTTTAAAAACCTTTTGCTGATAATTTACTCACCCCCATGTCATCCAAGATGTCCATCTCTTACTTTCTTCAGTCAAAAAGAAATTAAGGATTTTGATGAAAACAATTCAGGATTTTCTCCATATAATGGACTTCAATGGGAACCAAACGGTTCAAGGTCCAAATGAGTTTCAGTGCAGCTTCAAAGTGCTTTAAACGACACCAGACGATGAATAAGGGTCTTATCTAGCGAAACGATTGCTCATTTCAAAAATAAATAAAAAAGTTTACGTTTTATAAGCTCAAATGGTCGCCTTGCTGTGTTCTGTGATGAGCGTTCGTGACTCCTGTTTGAACTCGTTCATCAAAATGATCAAATCTTTTTTTGAGTCATGACTCGAAGGGTCCTAGATAAGACCCTTATTCATCGTCTGGTGTCATTTAAAGCCCTTTGAAGCTGCACTGAAACTCTCATTTGGACCTTGAACCATTTGGTTCCCAATGAAGTCCATTATATGGAGAAAATCCTGGAAAGTTTTCATCAAAAACCTTAATTTCTTATCAACTGAAGAAAGAAAGACGAGGAGATCTCGGATGACATGGGGGTGAGTAAATTATCAGCAAAAGTTTTTTTAAAAGTGAACTACTCCTTTAAGTAATCAGATTACTTTTTTGATATAACATGTAAGTAAGTCGTTCCTTAATAAATGTACATTAACATTCAAGTTACGTTTTAAAAAAGAAAGAAATGAAAATTACTGTGCAGTTTAATGAAATTTTAACTTGCTCAAACAACCAGTCGGAGCCATAGTGTTGCTGGCAGCGACACGAATTCGACTCCCGGCTAGAGACATCTCTTGTGTGCGAGGGAACAGACTAAATGAAGGCCTTACTTTTACAAATAACTTTCCCAAACACTGATTATAAGCGTACAATGTCCATTATTAGAATATGAAACAATTAATACGGCAAAATGTGTTTGATTTGTATTATAAACAACAGAAGACACTCACAGGAAGTATGGTAAGAAGCCGGGGTAGTAGGGCGGTGGAGGAGGCGGCGGAGGCAGAGGCTGCTGTAATCGGTACCTCTGTCCAGTTATACGCCTCGGCAGCATGTGCGGATATGGCTGAGGAAATAGACATATGAGAAAAACCATTTAAATGAGTATTTTTCATTTACCAACCAACTTTATCCAAAGCTACTATATCATATGATGTAAATACTCATTTTTGCCCCGATACTCTAACTGCTTTCTATAGGCTCAATCACAGTGAGTTGTTTCCCTGCTTCATGTTCATCACCAATCGACTATATGAAATGTCAGAAGACTAGTTGTTGTTGTTTTTTCCATGACTAATTCATTAAATTAATGCATTAAACCCACGGCCCTTAATTTTGCATAATGTCATTACTTGTTTATGCAAATGCTCCTCATTTAAATTAAGACTTGTTTACTGCGATTTATGCTTTGTTGACATACAGAAGCAAAGACATCTCACCACTCCGTAGGGTAGCTCTTGATGGAGGGGCTCCTGGGGGAGGTACTGAAGGGGGACGGAGGGGGTCATTGCTGGTGGATGGTGGGCTGGAGGATAAGAGAATGTTCCTAACGGATGCTGGTCTCCTCGCAGATCCACTTCATTCTCCACCCTCTGCAGAGGCTGAATACACACATGTAAAAGACATTGCACAACCAGAAAGAAAGAAAAAAACATAAAGATTATGACAATTAATACTATAAAACGATGCTATTTTACAAAGGATATCATTTATTTATCCATTATGGGGGCTTATCTGTTACCAATGATTGTGGAGTTTGCTTTACAAATTGCACTGTAACAGTAATCCCATTACACACTTGATTACTGTAATGCATTACACTCAACATTGGGAACAGCATTGTAACCTTCAAACATGGCTCATCCAATCACATTTACAGTTTTATGCTTTTAACTGTAACTGTAACTCTCAGATGTAACAATGTAAATATGTAGGCAGATTAAAAATAAGCTCCTTAAAAGTAATCATGTATTTATCAAGAAGGAAACTCATCAAATTATATTAATCGCATTTTTTAATAAAAAATAGCACTAATACTACTCCATAAATATGCAACAAAACATTTAGTGTTGAATTACCTGCAAATATAACTGCATTACTACATTTACAGATACAGTGATATAGAAGTACTCACACCATGAAGATGTTGGTCATTTTGTCAATGTAACTTTTTTGAAATGCACAAAATTTCAGTTCTTTCAGTCCTTTTTGAGCTTGAACCGACAAATGAAAGCAAAATTAAGTCAAAATGTCTCTCTTGGATATTATCCTCGTAAACACAATCGGTTATGTTGTAAACGATTGAGAAAGGAAACGAATGTATCATTATATTGGATTTTTGCATTATCTTAAAGTGACAGCAGCCTAATATGCCCGCAGATGTTTGTGTCACCAATGTAAAACAAACAAAAGAGAAAATCACTTATTTTCTTTTTTTTTTTTTTTGAAAAGTCAAACTTCTTATAAAAAAGATACATTGTATTTATTAATTAATTTAATTTACACAGCGAAGACTACGCAGTGTTATTTTACATTTGATTATTCAATTTCTGTCCCTGAATACTGTTAGGTTTAGGTCTACAAAACACTGAAAAACAAAGCACTGCTCATTTCATTTGTATCTTTGTTATAATTATCTGTACTTGTAATTTATTTATTGTTTTCTATGCAGATGCACTACCCCATAAAATCACCCCAATCATCCTAGAATTATTAATTCTTTACAATACAGCTATTCAAATCTGGTGAAATTGTTTTTATATTGCAGAAAAACTAAATATTACACTTATTTTCAAATATCGTGCAGCCCTAACTTGTCCTGCAGGTGTTATCTGCTATCATTACATCTATCACATACTATATTACTATTACACATAGCTTTATATCAGCCAACGGCCACCATGCTGTCCCAGATAACAGCAATCAAAAAATACCATCCTTAATAATAATAATAATAATATGTCAAAATCATAATGCTATTTTAAGAATATTATATATAACACAAGGGCATTAAAAAGGACATTAATAATAGTTCTCTTCCATTTAGATGTGATCTCCACTCACCATGCGCGGGTGCTGGGGTTGTATGGGAACAAACTGGTTGAGTGGAGGCAGATGAGGCGGCTGGTGAGGCGGCACTGGCGGACTAGGGTGAAGGATAAAATGCTCACTGGAGATCATTGGTGGAAATGCCTGATAGGACACTGGAAGGTGCTGCATGGTGCAGGCCTGAATGAGCTGCAGACAGACAGACAGACAGACAGAGAGAAACACCAGACAACAAAAGAGTCACTCACACCATAGATACACTCGTGAAGAAAGTGAGGATGGGCAATTGAATACTGCATGCTAACATACTCTGGACTAAAGCATATCTAACACTTTCCCTACTCTGTACTATTTAGAAATCTTCAAAACCATTTCAAAAGCATTAGGGTTAATGACGGGGAAAAGCTTAGTTTATATAATTTCATTAAGCATACATAACGTAAAGAGGACTGAAAAACATCACTATTGCCACATAAAAAGTAGTACAGAGGTGGGTATGTTGACACAAATGCAATGGTGAAATTAGCAGAAAGTACACCTTTTGTAAAGATCAAATACCCCAAAGACATTTGCAGTGACAATGCAAACACAAACTAAGGGGGTTTCACATTGTCCCTTGAAAGTTGCATCATAAAATGTAATGTAATGCAATGTAGCTTTATACCAATGTCTAATGTGGAAGCATGAGTGGGACGTACAGAACAAAACTCGTAATCGAATATCTTTGGCTAGCCGGACAGGTGGGCATAATGGCTGCCTGGGACACACATACATCGGCTAAAGTAAAGCTGGAGCGATGGGACATGTTAGGTGTGCTCTACACAGACTTCACTGACATTCCAGCTCTTCCTTTTCAAACTCACTGGAGGAGGAAGGCAGCAGAGCAGAGAGAGCTGTCCGCTGAACATTACCGAGCATGCTGGGAGCTGCTGAGCATTGCAGGCTGGGATAGGTTGCCCGGTGTGGATGGGAAAACCGTGGGTCGTCACCGTGGTAACTGTGTAAGATATCGGAACTGATCCTTGATGCATCTTGAAGGACGACACAAAAAGTTCAGGTTACTTGTTAAAAAACAGCCACTATCTCTGATTTTCATCATCACAGCAATCATCTGATGTCAGCAATATCACTGCAATCTGATCACACTTTCACAGACAAGGCTTGGATTAAGCCAGGATTAGACCTTAGTAGTTCAATTAGGATTGTAGATAGGTGATTTTATAAACGTGCCTTTAACATTACTGGTGTGAATCTTGAAACAAAACTTTTGTCACAATCATGTTTTTTAGACGAGTCAGTGCAAGTTAAAACAACTCAAGCATGCATTTTAGTCTAGACTTAAGCCTTGTCAGTGAAACCGAGGGATAATGTCTATATTAAAGGGATAGTTCACTTTGAAATTAATTTTTGGTATGTTTTAGCTTACTCCAAGGGCATCCAAGATGTAGGTGTCTTTGTTTCCACAGTATTTTCGATTTTGATATTTTTAGGTCAAACCGTTGTTGTCTCTGTCTCTGTCAGTCATATAATGCAGCTCTATGGTCACCACCTCAAAGAGCATGTACAGAGAAGTCAAAATTAAATGAAAGTACACATTGATTGCCTAAGACACGAAACAAGTGGTTTGTGTGAGAAAACGAACAGTATTTATATCATTTTTAAAAGGTAAAAATGATATACTGTTCGTTTTCTCACACAAACCGCTCGTTTTATGTCTTAGGCCATCAATGTGTACTTACATTTTCGAGTCATTAAATCATGTTTAATCTGGACTTTTGTGCATGCTCTTTTAGGTGGACCCCATATACCTGCATTATATGACTGACAGACAAGAACGGTTTGACCTAAAAATATCAAAATTGAAACTACTGTGGAAACGAAGACACCTGCATCTTGGATGCCCTTGAGGTAAGCTAAAACATATTAAAAATTAATTTCAAAGTGAACTATCCCTTTAAATGTATTTTTTTTTTCATTGAAACATTCATTCAAGCGATTTGTTCAAAAACACTGATTCCACCAGTAAAGACTTTATATTTGAGTCGTATATGTATATATATATATATATATTATCAATTAACATTTTAACAGAAACTCTAGTAAAGTATGTGTTATTTTGTTTAGTTGTCTATTCAGTATCATGAGGGCATTGTGAAAAACAAGAGGGTTTTTTATTCTAACGGAGAACAACACCTGGATAGCGGCTTCCAAAAATGTGAGTGTGGGACCCAACTGTCGTTTGAACTGATACCTGTTCGTGAAGATCCACCATGATGGAGTTCTGCTGGGGGGGCTGTGTGGCAGTATGCAGCATGCGTGGAGGTGCACTGGTGTGGCTATATTGCCTGGACTCATCTAAAGGAATCTGCTGATGCTGGGAGAAGACAGGGTGGAGGAAGTTCTCATCCTGATGTAGGGAAGTGTGCACAGCAGGTCTATCTCGCTGCCCCCACTGACGTCGTACTGGAGGACTAGGACATGAACGCCCACATAACGTAAGTAGTAGTCACTGTGAAGATGTTTTTTTTTTTATAAAATGCTAATTTCATCCAACTCTATGCCACTGCCTGACCCACCTTCTCCTGAGGTGCAGAGGGGTGATGCAAGGCTCCCCGACGACCCTCCTCTGGTTTAAGGGGGCTGTTGATGGCCGCCTACTCACTGCTACTTCCCATGGTCGCATTTGTGACGTTGTACGAACGAGTCACACCTGCCTGGGGTGGGGAACCAGTAGTGCAAGAGGCACTTGTGTCTAACAGCTTCAGATTGTCGGAACTCTGTTTGAAACACAAGAAATATTGGTTTTGTGAATTGAATAAAGCGTGCATTATAAGTGAAGTTAATTAAAGAGGACATATTATGGTCAGGAAAGTTATGAAGCAGCACTCCAACCTCGATATCCCTCATTTAAATAATTCCCACCCAAGGTATAAGCAAATAAGGGGAAAGGCCTCATTGAGTTGCTTTAGTAGCATTTCAAAACTCATAATGGTGGTGTGACATTTCTAAAATATGCTCAAAGCGGTTGACCAATCACAACACACTGGTCCAGCCAACTGACAAGAGCACATATCGTGCTTTTCGGAAGAAGGGGCTTCATAAAAACAGATGTGTCTTAAAATGACAGCAGCCTAATAAACCTGCTGACATTAATATTAATAAAACAACAAAAGACAAAGAGAATATCACTCACTCCTCCTGACTGAGTCACTTTTGTAACTTTAATAAGAATACATGTTGGATGTATTTAACTCACAGTTAAGACTACGCACTGTATTGAATTAATTTATACAATTTATGTAGCATTCCTTATTTAGTGCCTGCCTTGTAGTTTTGTCCTTATGCTTGTAAATAGTTTCTTTGCTCTTATTTTTTTTACTGTTTCCTTCAGTAAGCTTGAGAGGGTTGTTTTTTCCCCCTCAGGCTAGTATTAGTTTTTTTTTTTTTGTGAACCAATTGCACTATAAATTACAAATTCATTTTTTTCTAGGTTATTTTGCTTAATTTTCAGATTCAATCATAGGCTCCTTCTTGTACTACAGCACATGCACGCGCTTCAAAAACTGCTTTAAATCTGTTGACAAACTAAAAGATGCAAATGAAATTTGCATACATTCAAAATGAAAGATATAAATTGTCCTGAACGTCAGCTTGCTTATTTTGTTCAAGATAAGGATTGAGTCATGCAAACAAGAAACGATGCTTCTAAAAGCTGCCGTTCCAACCACACAACTTTGCAATGCTATTTGCGAATGTTCGTTACTTGGAACTATGGTTTCGGGAAACACAGACTTGTTGAAATATGCTGAAAACGACGGAACTTTTGACCATAGTTGGCTAACAATGCTTTTGGGAAGCTGAAGCTCACCCTAGCGTTACTGACAGACTGAGAAGAGAGGTGCTGTAATAACACGTCTTTCAAAACACAAGGCAAATTAGTCTTGTGATACACTTATTGTTTAGCATGCAGGAAACCTAGTTTAAGTCCCATTTGCATGATGTTGCATTTATATTTTGTTTACAGGTCCTTTTGTTGTAGTCTGAATCACAAGCAACCGAATGACATGACAACAAATATTTTAGCCTAACAACTACTCTGGGGTTAATTCCTTTAAAAAATTACCCTGGACTTGGTGAAAATGTGAAGACCAGAATATAGCCTTATATAATATAATATATAGTGTTCTCAAAGCAAAACAGCAAGAATAGTTTTAATAAACGAATAGCTCATTTTCCATTAGAAACCAATAACAGTGTAATACTAATTGAATTAAAATATGCTTAGATTTGCCTTAAAAAGTTGTATTGTTTTATAGATTGTGACATTATTTCATTATGTGTAATCTTTGAAGTAAACCAAGACTGTGGGAGCAGAAATGATATAAAACCAGCATTTTCAAGCAAGTAGACATCACACCTCACTGAAAGGCATCAGAATGATTTCTTATATCATTTTTTTCATTATTTATATACATTTCAAATCATTTGTATTACTTTCCTCTTAACAAAATCAGTGAAGTGTGCATGATTCACACAAGCAAAACTTCTCATCGCAGTGACATTTAAACGTTCAGTGCCATGTGTAAAATAAGAAAACAAATAACAGCAAATCTTTACAAACAGTGTTTAATGGAAAGACGGGGCTGATTTGCCACAAAGAGGGGGAGCTGTAACTTCAACAACAAAAGCGTGGATGGCCATGTGCTCCCACACAGACAAAGCAATAACAAAGGAGCGCCACCAAACCTCGCGTGCCTTTTTTTAACAAAAATAATCATTTGAATGAACTTGGTGGATATTATTAAAACACGGTACGTGTTTCACATAAGGACAGTACACATTTCCTATAAATAAAACAAATTAAATTGTCACCTGGGCCCAGCAGTAGATGAACAATAGCACAAAGAGTCGTAAGGCCGAAGTTATACACGCGCGCGCGGAGCTCGTGCAAACATCCGCAGTTGCCCTCGTGCTTTTAAAACATGTTCTCAAGATTACACGGAGTTTGTGCATTACATTGAATTGAATTAAATCAATCTCATGCACCCCCAAGCTCTAAATGCTATCGCTAGCATATAGCCCGAGCAGATGAAGCCCTAAACAGGAAATGGAGGGATGCACCCCTGACAAAAGAAACATGGTTTGGCTTGAAAGCCACATTTAGACAGTCTGCAATGTTTGAATATCAAGAGTGTTTTCGGTTTTATTTTAGCTTATACGTGACAGCTCTGTGTCCAATAATCAAAGTATGATCACACCAACCGAGCTTACTTGTTTTCAATGGCGCGCGAGTTTCCGACTCGTCCACGCGCTGCTTGTTGGCGACTAAAACGATGCAGTTTGTCTTGTTTGGTGAATTTGCAGACTAATCCAGAACAAATCGCCCAGGTACACTAGCAAACAGTCATGGTTAAAATGAGGTATCGTCCCGTTTCCTAGTTCACGTCAACGAGCTCGATCTTGTTGTTGAACAGACGTTGAGCTTCAGCACAGAAAGAGAAAATACATATTCTTCCGCAGCCTACCATCCGTTAACTATATCCAACAAACTTGTAATAGCGTACAGTTGTTGTTTCCTTTATTATTACATCCGTCGCATGCAAACTGGGTATTATCTGTGACATGGGTGCTGTTCAGTATTGTTGTGGTGGTTGAGTGCTGCTACTGTGCTTGTATGTAGTCACGCCTTCTTCCTCTAAAAACCACCACGCAACAGACAGTCAGCCAGTCACTTTTTAGATGCTTTGCTCCAGCCTGATACCAACCTTAAGGGTGTTTTCACACTTCCTCTTTGACAAAAACAAACTCAACCCCCTTTAAGTGGTCCTAAAAAAAGTTCATTGAATTAAAAAGGGACGCAGTTGTATTCACACTGCCTGTAGACACTAGTTTTTTGGTCCAGTTTAGCTGCAGTACATTGTTTCAAATTGTGTTTTTCAAGAGAACAAGCTAACTTCAATACTGTATTTTAATATTTAGAATGATAGATTAATATTGTAGTATAACCTATATAGCTGGCGTAATTTATTAACTTAACAAAAGAGAATTTTTTTTTTTTTGTTCACAATGGTTCACTTTAAAGTTATTTTATAAGTAAATCACTGGACAAATCAAGAAGCAAACTATAAGCACCTCTTTTTTTTTTTTTTTTTTGCAATCCGACAGATGGAGTCAGTTGATTTGTGTTGTGCAAAAGTCAAAACATTAACCATAAGCATGGCAGTGGATGTTATCGGTAATGCCACTGACATTAATTTTGAGGTTGCATGGGTAGTCCCAGATAAAGGGGATGCTGTTTGTCACAAGGGATTTGTTGCAGTGATCAAACAACAGTGATGCAATGCACAGTTGTGTTGTATATTACAATTCAGTGAGACAGTATCTAATTAAAACAGTACAATGCACTAGGCTACATATAAAGAAGTTCAAATAACATGTCATGGGAATAAAAAAGGATGCTTCAAAATAATGTCAAATAAACATCACAAAACAAACTATTATTGTAAGTGGAAGCCCTTTTCTCCACTCGTTGAACCATCTCATGGTTCTCTAAAATGTGTTCTTGAATTTAAACTGACCGTCTATATAGGATGATGCTTAATTACAAAATCAAGAAAAAAATTAAATGGGATTCATATAGAAATGTTTGCAATATATCACTAAACCACTGCAACATAATAAATGCAATATTAGGCCTGTATTTTCATTATCATTTATATTAATAATACTTTATAAGGCAAAAATAATAAAGTATTAATTTATCTGGCAAAAAAAAATAGTGTTAAACATTTCTTTTAAAAATGCAGTATAATTTTACAAAATAAATACTGGTTTTATTATTATCACAAAAAAAGAAAAGTAGCCTATAGAAAATCAGAGTAGAATAGAAATTGTTCACATTCAGCAGTTTTCAGGTTTAAGTTGCTTTTTTATTTTATTACGCAAGTTAATTTATGATGAAGATTTAAATTACCATTGCAAAAACTGTTAAGCATTGTTTTAAATTATGGTATAATAATAACACAATGTTTAGTGTTATTATCAGTGTGTGTAATAAATGAAAAGCAGGATGTTGGAGAGTCTAACTGTGTTTGGTTTCTCTTCTCTCTAGCAGTTCTCATCCGTCCCTCCATCAGAGACAGTGTGACACAGCCCAGTCTGTTACATAAGCCTTGCGCCAAATGGCGAGCCGGCGGACAGAATCACATGCAAGCGTCTCAAAGCTGTCAAGAGTAACATCTTGTTTATTCAATGCATTTTAAAGTGCATAAACTGACATCAAAAATATGGATTTCACTTGATCTAAAAAAAAATGCACAATTCAAAGCATTAATGAGACTATAGAAGAACTAGGAAGGCAAAGTGCACCATTTTATAGGCTAATAGGCTACTTGAGTTTTAATTCGTCTAATCGCATGGGTCAGAATCATTTTTGCAGCATTTTCTTTTGTGCGGCTTCACTGCAGAGAAAACGCCGCAATGTAACCTTCCTTCCTAATCTTTAACTCACGAGAAAACAGCCAAAATAATTCCGATTCTAGTGAAACCTGCGCTGCGCGTGCACACAATCACGCACATCAAGCGCGAGACAAGCAAACACGCGTCCAATCCATCCGTGCACTTCCAATCCGATGTAAACATTACAGCATTACAGCAACAAAACAAGGAGGGGCTCAAGGCTTTAGGGGGACAAGATATAAAAACACGCTTATACCTATGTGCGATGCATTCAAGACCGTGAAAACCCACGGAAATCCACGCCATCAACACGAAGACGCAGGCGCGTGCGTTACCTGATTGTTAATTTGTGAGCATCGCAATCGCTGACATTTCTCCTTGTACTTCTTCACATCTCTCCCATATTCGGTGCGGCATGATCCTCAGCTGTTCCTGTTAATGGAACATTCCGTGGATTTCACCACTGATTTGGGAAAAAGGTACAAACTGGAGCTCGCACGAAGAATAAAGGCAGAATGTGGCATTACTCTTCGCATCTCGCGCAAAACAAGCACTCTCGGAATGCATCAGACTTTGGAGAACCCAATGCACTCGGTTAAACCCAGTATCATCCGCCGCCTATTTGCGTGCTTTTGTGACATACCCCTATGTGGGGCATTTAGAGGCCGCTTGCTTATGGCAAGCAGTTTGAGCATTATTCCTCATAAATTGTAAGATTAGTCATTAGCCACAACTTAGGTTTTTACATTACATTTACTCATCAAACAAGAGTTAACTCGATTTATAAGTCAGTTTAACATTTTTAAAGTTGGTTACAACCAAATTGATTACTTAAAAATTCAAGGCATAAACTGAACTGAACTGATTTTTTTTTACAGTGAAATATAGTGATAGGCCTACTTCTATTAGTAAATAATTGTCCAACTATAGAATCGTTTTAAGTGTCGTTAACTATTCATTAGTAGCCTACTACATTCTAGTATTTCAAGTATGGACAAATACTGAATTAGTCACTACTTATTCATTAACTTCATTTGTTAGCAGTCACTTTCATATTCAAACAAGTAAATTCCACATAATGAATTATTGTTATTCTAAGTAGATACTAATATAATTATGTACTAGAATTTAACAAATAAATACTATAGTACAAGTGGATTAGATACTATTAGGATTCTTAATATTACTTTGAAAAAAGCAGTATAGTCTTCATACATGTGTTGAATCTCTTGGAAATTTTATGATTGTATGTGTGAATTATACTTTCAATACTGAATGAACAATCAATGCAAGTGGATGTTTATATATGAAATTCAATCAAACCATGGATTGAAAATGTAAGAAACTAAATAGATACGCTAAGGAATACATGTTCAAATGGCTTGCCACAGTTGTCTTGCTCTACCGTAAACACTGTACAAGTTTGTCCTCATGAACTCCCAATGTCAAGTCTCGGTTAACAAGATTGCAGGGCTACAGTTAGGTCATTGCATAGACTGTGCCATTATCCTATATTCTCCACATTGAATAAAAATGAATAAAAGCTCAAATCCTTGTCGAGCATCCTCTAAATAGACAGCTGCCTGAATGTATATATACATTGTTTTACTTTATAACGATGATGATCTGTGGTTATTGCCTGTGGTATATTTTTTATTAAAGCTGTTCGCATCATGAGGGAGGTATATGTCATCATCAATTTGATTCCTTGCATCCATTATGGAAAAACTAATCAGGGTCACATTACGTAATTGCCAGTCTATGATTAGAATGTGCTTTGTTTTGTCTCCCTCTACCAGCCAGACGAGGAACAGCAGACACTACCTGAGATGATTACACCATTATGTGATTCTTTCATTGTTTCTTCATAAAACAAGATGTTACAAAGTTGTTTGGAGTGTGTTTACAAAGTCTATATTATATTATAGTGAGGGTCTATCTATAAATCATTCGCCATCGTATAAGCTATTGACTACTGAAGTCAAATTTTTGTCTGTTTATTTATTTTGCATTCTTAAACATTAAGGTCTAATAATAGGGTGTTAGTCCATACTTTTCATAACCGTTGCTTAGTGAGATGGCTGCCTTGTTGTCAGCAATAAATGAGCAAAACACTTTATTGTCACGGAAAGCTATTCGATCTATAAATGATTAACTAAACTGTGTTCATGTGTATGACAAACAAAGCAACTTATCGCACATACTTATATTGTTATTACAGTGAAAATGATTGCATGATGCCTGTAAACACTACTTCTTTTTCCAGCATAATTACACAATTTGCATATCATTAAAGACTTGTGCCTTAGGATGGGATGATCACTGGGCCTCACCTATTTCACGTCAGTTTATGTGAAGTCGTAAACCAAAGTCTAAAATGATAAGATTATGGCATATTAATGTAATGCATCATGTGGCATGAACAGGTCACATTTTACAAAATTTATGAGAGATTTGTGTATTTGTGTGTACTATTCTAGCATACCCACATAATTTTAAGTCAGAAATGAATAGATGATACCTGAACGATAGACTTAAATGGCAAACATTTGCAATTGGTTAAATAGCAGTACTGGGATAGTGATTTGCTTGTTTGTTTACAGATTTATTCCTCCATGACATTCATTTTTATCACCTTTATATATCTAATATCAACGCATTACAAAGTCACAGGCCACACAAATTTGCCACTGATAAACTGTGAAAAAGAAAAAATCGCTAGAACAAAAATAAATAACCTGTTAAACATGAAAGTATTTTGCAGTAATTTAAGACATGTCTCCATGTACCTTTTTGGTTCTTTGAAATTGAGTCAAGAACCAAAATAAAATAAAATAAAAAAACAACTGAACCTGTTTTATGCTCTTTGTGTGTGTGTAGCCTATCCAGGTAAACCTTATGTTATGAGAACAAAATATCCCCACAAAAAGGCAAATATCCAAAATCCTTGGACATGTTGTTTGGTCCCTAAAAAATGCTCGGTAGTTTTAACCCAATTTTGGGTAAAATATGGACAAACCCAAACTTTGGGTTAAAAATGTAATTTAAAATGCTAACCCAACTAACCCAGTTTGTCAATATTTGATCCAAATTTGGGTTGAAATAACCCAGCATTTTTTATAGTATATGAGGAATACAGCCAATAAATCAGACTAAATGATGTTGTTGTTGTTGTTGTTTTTTTTTATTGTAAAGGTGCAGAAAGTTTTCCGTGATGGGAAGGTTTAGGGGTAGGGGACAGAATATACAGTTTGTACAGTACAAAAATCCTTTTGTTTATGGAAAGTACCCACAAAACATAAAAACATTGTGTGTGTGTGTGTGTGTGTGTGTGTGTGTGCGTGCGAGTGTGCGTGTTTGTGTGTGTGCGATATACAAAGTAAATTATTTTATTCAGTGATACAGAACTATAAACTGAAGTTTAAAGCACTGAATCTTGAATTGTATATATCAGCAGTATAAAGTCAAAATAGAGCATATGTTGCTTGCTGCTTAATAGAATTAATTCTCGGATTAGGGCTTGAGTGGGTTTGATCCCTCATTCCACAGCATTTCCAGTGTGGTAAACACCAAACAATTAGAGACAAACAAACACAAGCTTTTCTGTCAGTCCCAGGAGAAAGTTCCTCCCAGGGGAGAGTTATCTTTTGTCTTTCTCTCGTTAATTATGAAGGTCCACGAGGGAAGTGGGCTCATTAGAGCCGGGCAGAGAGTAGGGAGGTTCTTGAACAGCTAATGAACTCATTTGCTCCCTGAAATCTCTCACACCACATATATGTTCAGCTCACTGGGGTGATGCCAAGAAAGAGCCAGAAAAGAAAACCTGGATCTGAGGACACATGGTTCAGTAGTTGGCTGCCCTATGACTTCACTAGAAATGGTGTCGTGCCTTATACCTTTTATGATCTCTTCCAATCAGGTATAATAAATATGTTCCAGTTAGCTACTTTGCAGCCTTCATTAATCGTTTGAGTTGCTGAATGAATGTGTGAATGGACGATTATTCTAGACATAATCTGTTGTGACATTTGTTTGCCTACCCAGACTTGCTGCTCCGCTAAACCATTCCCTGAACACTGTTTTAGGATCTGATTATGTGGTGCCACTAAGCAGCTTTATCATCTGTCTACAAGGTGCGAAGACTGCCTTAAGCACGCAGGCTTTTCTCCCCAGCGTTGTTAATGATTAATGTTTACAACTGAAGGACAGTGATAGCCAGTGATGCACTAGGCAAAGGTCTCAGATATTATATTGTTCCCTCATTTTGAAGAACGCCACTTGTCGGAATAGCACTATAAGAGCAGACTGGGCACGGTAAGTCTTCATCAGCCATTTCATTTTCACTTATTATATCTTATTTATATTCAGTTACTACCATTTAGAACAATAGCCTATACCCAGAATAAACCGGAAAATTTGCAGATTAGGCTACTTTTTCATGAATGATGGGTTTGTACTGAGATTTAATTCAATGTTGAATTCGATATCTTGACAAATCTAATCTCATAGTCAAGGAGAAATATTTGAGATTTATTACTTTTTATTTATTCATTAGTATTCTAAATGGAAAATCTGTGAAAGTATTTATGATATTCAACCATTCCAGGGCTTTTAAAAAAAAAGATATATATTTTTTTTTTTTTACTATTAATTACTTTGTTATTAGAGTTTGATACTATAAGGTATTAGGTATTGTGCTTTCTTTTTGTTTCATAACATTTGAAAAATAAACCACTAGCAAAATAATCAAAGTTCTATCTTCTTTCATTTTAGAGGTGGAAATGGTTTGCGTTTAACTGTGATTTTGTGTTTCGTTTCTTTGATATTACAGACATTATATTATAGACAGACATGGGGAGGATGGGGACTTCTTTGCTTCTCCTTTTCTGTTTTTTAGCCTCTGGTGAGTATCTGAGAATTAGTCAGTGCCCATTTCATCTTTCAATAAGATGTGGCTGGTTATACTGCACTAGCTCAAAGTCCAAATCTGACAATGATATATTGAGTGGAGAGAAGCCAATGTGATTAAGTCTCGTTTCACTGTCATTTACAGAGAAGAATTAGAAAACGTGGTTATTTAATATAAAAGTGTGACTCACGTACTGGTTCATATTTGTGTTTTCTGCAGGGTATTGTAATTCTGTCCCTGAGATTACCATGGGTGTGGTATCCCTGAGAGAAGATCTTCCAGTTGGTCTGTACATCAGCCAGTCTCAACTCTTAAACTCAATCCCATTTTGCATTATTTGTTCTATGCCTGAATGTAACCTTTTCCCAATGATCTATTAACCCTACAGGCGAAGTTGCATTTCAAATTATTGCATCTGATCCGGATGGTGACACTCTAAAATATAGCATCAGAGGAACAGACGCTAGTTATTTTGAGGTCAATACAGTGACTGGTGAAGTCAAGATCAAGAATCAGCTGGACAGAGAGGTATAGTTAGTTAAGAAGGTCTGCCTTCTACTCCTGAATTGAGATTAAGCACAACAATTAGGAATCATTTCCAAAACAAATTTTTTTACAATTACTCTTCATGAAAGACAATCAAACTTTATGAATGTTTGTGTTTTCTTTCATCAGTCAAAAGAGCTCTTATTCATAGAGGCTGTGGTCAATGATGGCGTTTATTCGGATGTAAGTTGGGAATATAAAGGTATTACAATGGTCAGAAAATTCACTTTCATGTATCCTAATATGATCTCTGCCCTTTTAGGTGACAAAAAGCATATATATTCCCGTGGAAGATGCTAATGATAACGCACCTGTATTCAATGGTCTGCCCTACAACATAGAGGTCCTAGAGGTGAGTTTATCATGAGAACTGTATCGTGTGGTGAAATGGATTTAAAAATGTATTCTGTAACTGCTTTCCTCATTCTTCATTCAAGCATGCCTTCAAAGTAGCTTTTATCATTTAGCATTATAGGCCACTCTGCATCATGTCTTCCATGACAGGGTCGTTACTTAGGTTGGAAAAATAAATACCTACCATTATATATATATATATATATATATATATATATATATATTATTGTATTGTATTTAGTATTTAATTTCTCCAAAAATATATAGCCCCTAAGGTAAATTAACATGTTCAAGTTGTAAACTTTGCACAGTTATTATGAAATCTTATGATTGATAACAGCCCCATCTACTGGCCGAAACAGGTAGGCTATTGTTTAAAAGCTGTTTTAAAAACGCGGTGCTCATGCTAAGTATCAAAAGCAGCCGATTTCATTTGAGTATTGTATTTCTACTTCTGTAGTTATTGCATAGCTTAAATTTGATTTGTTATACATTGAAACATCTTCCCCCTTCAAAAATCTCATGTAGCCTAGCCTTTCCCATTGTTTCCTAACCCTTCCTTGATCGCACACAACCACCAACAGTGAACAACATTTTGGAAGTCTCCCTATCTACATATTTCTGGTCTTGGGGCAGGGATTGTCTTTTTTTGTCATTTTATTGATGATTCTGTGGCTTTTATCATTGGAAAAAGCGTAACGGCTTGGATCACGTCACGTGACGCTCCTCAGTTAGAATTTTATGACAGTCAGTTTTTCGTTGCACACAGTTTATTGTGAATTAGTGTGTTCTTTTTGTGAATAAATGTTATATATATTTGGTGTTATAGCACGTACGGCTAAACGTGCAGTGGGACTGCAATGTTTGTGGGATGTGCTTTACTGAGCGTAAAAACAGCGCGAATTGCTCTATAAAACTGCAGATTACTGCTACAGTCTGGAAGCCATAGAATATACAACATTTAATTATCCTATTAATATCTTTATGTTTTGTTAACCTTCATTAATTAATGTGTTAGGCATACACCGCAGTCAAAAATCAGTATAATTCGAGTCTAATTTATTCGTTGAAGGTTGAAACATGGAAGCCAGAGATTAGGCCTAGCCTACACATTTTTTTTTTCATTAAACGAAAATGACTAATTTAATTCGGAATGACAGAAAACTGACATCTTACAGACCTCTTTTATGATATTTTTATGGTGCAAATGAGTCCACTTTAAAGAAAGAAGAAGAATTAGAAAAGTAGAATTTCTTCATGTTCTGCAGAAGAAAGTCAAACTAGTTTAGGACAACATGAGTGTGAGTAAATGCTGAATTTAATCGTTTAAGAGGAGTTGAGGTTTACAAGCTGTGATGGTCTTGTGTGATATGTGAGCTGATGTGAGGCTAATTCTGTGTGTAATCTTCTCCAATAACTTTACTCTTTGTCTCTGAGCAAGAGTAATCTTCAAGAATTGAAAGTGTGTGTCAGTTTATTTTGTTCACATACATGATGTTTTCCTATTCTCTCCTTCAGACTGTAGCTGATGGCAGTGAACTGTTCAGAGCCAGCGCCACAGATATTGATTTTAACCAAGCTTCTATAGTGTCCTACAAAATTGATGAGGTATGTTTCCTTCCATGGCATAAATTGCATGTTCACTCTCACATTAATTGTATTTATAACACAGTATGTTTGTCTTAGGTGGTACCAAATGAAGGGACTAGCCTGTTTTCAATTTCTGCGACCAATGGAATTGTTGTCCTGAAGGGAACTTTAAACTTCACTGAGAAAAGCCCTTTCTATCAGATACGAATCAATGCATCTGTGAGTATCATCAGCATCATATTTAGATAGGCGTCATATTTAGATAGGCCTAAGTGATGGGCTGTTTTTAGAAAACGATTGAGGGAAGATACCTGTGTAGGAAATCCAAAAAAGATGCAAAAAAAAAAAATATTTTTACAAGCAAAAAGCAATCTGAAAATCTACATACATTTTACTGTGTCATCATGTGCTAAGTGTTCATTGGTTTTGTCAGGATGGTGGTGGACAATTGAATGGTGCACAAGTATTTCAATCCACAGCAGCATTTGCATTCTTGACGGTTAAAGATGTGCCAGATATCAACCCACAGTTTCTGAATTTACCTAACTTTGCTTCTATTGAAGAGAATTCGGATGTGGTGAGTGGTGTATTTTTTGTTTTAAAATTAATTTTGTCATGCTGTACTTCTCTACTTGTACATCCCAATGCAAAAACAAATGTTAAATGCAAATAATACAATAAAATAAAATATTAAATTAAATTAATAAAAAAAACTTGCAAAATAAAGACACACCCACAAGTGTTTCATTTGTTTGTATTGGCTGTATTGTTTTTTTGCTTCAGATTTTACAAGATTTGTTTTAACTTTTCAACCTTAATAGACTAAGCAGTTGATATTAATACATTTTAATATTTATTTCAGTGTAAGCTAAACAGTTTTGGTATTGTGTTTGTACTGCTTGGTGTCTAATGTAAAATCTGCATAACAAAGCTAAACATCTGCGATCCACTGGTGAAATATATGTATGACCTTTGTCTCACCTTTGACCCTCTGACCATATGTTTCTCTATCTCAGGGTACGTCAGTCTTTACTGTGAGAGCCATAGATCCAGACACTGGGGTCAACGACCCAATCCTCTACAGCATTGAAAGTGAGTCAGCTGGAAATTCTATTTTAATCTTCAAATAAAACAGCTTTTTCTTAAAAAATGAATTCATTTTTTGTGTCTCTATTATTTTGTCCTTTTACACAGATACCAATGCACCAGATCTGTTCCAAATCGATGAGAAGACTGGTGAAATTTCTGTCAAAACTAAATTTGACCGTGAGGAGTTACTGGATATAGGTGCTACTGTAACACTGCACATAAATGTGAGTTTACTGACTAATGAATTTGATTGTGTCCTGTTATCATGATATCGGAGTGATTGCTATATGACGGCTAATACTTTTAACTTTAAAAATACCTATCATATTCTTTGATTTCTGCACTTTTTTATTTTTTGCTCATGTATTTCTTCCTGTACTTCAGGCACGTGAGACAAACCCTAATGTGGATGGAGTTATTGCAAGTACAGTATTAGATTTACAGATTTCTATTGGCGACATCAACGACAATGGCCCTGAATTTTACGAGTGTGAGGGTGAAACCTGCACACAGAAAAACAGCTTCACAGGCAAGGTCGATGAGCATTCATCTGTAGGACTGGCAGTAAATGACCTGAATATAAGAGTCAAAGATCCAGACCAGGTTTGTAGTTACAACACTTGGATGGTTTCTTCTGAGGAGATTCTGTTTGTGTTTTATTGAAATGATGACTTATGTTTTTGGATTGTGTTGATTATTTAACTTATTTATGATCCAGGGGCAAAACAGCAAGTTTAATCTCGAACTTGCCGGACCTGATAAGGATGCGTTCCTGGTCAGTCCCAGCTCTGGGTTGGGAGACAGTTTTGTACAAGTGACAATAAAAGATCCTGCTGAGGTTGATTATGAGAATAAGACAGTAATGAATGTTCAGGTATGTATTTGAAGGCGTGTCTCTGGAGATTAACCAAATAAGATAACCAGCCTGTTACTTTGGAAGATGCCAGAATTATCCCAGCTTAGTGAAAAGGACTTTTCCTACTTAAGATCAATTACTTAGAGTGATTACAGATATCGAAGAGCATGCCGGGGACTTTACTGTTTCAAGCTAATTGCAACTACTTGGAAACCAGGAAATGTTAAACTGTATGGCATCTGTAACTAGCCATAAAACAACAACAATTCATTTTATGCCAGTAGTATAATGTATATTATTTGAAGAGAAAATGCACCACATCTCACAACATCTTTACTAAATGATTTACATTGGTGAAGTCAAAATGATAATAAAAAATAGCTGTCCATGACTTGTCAAAAATGTTGGTTCCTCTAAATTAACTTCAACCAATGCCAAATGCAAGTTTAGGATGAGACTATCAATATTCCTAAACAGTCAAACAGGGATAATGTTCAGAAAACCTCTTTGTTGTAGAAAAACGATGTACTTCAATCAAAAATCAACTGTTGAATCAAAAAGATAATCTTAATTATATCTTCCCAGATTATCGCTAAAGATGCCAGCGCAGCCTTCACCTCTACGGCCACTGTCACCATTAACATCAATGATATAAATGACAACCTTCCTTTGTTTAAGGAGAATGTTTATAATGCAGAAGTTAATGAACACTGTGAAGATGGAACTGTTGTGGCTACCATTACTGTAAGAGCACTTTCATTTCACCTTTAACTTGGCATGGTGAGTAAAATTTTATCTTGCACTCACTGATGTTCTGCTTTGACAGGCAACAGATGCCGATGCCTTGGATGATGGCAAAATCACTTACAGATTGATGCCAGACACCATGTATGTTGAATATTCAGTCTGGAATCATTTGGTTAAGCCAGAACTATTCAGTTACTAGTGCAAGTTTCTAGCTAAGTGACTGTTTAGGGTCATACTGGAGCATAAAAAAATATAACGATGACCTTAAATGGTTTTTTTTTCTATGTTTCCTTCTCAAACTGACTTCAGTCGGTCATTATTTGATGTCTATGAAAATAATGGAACTATCTATGTAAAAAATGGAGAACGTCTTGACTGGGAAGGCACCAATTCCTACTCACCCACCCTGCAGGCCATAGATTCTAAAGGAAATATTGGTACCACTGTTGTGATGATCGACATTATGGATATTAATGATCAGAAACCGGAGATGAACAGAGAAGTTTATGAGGCCTATGTAAAAGAGGACAGCAATTTGGAGCTTCAAATCAAGGTGACTTTATGGATGTAACTATGATTGAAAAAGCAGCGTAGACATCTCAAATGATGTACACAAATTGTGTGAATGTTCTGTATGACATTTTTAATCCATGTAACTACCATGTAATAGAAGTCTCCCTATTTTTGAATTTTTGATAGGCTATAGACGGAGATAAGCCAAATACACCAAACAGCCAAATCCAGTATCAAATTACGGAGAGCTTTTTCAGTAGTAACTTCACCATAAACTCGGACACCGGTTTGCTTAAAAACGAGGGTCATTTGGACCTTGAAGCCATGGACCCTCTTCTAAAGGGTGTGATTAAATTGACGGTGGTCGCTTCAGACAAGGGCACACCATCCCTCTCCTCATCAGCCAATGTGACCATCAACGTTGAGGTGAGAATCCGCCATTTATACAGTTAGAGACGCAACTATGGTACTTCATGCAAGTGCCCCCGCAAAACAAGTTAAGCTGAATTTTACTGTAAAAAATATTGTTGGTTTAACTTAAAAAATTAAGTAACCCGGTTGCCTTAAAATTTTAAGTTGATTGAACTGGAAAAAGTGAGTAAATTCATTGATTTAATCATCAGAAACTTAAAATAATACGTTATCTGAACTAAATAAATTATTGAAGTTGATTTGACAAGAAAAAATGTTGTGATAACAAATCTTCTGTGACTTTGCAATTAAACCTATACATTGAAATGTCTAATATGCAGTTTTTAAAATAGATTTAGAAATATATATGAATATAATTCAAACTTATTTGATTTTTCTTTCTATTTTTTCCCAGGATGTCAATGACAATTCTCCACAGTGCCTGGATCCTGCTCCCAAACCCTTTCATGTAAAGGAAAGTGAAGGAGGCAAGTAGATTGTTGTGCTTTTTCTGAATGCATTTCTTTACGATTTTAAGTAGTTATTTCCTTATCTATAAAATTTCAAATATGAAAACTGACACTTCTTGTTGTCCCTTTTAGGCATATTGGTTGGCTCTCTGCTGGCTCGCGACGCCGACCAAACAGACTTAAACAACCGTATCATTTTCAGCATCACCGATGGCAGTTTTGGGAGTTTCATATTATTTTCTGAGCAGCTCAGTGATGGTTACAGAGGCAACATCACGGTGGATCCTGCCATCGAGCTGGACTACGAAAGTGACCGCAAGACTTTCACACTGAAGGTGGAGGCCTCAGACTTGGGTCTACAAAAGGATACAATTGAAGTGCAAGTGATAGTGGACGACGTTAACGACACTCCGCCTGTATTCCCATCCGGCATGACCCTGAATGTAAATGAGAACAGCGATTTGCCAGAGATTCTGGAAACAATCGAAGGCAAAGACGTGGACACCAAACACCGTCTAGAATATGAGCTTGTTTCTACTGAATGCCAGTGCAATGGCACCAGAGGCCCATGTCCAGAAGAGTGGTTCAAAGTTGAGCGTAACGGTGATGTGAAAGCGATCAGAAGTTATGATATTGACTATGAGAAATGTGATAAAGTGTTCCTGACTGCCATGGTGGTTGATGTTCTAACTGAGAAGGGGAAGAACAGTACTGAAGGTGTGTTCGGTTGCTTCTTACTGTCTTAAAAATGTGCTGTCTTTCGGTAACACTTTACTTGAAGGGGTGTGCATAAGACTGACACCTTCATAACCATGACATGACATATGTCTTGAATATGAAGTAAGGTTTATGCATGTTTATGACAACTGTCATTAAATGTCTTTCGCTTAATAATGACATTTTGAATGCAAATATGATATTGTTTAAGATGTCTTTGTTATGATATCTTGACATAAACCATAACATCCTAACCTGTCATAACATGTCTAGTCATGACAACTTGACATAAAATTAAGTTAAACTGTCATGTGGTTGGCTTTGACATTGGCTGTCATGAGGCATTATAACTGTCGTGAATATTTATCGTGACCTCAATGGTACACATTGAATTTGTCATTAAAAGGTTATAATGGCTTCATGACAGCAAATGTCAAAACCAACCACCTGACAGTTTAATGTAATGTTAACCAATAAAGCTTGGTGGTTTCTTAAGTTAGCTTAAATAATTAAGTTAAAGTTGTCATGACAAAGACACCGACAGGTTATGATGTATTGGTTTATGTCAAAATGTCATAACAAACACATCTCAAACAATGTCATATTTGCATAAAAAATGTCAAAAAATGAGCAAATGACACTTAATGACAGTTGTCATAAACATGCATGAAACTTCCTTCATATTCATAGCATAGGTCATGTCATGATTATGAAGTTGTCATGTTAGTCTTATGCACACCTCTTCAAGTAAAGTGTTACCTGTCTTTCTTTCTAGTATTGTTTTTTTCATAGTATGTTTTGTTGTTGTTAAAGGAATAGCTCATCTCCAAAATGATTGTATAATTTTCTTTATTTCATCGAGCACAGCAGGTGTTTTCCATAGAAAAACTTGGGATGATAATTTCCATTTTCCAGTTTTTGCTCCATTTTGCCTTTAAATACAATTTCTAGCCATATATATATATTCAAACTTGACATGTCACGATTGGTTATGTGGCACTCCTTTGTTATCAGTAATTTCAAACTTTGAACCCTACAAATTAAGAAAAATACAGGACTCAAACAACATGAGGATGAATTATTTTTTAGATGCACTATTCCTTCAAGTTTAACATATTGCATTTAACTTTTATATATATATATATATTTCCCATCTCCTCTATCATATTGACCAATACCTTTAATATTGAGTGCATTGAATATTCATAAAATTTTGTTTATCTGCTTATAGGGATTGTGACTATTAATATTGTGGATATCAATGACAACGCCCCAGAGTTTATTGCCTCGCAGGAATTCTATGGTAAAAAAAAATATTCATTTTAAAAAATGTCTTTGTGACCTTGTTTTGATGTGAATTAGAGCATAAATGTATACTAAGTAAATGTATATTATGCTTTCAAAAAGTTTTAACATATTCCTTCTTCTCCAGTTGTAGTCATTGAAAAAGTAGAGCAGGGCACATCTGTCGCCAGAGTTTATGTAAGTGTGATTGTTTACTTGACAATTTGTGGTCTTTTTATATCTGTCACTCTTTGTACTGTAATAAACCATTACATTACAGTGGATAAATGTATAAGTCAGAATGCAATGTCTCTAAGTCTCCATAAAGTAAGTTCCCTGTGTTTATTTCCACTTACCCTATTAAGGCCAAAGACAAAGACACAGATGAAAAGAACAGGAAAACCAACTTTAAAGTTACCAAGGTGAACTTTATCGGCAGTGACGGGAATTCCACAGAAAATTTTCTTTCTGCTGACTCTCCCGCTCAGGAAGATGCTGAAGGAATCTTCACTACACATATAAGGTGAGAAATTAACAATTGTAATTTCTCATTGTAAGTTCTTATGTGGTTTTCACCATCAAATTATTTGTCCGTCTACGTTGAAGGAAGTCCAAACAGAATCAGATAATATCAATTGTCACATGTACGACAGTCAAAATGATGATGTCCCTGGTTAGGGAATAACTAATGTATTGCTTTACACGTCACTGAGGACAAGATAAACAAGCAAATGCCTATTTATAATGTCCAGGTCCCAGAAGTCAATGGATAGTAATAAAAAAGGGAAGTTCTTGGTGGAGGTGGAGGCATTTAACCCAGATGGTCTCAATTCCACCTCTTTGGTTGAGGTAGAAAATGTTCATTCTTACAATTAATTCATTCATTAATTCATTCATTTAGACTTGTTTGTTTTGGTCAATTCATAATGGCATTGTTTTGCAGCTTCTCACAGTTGACAGCTCCTACAGAGTCAGTCTCAGATTTAATGCGCCTGTGCCTGAAGTCAATGAGAATTTGGGTAAAATCAGAAAGTAAGGAAATACGAATCGTGATTATAGTTTGTTTATTTATTTAATATTTCTAACAAAGAAACAAAAAGTAAATGTGTGTGATAAATCTCTTTCAGTATTCTGACAAGTGCTACAAAAGCAACGGTGGAATTCTTTAATGTGTTCAGCGAGTCTCGTGCTCAACGGTAAGGTTCCACCATCCCCATTTATACATATAAATACAGTAAACTAAATCAAAACTCACTAAACACATGTACGCCAGGAATATCTGTATTTTTTTTTTTTTTTTTTTTCATTTTATTCCGATGTTGGAATTTGTAAGATCCAGCAGGTGGCGTGTACATCATAGAATAATGAATCCAAGTCGGTTCATATTGTCTCCCCTAAAGGGTCTTTCCTGTCTTGCCAGTGCCACAGTTATTAAGCAAATGTGTCCTTATATCGCACAATTACAGTAAAGTCTAGATTTGATTTTGACAAAGGGCCAGCATTGCTTTTTTTTACAGATTATAGACTGAAAAATTGTCATTCTTCACTCACTCTCATGTCTTTTCAAACCTGTATGACTTTCTTTCTTCTGTGGAACAAAAAAAGAAACTTTTTTAAAGAGTGTTCACGGTGTTTAAATAGTTTTCGTTTACTGAAATAAAAGAAAATATAAATATTAGATGAAAAAAAACGCAATTACTATAAAGCTGAAATAAAATTAAAGCAGGAATATTAAAAAACAAAATTAATATGACATAAGGAAATATCAAAATAACTCAAACTAAAAGTACAGAGAAAGCTTAAAATTGTTTTACATGCGAATTGAAAATATTATACACCCTATCATAGTATATAAATTATACAAAAATTAACTGTGGTTTCCATACAGTGAAAGGAGAATATGTTATGTCCTTTGCAGAGCTGAAGAGACGACTATTTTGGAGGCATATTTTGTGTTCAGAAATGGCACGGCTCTTGACTACGATGCAGTGACCTCAATCCTGAATTCAGAGGAGGTCTATAGGGAATTTGGATACCAACTAACTGAGCTTGGATTTACTGGCATTGTAAGTAATTTAAAATGACAGGTTAATAATTTCCCTTTTCAAAACACATGATGAATTATGATATTCCAAAAGTTAAGCATGAAGGCCAACATTGTTGTTCAAAACAGTTTTTTTTTTTTTGTTTAAATAAATGTCGATTCCCTTAACAGTCGACAACCATTACTGAGACCGGAGGAGTCAAGACAGAGGTATTCATCATGATTGGTTTGATGGCTGCACTGGCGATCGTTCTTGTTGTAACAACCACCTCACTCGTGTGCATCAGAAGAAAGTAAGATCCATTATAGTTTAATGATGTTAAAGAAATATTCACTGTCTTGTTTGCATGATTATCAGTCTCTGATGTATACCATTTGTTTATATTTCACCTTTTGAGAAACTTTAAAGCCAGATTGTAAAATGTATGTTGCTAAAATTGTTGGACAGGAAGACATTGAAGCTCATGTAGGGTGAATGTACTATGCAGAGAACTTGAATGATCATGTCTGTCAGACCTTTTTTCCCAACATTATGCATGGAGCCAGGATTATACAACACACTCTCACCTCAGTCTGGGTCACAAACAGTACAAATCTGCTAACTAGTTTCAAATGATTCTAAAATAGCTCTTCTGATGTGCAGTGCACCCACCCACACACATGTACGAACACACAGGAGCTACTTTACAACGTTATGGTATTGGTCTCTTTTACCCTTCAGCTACAAGAGGAAACTGAAGGCAGCCAAAGCCATGAACTCAGCAGCCACAGTGGTCATACAGAATCAGAAGACCGGGCCTGTTGTTCCTGGAACCAACAAATACACCAAAGAAGGGTGAGACAGAAATAACAAGCTACCAAAAACGTTGGCCCAGTGTAATATCATTTTGAACTGGTATTCAGGAGCAGGCTGGTGTGTGAAATTGTCTGATATTCCACAGAGCAAACCCAGTGCTGAATATGAATATCGACACTGCCACAGACCTCGGCTTTGATGAAGATAGCTCCAGCGCAGACAGAGAGAGGTATAGTGAAAGTACACTTTACACATCGAGCTAGAGATTCACAGTGTAAAAAAAAATGACATTCTGCAAAGGGAAAAAAAGTCTCTTATGCTCACCAAGGCTGCATTTATTTGTTACGAAATACAGAAAAAGTAATGATGTGAAATATTTTTACTTAATATAAAATGTCTTTTAAATGTAATTTAAAAATGAATACATAATGTAATATAAATATGCAATTAATATATTTTTAAATGTAATTTATACATGTGATGCAAAGCTCAATTTTAGTGTCACATGATCTTTCAGAAATCATTCTAATATGCTGATATAGTGACTTTTATTTTAATTATTATCAGCTTTGAAAAAGTTTGTGCTGCTTTATTTATTTACAGCATTTATATATAAATAGAAATCTTTCATAACATTATAACTGTATTCACTGTCACTTTTGATCAAATTAATACATCCTTGTTCGGATGCATACCACATTACCTCTATTATGTATGTTGTCTACACAATATACACTGTATTATTTACTTAGATGTTCTAAGACTAAGTAAAGCATACACTTTAAAAGCATGGCTAAATTCTGTGTTAAATTTGAAACAGAATTTTGCAGCGTAAACTTCAACCAAGTAGAAAATTACTTTATCTTGTCACATTAAAGTTACTTATTTTCTTTGTTAATTTTACTTAAATACTTACTAAGTATTCCATATGTGAAATTCACTTTAAAAATATGCATGCAAAAACTTTTAAAAGAAAAATGTTTGTTTTTTTCCCAGTGTTTTAGTTACGTAATATATCATAGTTGTTGGTCTCTCAAGGAAGTTTGTGATTGCATATATTTATATTGGACAGCAAGAGTTAAAATATGAACTTATGCAT
Source organism: Pimephales promelas (assembly GCF_016745375.1). The sequence goes on from NW_024121210.1 coordinate 19,453,845, forward strand.
GTGCACGCCTGCTCTTAAATGATCTTGGCTGCGTTTCCAGGTAATGATGGATCTTAGCATTTACGAGCATTTTTTACGGACGACTTTTCGAACGTTCGTGTTCATTTCACGTGCGTTTCACGATCGTACGCAGCTGTGCTTTAAGAAGTGATACTTAAGTGTCGCTGTCAGTATGTCAAGTGCTGAAATGTCTCCTTGTAGAATGGCTCGTAATTGTAGCACACGATTGTATTTGGAAATGTTTAGCCTAATTGTTTTCAAGTGGTGACAAGGCATTTGTGGTGGTATTGGAATGCATGGTGGGGTACTGAGTCAGGGCCTTCATGCTCAGGGGAACTATTAGTTTCATCTGCCATCTCCTAGTCCTCCAAACAACCCTCCAAGCCCCAGCCTCCATCTTCAGTTGTCCAGACTGCATCATACACAACATCTCAGCAGTTTGAGAATATTGAGAACATGATTATTTGAGAATGTTTATAGTCAGGGCATATGAGAGTGTCCTAACAGGGAGGAAGATGAAGAGGTGGTGGAGGAGGAAGAGAAGGACAAAGATGGCATGGGACCATATGATGGCCAACCAAGAAATAGGCTACATGGCCTTTTATTTTATCAATTTTTTTTTGTTCATTCATTTAATTATTAGAATAAATTATTTCTTTTTGTTGTTGTTTTCGGCCCTTTTTAACAATTTTATTTATAAATTCAATGAAACAAAAAACGAGTAATAAAGTGTTATATTACAATCAAAACCTCATATTATAATCACATTGCACTTGAATAAAGTTAAATGTGTTATCTGCCAGTTGTCCTGCAGGTGACCTCATTACTTTGTCTTCTTACAATGCACTTACGATTATTCTCAATAAGATCTACGATGATTTTCAAGTGCTACTTGGGAAACAGACGGTAATATAAGATGAGTCGTACGATCGTTTTTACTATGCTTTTGGGAAACTCAGCCCAGGACAATATGATGCCAGATTGGATATTCAAAAACTGACTCTGCTGAAAAAGATGAAAGACACTGAACTACACTGGAAGTGTTTGCATGCATATTTATCTTGTCATGGAAGCCCACCTTACTGCATCTCCCAAATCCTTTTAAGATATACCAATTGTCAAGAAACAATACTGTGGTCCTCCATGAGAGATGAACATCTGCATGTGTTGATATGTGGGCAATAGTAGATTATTAGTTTTATAGCAATAGTTTTAGTTAGATGATGTGGTGATATTGGTGACCCTATATTTCTCAGAATCACACTAAGCTATATGCCGCATACTAAATTAAGCATTTTTTGATTTTCTTTCAAGCTACATAACTGGTCCAAAATGTCTCTACTGGTAACGTTCAACCATAATGTCACTTATGACTCAATGCAGAAGATTTGCTTTGTGAGATTCTGATTATGTGTGTATGTTGTGTCTGTTCTGTTTTAGCCTTAATTCCCTGGACTACAACATTGATATGACCATGACAGAGAAAGACACAATGCCAATGATGGTAAATTTATTATTAAAATGAATATAATATACAGTGGGGTGCAAAAGTCTGAGGCCACTGGTGAAAAACAACATAAAAGTGAAGCAATGAATTAAAGGAGTAGTTCTCTTTAAAAAAAAAAAAAACTTTGCTGATAATTTACTCACCCCCATGTCATCCATGTCTTTCTTTCTTCGGTCGAAAAGAAATTAAGGTTTTTGATGAAAACATTCCAGGATTTTTTTCCATATAATGCACTTTACTGGTAACCAAACGGTTCAAGGTCAAAAAAGACTTTCAGTGAAACTGTTCAAAGGGCTTTAAACGATTCCAGATGATGAATAAGGGTCTTAACAAGTGAAACGATCGCTCATTTAAAAAAAAAAAAAGACTTAGTTTAAGTTTTATAAGCTCAAATGGTCGCCTTGCTCTGTTCTGTGATGCGCATTCGTGACTCTCCTATTCGAACTTCATCAAAATGAACGAATCTTTTCCAGAGTCAATTCGTTCATTTCCTTCATTGAATGAACCAAATGACATGAAAAAAGATTCGTTCATTTTGATAAATGAGTTCGAACAGGAGAGTAAAACCTTTTAGTTACCAGTGAAGTCCATTATATGGAGAAAAATCCTGGAATGTTTTCATCAAAAACCTTCATTTCTTTTCGACTGAAGAAAGAATGACATGGACATCTTGGATGACATGGCGGTAAGTAAATTATCAGCAATTTTTTTTTTTTTTAAAGTGAACTACTCCTTAACATGGATTTGATCATTTGTGTATGTATTTATAATATATTTCATTTATTTATTTATTTTTTTTTGCTTTATTACCAGCAGAACTCAAACTGCATGAACTCCTCAAATCATGCTAAAGAACATGATCATTAGGTTTTACATAAATTTGTGAATATCCAAAGAGCATCTTGTGCTTCACTGGAGGCAAAAACATCACCTGATCAGCTTTCATGATGTCACTAATTTGAGTAGAAATTATAGAAATAGTGTAGCATTTTAAATATTTCTTATTCTTATTTCTTTAATATGTTTTGCTTTTTTTAAACCCTAAAAGTTTACAAAACTCTGAAGATATTTAAATTAGATTTTCAATGTGATTGCATTCAGACTTTTGGATTCCACAGTATTTCAAGCATATTTACTTATGGTGCAAGGGTGTAAAATGCTGGGGACACAAGTGCATTCGAAGTCTTTATAAGCTTAGTGCTTATGTTTTCTGTTGTGCGATAGGTAATTGAGGAAGAAGAAGAGGAGGAGGATGATGAGAACAGGAGTGATTCTCCATACATTGAGCCTTTGGGCGCTGCATTGGCCCAGCGAGGGAAGAAGAGAGATGGAGACAGCCCTGGTCTCACTTTTACAAACCATTCCATAGACACCACTGATCTCTAACCTTCAACCTCTGACCTCCACCTGTCTGCCATTTTATATGTGGTTCTGCCAAAAAGGAGAAAAGACTTCATTTCACACTATTCTATGTTTGGCCAAACTCTAACTCTAAACAAGACCTTTAATGTTAACCCATGACTTTGAATGCTGAGTCATCAATGCACTTTGAAATGTTGAGTTGGTCAGGGGGAAAAAATAGATGTTTGTAAAAGAGCCATTCTCAATGCACTAAAAACAAGTGGTAATTCAAACAGACTTTGAAGCCTAATTTTGCCTTTCATTATCTTTTCTTTTTTTTCCATTTTGAAGTCTGATCTCCAATATGTAATACCTAATCCTTCAAACTGTGTACAAAGTTTTGATTTACAGAAGAATGAAACTCTAAAATTTGGACATTTTTAAAATTCTTTTCATTTAATTTTGTGTCTCTGAACAAAAACATAAACTTATAAAGTATAAAACTACTTGTGTTCTCTGCCAAATATTACCTGGCACTAGCCGGCTTAGTTTAGGTCTGATCAAAACAAGCAAAAGAAAAAAGTCATATCTTGCTAAGCCAGATTGGTGTCCAGGGTGTATATATCGTAAACTGTCTATCTTTGGTGTATTGTTATGTTCAAAAATGATTATTTTGCTATTTTACTCAAATAAAATGTATCATGTTATCAAAATGAGAGACAAAATCAAGTGTTTGCTTTTCCCGTGTAGAGATTATTTATTTTCAAAACTATTCACTTCACAGCTCTTTTACAACAGTCACAAAACATCACACAGAATGTAAGGCTTGAAGGTGTGTTTGTTACGATTGTGCTGAACTGCAAAAACAAGACAAATCCATTTATAATTACATGGTTATACAAAAGCCAATAGAAAAAGAAGAATCTGAAACCCATAAAGAACACCAAACATTTCACGGTCAAAAAATCATTACATATTGCCAGAAACACCAAGAATTTTCTAGGGTAATTTTCGTCTAACATACAGTACTTGGTACTGTCACTCTATAAATGTATTCTACCACTCCTTAAATATACATGTTTGAAATATATAAATTTTAAAGGTAAAATTATTTGTGTAAAATATTGTAAAAGGGCACTTTAAAAGGGATCCTCACTGACCACAACATCAGGGTAGCATGGTCTTGACAGAAGCAAGCAAATATACACTCATAAGCTAGAAGGAGCCATTTTACTGTAAAGTCAAAGTGCGAGGAGAAATCAAGACGACTGTAATTGTTTGCAGTGTATCAAACTAAACCAAAAAATGTTGATGATCCATTCAGGGACTTGTTGTGGCGCAATGTCTCTTAAGAATGGTAAAGGGGTGTATTATCGAACAAAACCCAGTCCTGTGCACGGCCAAAGTGCACAAAGCTGGGAGAGATTGTCTAAAGATGATTTCAAATTTCATGCCTTTCTTAGTTTTCCTCATCTTGACGTGGTCTTGAACAACAACTTGGTCGCCGGACGTTCCTGAACCACTGGCGAAAACGATTCTGTCGACGCCTGCCACTCGGCACCGTCTTTTCCTCTCTTTGTTCTTTGGCCGGGCTGCTTTCACCCGGGTCTGGAATGGGGGGAGGACTGGAAGGCATCGTCGTAGATGTTTCGGTCAGATCCGCTGACAAATCATCTGTTGGAGCAGGCAAGGCCGAAGGTTGATTATTTTGCTTCTTTATCTGTTTCTCCAGGTGTTTCTGGATAGCCGTACCCAGCACTGCCACCTCCACCACTGCACCATACACCTCCCAAGTCATTCCCTTTTCGTCCCAGCTCACCTCCGGCACGGGTTCTGGAGCTTCCTCTGGCTCCACCCCGATCCGTGGTTCCGGCTCTGGGATAACCTCAGGTGCGGTCAGAGTAATCGGGCTCATGGGAGCTGTGGCAACTGAACGTACTTCCACCTGCAAGCCCACCTGCAACTCTGCATCTTTGGTCGAGGCCACCTCTGTACTACATTTGTTGGCGAGTTTTCCAAAGGTGCTTGGAAAAATGAACGCTGCAGAGCCCTCGGGAGGAGTCATGGGGCTGGTGGCCACTGATTGGAACATCACTTCCAGACTGACCTGAGTTTGCACATGCTGTGCGCGTCCAGGTGACCGAGTCACGTCAAGCGTCTCTTGCCGTACGACATTCCTGGAGTCAGTCGATTCGATTTTCTCCGGTTTTACCCCTTCGTCTTTAGGCTGATCTTCCAGACTGCAGACATTCACTTCCACTGAGGCCCTTGCGTCTGTCTCCTGAGGGGTGCTTGAACCTTTTCTCCCAGAGTTTGTCCCACTGCTACTATCCCCAGGATCTTCTGGCAATCTTGGTTCTTCATTGGTGGTATTCTGCTCAGTTGATGCGTTGGTTATCACGTTGGTCTTCTGAACTCGACTGACATCAATCATGTTCACCACCACGATTGAACCATCGAGACTCTCTTCCTCAGTCACTCCTCCACCCTCAATGGAAGAAACAGTCTCGGGTTCAGTAGGTTCAGTCTGCTCCCCAAACTCCTCATCTTCCTCATCCTCAAATATACAGTCATGATTGGTCACCAGTATGGTGATCTCCTGGTTAATCTCGTGGTCAAGGTTTTGTCGGCCAAGCGCCAAGCATATCTTATCTGCTGGTTCCTCTGCTCGGTTGACACACCTCTCTTGTTTGCACGCTGACTCGGGAAGTGGCTTATTGCTCTCTACTGCTGTTTGAGTGGAAGGTAAATCTTCTTCTAATTGCTGCTCATGTGGAATTTCTGACTTGATCTGATCTGATGTCACCTCTGGGTCGGGTTGTTCCTGAATGCTGCCGCAGATATCCTCTTGGATTGAGATCCCTGGGATTTCAGATGCTTTTGACAGGTTTTCGTCAGTTACGGTGTCATTCATAAGGGGCGAATAGTCAATACTTCTGTCATCCGTGTTTAAACTTGAGCTGGTCCCTGAGCCAACTTTCCAAACTTCACTTTCTGTCAGAACAGGACCCTCCATGGGTTTAGAGATGAGTTTGTGTTGAGGCGGCAGGAAAATGT